>OX456523.1:195955707-196358207 GCA_949748255.1 Eustalomyia histrio
GATCAATATGGTAAATTTTTTTAACAGTTGTTGCTCTCTATCTGATGGAGAGTGAGCTAAATTATTGAAGACTTCTTGGTCATGATGCTGTTATGTTAATTTACTTCGGAGAAAGTATAAAAGTACACGGAGGGGAAAAACATGGTTGCGACAATCATATTCAAAGAGCATCATATATTTTTGGGATTATGATTATGAACTATAATATAGTTATTATATTATGATCATAAAATAAAAATAGTTTTACCATAACGTGGTCCCTACAGTAATATTATGATTATGATTTGAAACTATAAAAAAATCTTTCAATTTAAGGATATTTTCTTAAGAAATGTTTTTCCTAAGAAAAAAAAAAGATATTAATGGCTTTTTAAAGAAATCTTCTTTGATTCTATGGACTTTTTGAAGAAGAAAACTTCAAACAAATTTTTAAATTTAAAGGACTTTTTTAATCAAAAACATAAATCCTAATAGAAAAATTCTAAGAACCTAAGGACTAGATTTTTTTTAGATAGTCAATGGAGTCTCAGAATTTTTCTTTTGAAAAAGTACTTAAAATCTAAAAATATTACTGTAAGAAAAAGTCCATAGAATCTAAAAATGTTTCTATCAGAAACCTTTTCGTCAAAAGAACTCTTGGATTATACAGACTTTTTCTTATAAAAAATTATTTTATTAGTATTCTGAGTAAATTAATTGAAAAAAAAAATATTTTTTTAAAACATTTTAATATTGTTTTTATTGAAAAGAATTAAAAATGTAAAATCTTTTTGACAGTGAATTGATTAATGTAATATATAATCTTTTAAACAAGTATAAGGAATTTTGAAATATAAAAATGATCATACATTATCATTTTTACATGGGTGAATAAACTGATACAATTTCTTATAATGAAAACAAGACAGTATTGTTTTATGTTTATAGTCAAAAGGGCATTGGCCAGGTTGTCAAGGGGAGCTTTTTCTCTTTTCGCTCCTCCCCAAAAAAATTTCCAAAAGTCACGTCTGAGCAGGGTCTTCAAGGGGGGCAATTTTCCGCCTTCTAACTTAACGGTTTGTAAATAGATATAATTAATATTTTTAATTACATCATCAATGCGGAGGTGAAAATAAAAACTTTATACCTACACTAAGAATATTACCCTGCGGGAAAAAAGGGGCCAGTTGGGAATTGGTACCTATCCCGGGATAGGTGAATACTGAACCGGTTCCGAAAAAACATGTCACGAGGTAGGTGAAAAGAGCACCGGTTCCTAAAGTACCTATCACGTGACCGGTTTAAAAGTCACGACACGTACTTTTAGACTAGTCCTGTGACATGTCACAGAGGGCAATTGACCCCTCCTAGGACAAGCCCATGTTAAAGTGATCCCGTGACCGGTCCCTATCACAATGAACCGGTCATGTGACGTGTCCTGGGATAGCTTCTTTTCCCGCAGGGTATGTACTTTATTGAATGTCCCAGGAAAACTTTGGTAATGGGAGCGATATTCTCATGCGTTACCTTGTAATGATAGCTCGTTACCTTTTTCATTATTTGCAAGCATAAAGTAATAAGTTACTAATATTCAATTTTTTTAAGCTAAAGATCCTTTTTTATAAAATTTCTTATTTTATTTTCGACATTTCGCTAACAATTTGTTAGCATCATCAGGAAAACAAAATTTTAATATTTATAAAAAATTTGACAAACAAAAAAATATTTAACATTTAAATATAAAAAATATTTAACATTTAAAAACAAATAAATTTTTAAAAATTAAATTAACATTTAATCAAATAAAAGTGGTAATTTTATAAACAACATTTTCCTGCTAAAGATCTTAAAAAATATTTTCATATTGGTTTAATACTTTGGTTTATGAAATTTAACAAAATAAATGTTGTTTATAAAATAAAATAACATTATGAAATTAAATTATTCTAGTTATTAAAAACATATCTATACATTTAAGTTACTGATTATTGATTACGTAATATATGATTTATAAATGTAAAGTAATAATTGAAATAATTTTGAAAATCTATTTTTAGATACATTACTTTGCGTTTTTTGTAATCAAAAGGGTAATGTATATTTGTTTTGATAACACTAGCGAAAAAAACAAAGCTCAAAAATTGATTTAAGTTTAAAGCAATCAAATAATATATGCGTCGATAGCTCAGTGGGTAGAGTTCTTGGCTGGCAACCAGATTTTCTTGGTTCGATTCCCATCTTTACCACATTATTTTTAATTACAAATATTTTAAATAAAATATTTGTAATATTTTTTTTTAAATAAAAATTCCTCTTTCTTAAAAATCTATTTTTTGACACATTACTTTTTCCATTCTCGTAACCATATAAGTAACCCCTTACATTATCACCCCCAAAGTAATGGGTATATACATTACTTTGAGGCTCATCGCCTGTAAAATTCATCAATGAAGTTATGTGTAAAGTAATACATCGGCTCCTATGGCTATGCATTACTTTACCCATTATTTGGTAATGTGTGGTTTTGCTGGGGTAGTTAAATAAAAAAGTTTTCAGTTCCATTTAAAATTAAAGAAACATACATTTATATTTCACAGATATATCCATTTTATTTTTTTGATACATTTGTTCGAAATAATTTGTTATCATTTACCGATTTTTTTTAGTTTCATTTATTTTAAATTAAAAAAAAATTTACCCAAAAAACGGATATTTGTGTTTTTTTGTGTGCGTTACAGTTATTAAAAATTTTATTTGCTGTCTGGTAAAAAAAAAATATTCAAAAAATTTAAATTTATTTTTATTTAAATTGTTTATATACAAAATTATTTCAATTAATATTACAAGAACTTCATAAACACACATAAATGCAAAACTAAAATACCAGAACGGAAACAATTTCAAATAAATGATTAAATCATTTATTTTTTAAGGAACTGGTAGGTGAAATTTTAAAATTAGTTTTAACTAATTAAGTCATTTTTTTTCATTCATACGGATGTGTTAGTTGTTTAAATTAAATATAAATAACAAAAACCATTTCATTTTAAATAATAAATAAGTAAACCGGTTTTTAAAATTAAATATCATTTCTTGTAAATTGTATTTTCTGTTATTTTAACTTACAAACTATTTTAAGTGCATATATATATATTCTTGTGTTAGATTTTAAATTGCAAAATCAAATATAAATTCTCTATTACACGTAATTCAATTTGTTTTTCTATTAAATATCTTCAAACAAACGAGTATTTACAATTTTATTGTTATTGGGCATTTCTACCAATTTGGTAACCAACAAATTTCATTGTGGGTGTACAGCTATAGAAACATTAAAAAAATAATTTTAGAACAACTTTGGCTATTTATAGATTTTTATATACATTTTGATTAAAATTCAATGCAATTTTACTGTGTTGATTTTTAAGTTTAAATGTTATTTTATTTGATAATTCAAAACTTTTCAACAGCAGTCTCTACAAAGTTTGTATATGTGTGCTTTCAGCTATTAAATACATTCATCTACATGTGTAGGCACATTAGGGTGCGCCGTTAAATGGCATTTTATGTAATAGCATACAATCTATGTGTATTATTAAACAATTGTTTATAGGAAAAAATAACAAAAGAAATCTTGAAACAATTATATATTATTTTGTCAAAATAGTTGCCATAATAATTTCAATAAAAATTTGCCCGTTTTATTTGATCCGATATTCTTTTTTCTGATAAAAGGTAATCAAGTTATAGTATATTTCTTCAAAATTTCTTCCTTTTAAAGTTTAAATCATCAATTGCACATACGCCCGCCCTCCCGCATTAAGGACTTTTAAAAAAAAAAAAATTTAAAGTAGGATCCTAAAAATGCTGTGGTGGATTTTTTAATTATATTTTTTAGGCAATTATCAGCGGTACCATCAAAGTGTGGTTTTTACCTAAGAATCTAACTACACTGCAAAATTTTTTCAAATTAATACGCAAACCTTTAATGTTATTTATTCAGCTAGTTCGCAAGCACTCTCTTTCTCAGGATACCCTAAATAACATTATACCAGCATAATATTTACTGATTTTTGCATGTTCTATTTCGGGTCGGTTTATTTTTGGGCTTCCAAATGAGTCTTATTGAAATAGCCTTTCAAAAACCTTGACACAATGTTAGATATTTTGAAATTCATATACATATGTGTATAGTTAAATCTATGTGAAAATTAGGATGGCAGCATTTGGCCAAATGTCGATCTTTTTAGATGTGCACGTCCCTAGTTTTTTTTATTTAATCTCAAAAATATATGATACTTTTGAGACAAATTTGACAGTTTTTTATTTCTAACTAATTTCAAGAAGCTCCAACCATAATGCACGATGTTAATTGTAATTAAAACAAAAAGTTTTCTCAGAATTATCTTAACATTTTTTTCCTGATTGAAGGATCTATGACAACAAAATATCGTTTAAATGTTCGTCACGGCTTCGGTGGCATACCTCTATCTGATGGTCCATATTTTCAATGACCCTGAGACATAATTGAGGTTCAATGTCGTTAATGTGCCAAATTATCTCATCATTTAGCTCTTGAATAGTTCTTGGCTTATTGAAGTAAAATTTTTCTTTTTAATATTCCCAAAGAAAGAAACTCAACGGTGTCAAATAACATGATCTTGTTGGCAAATTAACATCGCCATGAAGTGAGGTAACATGGCCATTTGCGCAAAATAGCAAAAGAGTTTCGTTGGCTATGTGGCCAGTGGCACTATACTCTTGGAACCACATGGGCGAGCATAAAAAGGTATTCACATTTCCTACACTTAAAATAGTTTGCAAGTTAAAGTAAAAAAAAAATGTCATTTAAAAGAAATGATATTTCATCTAAAAAAGGCTCTACTTAATTTTTATTTAAGTTAAATGCCTTTTGTTATTTATTTTTAAATGTTGATTAAACAACTAAGAATCAAATTATTTAATCAGTTAAAATAAATGTCAAAATTTTACTTACCAATTCCTTAAAAAATAAATGATTTTATCATTTATTTGAAATTGTTTCCCTTTTTGTATTTTTTGTTTTTTTTTATCTGCAAAATGTATGTATGGATAGCTGTCTAAAGCTATGTTTTTGTGTATGTATGTGTGTTTATGAAAATCTTGTTATTTGATTTGAAATAATTTTGTGTATATACAACCAATTTAAATAAAAAAAACAAATTTAAATTTTTTTAATATTTTTTTTTTTTGAAACATACAGCAAACAAAAATTAAATTTGTAATAACTGTTACGGACACAATTAAACCACAAATTTCCCTTTTGTGGCTAAATTTTCATTTAATTTCAAACAAATAAAAAAAAATTAAACTGAAAAAATCAATAAAAGATAGTAAATTATTTCGAGTAAATGTATAAAAAAGTTAATATAGATATTTCTTTGAAAAATAAATGTATGTTCCTTTATATTGAAATGGAACGGAAAACTTTTTTATTAAACTACAAACATTAAACTACGTAATATTCTGAGTGTACAAACCCGGATTGCTGAAATTTGTGCATAATTCTCCCGATTTTTGGCGATTGTACTGACCAAACAAGCACGAAGTGCACGAAATGCATTTTGATTTGAACCCCCATTTTCGTAAAGGGCCTCAACAATCTTAACGCGTTGTTCAATTGTGTACCTCTCCATGGTTGAATTTTTCAAACAATGAAACAAAGAAATGTCAAATTAAGTTGGGAAAAAAAACTTGATGTTAAAGTGTGACTCACAATTAACATCGTGTATATAATATCAAAAATCGCTGAAGAGCCTTCGAGTTATAGTAGATCAAAGTAGAAAAAGTTGGTAATTTTAGTGAAAATTAATTTACTATTACTTTGCCGATTTCAAGTATCTAAATATAAGAAAATATATTTTTAATATCAAATTTTTCGAACGGTTTAATTTTCAACCGTAATAAGTCCCATTTTACAGTTGTCTGACTTAGCTCACAATTCACCAAATAGCTGTCACCCTAGTACATATGTTTGATTTCGATTTTAAATATATTTATATAATCACCCTATTTCTAATTTAATATAAGGCGACAGTGGTACGAAAATAACTTAAAATTGCTGTAAAAATTATACATGTAACAGCTGAAGAAAATAATAAATAAATAAAACTAATACGAAAATATACAATTAATTTTTAAGATATTTTAATATTATTGAGTACGTACAACGTAACGTATACGTAATATTTGAACACTCATACCCTGTATTGATCTAATGTAATCTTGAGTGAGTTTTAATCAATTTTATACCACCCATCCATCTCGTTGGAATTATAATGTAGAAATTTTGTAAAAACATGTACAGGTTTCCCAATAAGCATTTTTGTTGGTTTTTTACTTTTATCGGTGTATATAAATTTCAAAATTAATTAATTTAAAATTTAAAATTTTGTTTATTGCTTATACAAAATACCATTAAACTAATCCATACCTTATATTCTATAAACCAGCTACATCTCTGGTAAAAATTTCAGAGAGAACAAATTCATTTTAGTACTTTTTTTAATGTTTGTCATACTTCTATCACCAATAAGATTTATTTTTGAATGTTTTACCTTCTATCAACCACACAAACGCTGTCGGCTTATTTAAAATGTATTACAGCGCCACCTCGCTTAAAGCAACTCTCGATAAACGCAACTCCTCGATTATTGCAACTCGTAAATTGTTTGTTAACGTAACTTTTCTAAAAAAAAAAAAAACAGTTGTCGCAATTTTCCTCCCAAAAATATTAGTTTTTGTTTTTTAATACAACAAAAAAATGATATTCTTATTAAACTTGATACGAGGGTGTATTGACCTCAATTCCTTGGTTTGATTGACGATTTTTCGCAAAAAATAATGTTAAATGCGAACTCAAAATTAAATTTTTTCAATTGAACAGCTGTTAAACGCAAAGTAAATGACGGAACTTGCTCAAAATTTGACAATAGTCTATTCACAGGTGGAACTTTGATGGGAGCAGTGTTGCATTTTATATAACACAAGGGAAGTTAGAAAAGTCAGGGACTTATTGATCCAGCCTCGTAGAGTCATTTCTGCAAAAGTGATTTGCGATGAATATAAAGTGCACAAATCAACAATAACAAGAATTAAAAAATTAAGCTGCATTGGGAGATCGAAAATGTTGACATTACTCCAGCTTTTCCTAAAATTAAATGTCAGAATGCTATTGATTATTTTAACATTTGTCTTCAATGATTTGAATTTTTTTTATGTTAATAAAATCAATAAATTTATTTTAAAAATAAATGATTTAAACGTGTGATAAAAATTCTTTTTTTAATTTAAACCGTAAATAATAGAGACTCGGTTATCGCAACAACCTCAGTTTTCTAAACTGCCAAAATTTATATTAGATGCGTTAAGCGAGGTTGCACTGCACATATATGGCATATATTAAACACCTATACGTAACATATTAGTATCATTTAAATGCTTGTTTTGTAGAATCTCCCGTAAAATACGTTTTTCGTATTCTTAAAGAAATAGCATCACAGAAAAAATAAAAAAATTAGGGGAATATTTATTTATTTGTTTTTGTTATTAAAATTTACAGAATATTGAAAATATTAAAACAAATTCATTGAATAATTTTAAAGCTTTGGTTTTTTAGTATTGTAATTAATGGGAATTTTAGGTATTCGCTATCCTATTATTTTTAAATGGTCCTTGGAATATTTTTTGTTTATTTTGCATCTTTTTTGTGCAATTTAAGAAAAATGTTTCTTTTTACTTATAACAAACGTTGTAAAAAAAAACCAATTACTTGGTTTAATACCTGTCGTCTAAAAGAACTTAATAAAAATTTATTTAAATCAATTTTAGAACTATTTTGGTCGTAAGTGTAATTAACTGTACTACAATAAGATTTTCTTCTTTGAGTATAATGTAAATCTACAATTTTGAATAAACATTTTAAAAAATGTCTAAGAATAAAAACCTTTTATACCACCAGAATATTATTACTTTTATGATAATTAACTTAATATTAAGTTAAAGTTAAAGTAAGACATTTAGCAATATTAAATTGTATCTTTTAATTATGTTGTTATTAAGTTAATATATGTATTAAAGAAAACGTTGGAACTTTAATAAGTTTATAATTTATATCAGTTTATAATTTTTACTATAAAATAACCTCCATCAGTCAAAAATAAAAATTTAATTTTTTATTTACAATACCTTCTATCAACTACAACGCTGAAAATAAAATAAAATAATGTATAAGATTTTCTAGGTATGAATTTGTAGTCATATTAAATAAATATTATAGAAGATACCTTAATTAAGAATATTGCATTAATTCATTTTTTATCTAAAAGATAATCGCAATTTAAGACAATTAATAAAAAAATTAATCTAGTACACTAGCAGTTCAATTTGGAATTTTTAACCTGTTGAAAGAAAATTGCTGATTATGGGAAATGGGGTATTGTCGGCATTTTTTCAAATTTAGAAATTTTTTTGATAAAATCTGTTTTTTGTGAAGTATCTTCAATTTATGTCAAATAAATTAAAGATACTTCACAAAAAATTTTGCTCTACCAAAAAATGTTCCCGGTGTCCTTAACCAAATCAGAATACCGCATTAATAAAGCTTCTCCGCTTTCTATATTTAAATAATTTTTTTAAAAATCAACTACAAAAATATAAAAATTTGATTAAATGAATCTTTCTATGGTTAACCTGACACAATAACTTTTATAATTTTGTAATTTATTTGAACAGCAAAGTTTCAAGCTATCACATGCTTACTATTGCATCAAACATCGCTGTTAAATTTAAATGTCGGTTCTTAAAATAGATGTTGTTTTACAGCAAAGGTATTGTGAAATCCCGAATGTCTTTAAACCAATTATTATCCTTAGAAATCAAAGTTGAGATTCTATTCTATTCTTTTGTTTTAGTTTATAGTTTTCTAAAACTGCACTGTGTCAATAAAATATCAAACCAAATGCAAACAAGTTCAAGCTAACAACTTGATAAAAAAAGAAATCTTTAAATAAGTACTTTAAAAATTTCGGTATACTATGGAGCAGATTATGCATATTAAAATCACAGTTGTCCAACGAAGATACAAATTTAAGCAAATCAGTAGACCTAAAATAGTTTGTAAGTTAAAATAACAGAAAATTACCATTTAAAAGAAATTATATATCCTTTTAAAACCGGTCTTATTACATTTTATTTAAATCAAATGGTTTTTGGTATTTATTCTTAAATGTTGTTAAAACAACTGGCACATCAGTAAAAATAATTGATTAATTGCAAGAAATCTGTTGTCGCATATGGACTTCGCGGGAACGCAAAATAGAGGAATTATATTATTTGCCCTACTCTACCTTAACTTACAAACACATAATTCACTTCATTCATTTTTTAATATTTTATAAAATTAAAAATACGGAAATTTCATATATTTTTATGACAAATATTTTTGTTTACATATAAAAGAGAAAATCAAATAATTTCTAAGACTTGGCAGCATTTTATACATTCTGAATATTTAAGTAGCTATATCTATAAATCCTCAGCAACTTAAATTTGTATGGAATATTTATATAAAATTCGAAAAAACGAAACTATAAATAAACAATAAATATGTTGACAGTAAATAATTTTGAACAAATGTAAAAAAGTTAAAATAAATAGTTCTTTGAAAAATAAATATTACATTGAAAAATAAATATGTCTTTGAAAGCTAAAGGGAATGAAAAACTTTTATTATTACAATACAAACAGTTAACTAAATAATATTCTGAGTGTATAATTTATTTGATATTTTTGTTATCAAATAAAAAGTTTAGTTGTTCTTTATATAGATTAATGCTAAAGCTAAGCGAAATATAATTGATTTTAAGCGTGGTTTCATAACCGTTGCAACGCGTCGATGAAACATGGAGCCATTACTACACACCAGAGACCAAAAAACAATGAAACAATGGACTGAAGCTGATGAAAGTGCATGAAAGAAGGCAAAAATAATTTAATCGGCTGGTAAGAATATCTTCAGAAAAGTAAAACAATAAATTCTGAATATTATTGTAACCTTTTGGATCAATTCTATGTGAAAGTTCAATAAAATTACCTTATTTACAACAAAAAAAATATTTCATCAAGACAAGGCACCAGCACACAAGTTTGTTTTAACAATGGCAAAAATCAACGAACTGAAGAACGAATGGCTTGACCTCACTATTTAGCTCTCTGTGACTTCTACCTGTTCACAAATCTAAAAAAAATTCCTTGCTGACATGCTCCAGGAAAATTATTTTATTTAAGGAATAGAATTACTAGAAAAGCGTTGGACTAATTGAGTTGAAGTGACAGTAGATTATAATGAAAAATAAACATAATATTGAAAATCCAGCTCTTGTTTTTCAATGTTAGGATATAAATATTTCAAGCAGGC
This sequence comes from Eustalomyia histrio, assembly GCA_949748255.1. NCBI lineage: Eukaryota > Metazoa > Arthropoda > Insecta > Diptera > Anthomyiidae > Eustalomyia > Eustalomyia histrio. Next base: position 195,966,143 of record OX456523.1, read on the forward strand.
CTCGTACTATTGAGACTATGAGAATAGTACACCAAAAATTCTGTTCAAATTCGAACAATGTCGTGTTCTTTCGTAGCTTAAAGTAAATTTCTTGAATATTTTGTGCTTTTTTTTTGAAAAGGAAGAAAAAATTATCGAAACATTTTGTTAATTTTTACGAATTTCAATAATAATCGCTTTTGTAATCCTATGTCTGAACTTATATTTTTAGGAGAAAAAGTCAAAGTTAAACTTTTACTTTAAGTAAAAATTACTTAATATTTTAAAATCTTTAAAATATAATGTATGATAAAAATATCAACATAACAAACTGTTTTTTAATATTTTTAAATATTTTTTTTAAGAATAAAACATCGAAATTATTCCTTTATTGCAATTGGGATGAAACCGATTTAATAAAAGTGTTTGATAAAAAACACTGCATAATAAATTTTAAAACCTTTTAGTTATTGATTTTCCAATATAATGCACTGAAATTAACTTTTTTTATATGCATTATATAAATAAATAAATCAGGCTACCATCTGCAAATATGAAGATAATTAATTAAATGAAATATGGTACCTAAGCACGATTGTCATGGATTTTCCTTAGAGTTCTCAATAATTTATTGGACCATAAATTATGTCTCCAGATTTAAAAAAAATCGGATTGTATTTGGTCCTGATCCTAATTCAAACCCACCTTCCTGGTATTTGCTAAAATGATTTTTTGGGCAATTTCGTTCTTTGTTGTCTGACCTGTTCATAAATAAAGGATCAGGCCCCAAAATAAGGTCCGCTTCCACAAATTTTACCTAAATCATAGTAGGCATTCATGACTTTAAGCTCTTTATTAATTTAATATTAAAAAAATCACTTTAATTCTTTGGACTCCTCTAATGTACACTAAACATCACAGTCATTCATATTGAAACGTTAATATCAAATAAAAACAAATAAAAAAAATTTAATTAAAAGAATTTTTTGATTAAAATTCAATAGCAATAATTTGGTAAAAATTCATAAAAAAAATTTTTAAAAATTCGTGGCTTTGCTCACAATATATGCTAAGTGCTTTTGAGGCTTAATAAAAACATGTTTTCGTTATACCTTTGCCACGTCTGTTTATAGTAATTTTGTACAAGCAGAAATTATGTAATTTTGTTTAAATATTCATTAAAAAGCGTGTTTTAAAAATGTTGCTATTTTTTGAAAACAAAGTTGTTTAAAAGGATTTCTAAAAAAACACATAGGCTTTTCGTCAGCGTAGCAACGAATCCGAACGAAATCTCAGTAGTGGGGTCCACTGTATATAATGAGGTACAAAGCATATATTTTCAACTATGTCGTTTATATACGAAGGGCAAATCGTTGGCCCAGTGCTTTAGACAGTGGCACCAGTGTTGGCAAAACGAAAAATTTGGAAATTATAGTCCTTAGCCAATCCCAAAATGATAACATCAGGCTGGACATGAACTTTTTTTAAAAAAAGTTGGCAAAGTATTGGCGAAACAATCAATAAAGTTTTTTTTTTATAGTTTGTCTATTTAAAGAAGATTATAATCTATAAATATAAAAGCAATCAATTATTACAATAAAAATTTGGAAATTGTAAATGTAATTCGGTTATTATAACTAGCAATATGCCAAACAAATATACTTTTTAATTTTCAAGCTATGAATGCCGAATGATTTTTAATGCTTCGCGGGTAGAGTCAGGTACCTTCATTGCTAATTAGAGTGTCCCTCAATTGTCCTTAAATAGCATTTAAACTTGTATTATTAAACTTTTTATGAATTTAACGCATTATTTATGTTAACAGCTATAAAATCAATGTTTTTATTTGTTGGATAGTAAGTTTGGGTAGTAATTTTCATTTTCAGATATTGTTGCAATAATATACTGAAAAAAAAAAATGGCAACACTAAAACTTGGAATTAAGAAAATACTACAACTAACATTTAACGCGGCACAAATCGGGCTGAATATTCTGTCTTGCCACAGTTGTTAATGACTTCAAAATCTAAAATTCTGCGGTGGTGCGTGACGATCGCATTTTTCGTTTACAAGAAAATTTGGAAAATGTTGAAAAAGCGAAAAAATTTTAAAAAATGCGTTATTTTCACCTTCATTTCACATATAAATTTGAATTAGGAATTTAATCTTCAAGCACCACCGCATAATTTTGGATATCATAGTCATCAATAACTATGTTGACTTTCAATACATAATATTCAGCCAAAATTCTGCCGTATAAAAAATATTAAAGTCTATTTTCGGCAAATTTTATTCATTTATTTAAAAAATAGTGCGAATATTTTAAAAAAACTGGAATTTATGCTACTGAAATGAATTTTACATTAGTTATTAAGACCATAGACCATATGGGGAACAAAATTCCTTTTCAATGGGTAAAGTTAATATACTTATATTTCATTTGCTATTGTGATAAGGCGGTAGCAGATAATCAAGCCGATATCCTATGCATGCTTATTAATGATCAAGCTCTCATTATCTGTTCATAAACATCGTTCTTGAATTTAGTTCACTACAAATTTCAATTTGCTATTAACACAGACAAGCTTAATTTGCTTACTGCAAATTTGAAAAAAAGATGTTAAAATTTCCAAACAGTTTTTTAGAAAAAGATTCAGTGATAAAAAGATATATCGATTGACCTGTTGATGATGTATACCAGTGCTGTTCATTTGATGGGACAATTGTCCCCTGCTCAACTCACATGTATTCTTACGCTCTTGCTTTTAGTCGTCATTGAAACAGCGACGAGTGAACATGTGTAGTGGATGTGTGCTGATTTTTTTTCAATGCACTGAAAAAAATTAATAGCAATGTACGAAAAATATTTTGTGATACTACAAGATCTATAAAAATCTTTAATAGACTTAATAAAAAAACCCATTTTTTTAAAATAAAAGTTGAAATCTTTTGAAAAATTCGAGTCCGATCGTTCATTCATTTATTCCGATGAAATGTATTTGTTTTTCCTTTCGAAAATTGCATTTTTTAACAAAATAACATAAGAAATCCAACATATTAAAGATATTTTATTAATATGTAAATATAATGAAATCTTTAATATTGATTAATAAAATCTTCAACTTTTTGTTTTTATGCAATAAAAAAAGACACCCTAATGTATATATGTATTTCTTTTTTTCCTTTCAAAAATTTTATTTTTATTTCTTTAAAACAGTTTTACACAAAACAGTAACAGTTTCATATTTTCAATAAAAAAATAAATTCATGTACTAGCACTGCTATTAACCCATTGAACATTTCTTACAGTGCAATTCTCATTTTCTCACAAACACAACTACATTTTTACTTTGGAACAGCACTGATGTATACACATTCCACAGTAATATCAATGTGGAGAGAGTATTTGCGATGGCGAAGAGAAACGAGGATATGACACCTCATAAAGAAATATACACCAGATGTGAGCAAGCAAGATATGGAAAATGGTGCAAAAATTATGATAAAGGTTTTTTAGGAAAATAAAAAATGGAATGCTGAGGAAGAAATGGAGAACAAACAACAAGCAAACATAACGACGTAGGGAGAGTAAAGTCCTATTTCTAAATTTGATTGATATAACTGAGCCTATGGAATTATTTAATTTATTACATGAACTATCTTCTGCCGATGTACATAGTAATCGGATAAAAATTCTTAAAAAACAAATAAACATTTTGAGAGATTTAAATTATAAATATCACGGTGAAAATTTTTGCAAACAACAAATTTGGATTTAGAGTCCCAACTCAAAGAAAAACTAAAGAATTTACACTCTTATGTAGACCTCTAAAAATTTAAATAATAAAAATAACTTGATGTTTTTAAAAGTATAAATAATAAAGATTCTGTTAAATACAATTCTATTAAAATAACTAAAATATTGAAATATTAATATTAAACTAAGAATATAAGTACGTACAAAACTTTAATGATGAATTTAAGTTACATAAATATTTTAATATAAATTTGAAACTATTTCATTATCTTATAGCTCTTTTCTTTCCCATTCGGTTATTTTTCAACCGATCTTCCAAATTAATTTTTTTGATGGAAAGGTATTAATTACCTTTCTAATTTTCTGAATAAAATTAGTACAAATTAATGACGCTAGATGAAGCAAAATTCATTTTTATTGAAAAATTCATCAAAACACCCTATATTTGCAAATATTATGAGTTCATGTGTTCAACAAAAATATTCTGAAAATCAAAAAATTTAAAAATTTTATTTTCTTCAATAACCTAAAAATAATGGTAATGGAATTATGAAAATTTCGGCTGCGGAGGCCCTAAAAACCATTTTCAACAATAAAAAAGTTCTTTTTCGCAAAAAGTCGATTTTGGCATTTTACTAATTATAACAGTATTAAAAATTAAAGTGATGGTAGATGAAACTAAAAATATTAGGTTGCAACTACAAATCTGTGCATATGTCCTGTTTTGGAAATTTCATTTCATAAATGCACTCACAACCCTGTAGAAAGCCTGGGGTCAAGTATCTCCAAGTCCCCACTTTTGTCGACTACTTTGGGTGACTTTTTGGTGACATAGTCAACAAAGCATCTACACTTTTAATATTTCCTTTTTTTGGTGACATTGCCAACAAAGTGTCTACTGCACTTTTTACCTTCCTTTCTTTGCAGCTCCAAAGCTGTGCTTCTTTTTGATTTTTTTATTGTTTCATTTAGTTGTAAATACATTCATACAGCTGCGTGCAAAATTAAAGTTTTTAATATAAAGAATAGTGAATTTCAAAGGTAAATATACATATAATTTAAACAAAATGTATAATGAGCAAAAGTAATTACAAAAGACATGTAAAAAAACAATCAATTTTGTATAAAAATAACGAGAAAGAGGCAAACAATTTTAGTAGAAGTTGTAGCTCTAGACATTTTGTGGAGCCTGGTGAACATTTAACGGAGCTATGGAGGATTTCAAAGATTTGTCTACCTACGCCAAAATTAAATTTGCGCTTTTACTTCAATAAAATTTATAAAATATTTTATTAATAAAATATCTAATGTTAAAAATTTAATTTTAAAATTATTTTCATTCTTAGTGTGGAAATCTAGTAAAAAGTTCCAAAGTTTAGACTAGAATTACTAAAATGTACTAGTGAATTTCTCGTTCCAATGTCTACACCTATTCAATAGTTGTGCAGATTCGCAATGACAAGCACATGTCACTATGACAAAGTCAATAATCAATCAGTACAGTTTTTCATTTCATTCAGGGTATTTGCCGTTATCGACAGTAGTTTAAATAAACTACGTAGTGATTGTTTTTAAATGAAGAATGAATTGAAATTCATAGAAATAAATTTTTTAACTATGTGAATGAGTCTTTCAAAAAATTAACTATAAAAATTTACAGACATTCAGTAGGAGTTGATATTTTCTGTAAAATATAAAATTTTATGTTTTCTGTTTATAGTTTGTTTATATACAAAATTATTTTAATAAATATTAAAGAAATTATTTAAAAATAGATATACTTATAAAAATTTAAATATATACATCTATGTGTGTTGTGTTTTGTAAAATTACATACAAATAAAAAAAATTTTCAATTTGAAAAACAAACCACAAAAATCGTCTTTTGTACGTTTTGTCTGTTAAAAATTGATGGTTATTTTACATTTCGATTGCTTTTACTACTTTTGTCGTTTATTAAACAATGATTTAAAATAAACAATAAAATGGCTGAATATAATGAAAAATCCTCTTTTTGATTGTATTTTCGATAAATTTAATGTGTTTTTAGATTGCTTTTAACGAAATAATATTGTGAGTGTGGCTGAAAATTTTGGTAATCGGGTACTGGAAAAGTCTTTTAGTATGCGTTGGGAAAATGTTGTAAACAAGTGCTTTACCAATGCTTTAAATATTTTTTTATTTCATAAATGCTTGCAAATTTTGCGAGTGCTTTTACTATTTTTACGGTTAAGTATTTTGTACAGGCAAAGCGTTTAATTACACTATGGAACATTTTTGGGATTATTGTCTGGGGGGTGAGAAATTCCAAGTCAGGGTGATGGTACTAGGTCAGTATAGTAAAACCCTCAAAGGGTTTGGCGTTCGTATGTGTCAGTTTTTTTTTATTACCTTTTAAATTTTTTCCTTATCTTGATGTTTTTTCGCTTAGTTGTAACATTTTGGCAAAAACGTAGTTTAACATAACTCGAGAACCACTTGTCCGATTTTGCTAAAACAAACTCAAAAAAATTTAGAATTACAATTTCTTTAATCCGTTCATATAACGTTTTTCTTTATAATCAACAGTTTTGCCGGTAAAAATAAATTTGTGGAGAAAAAAAAATATTTTTTTGACTAAAAATTAAATTTTTTTTTTTTTAATTCATAAAAAAACCCAAAACGGAAATAGGATCAAGTGTTATTAATTTCATGTAAAGTCACATAACCTATAAACAAAATGCGACATAGATCATAGAAATTGATTAACGCGTTCTGCTTTTATTTACAATTAAGTGAAGGTATCCCATTTTGACAAGAATATTGATATTTGTTTTTATTCAAAAAAGTGTCATTTATCGCCTTTTTTATAAATTTTCCCCAATAACTCCAGACTTCTGGCCATAAACTACTAAACAAATTAAGTAAACATTTTTATAATTTTTTATTTTTATTTTATCTATTTTAATAAATATTGCCTAGACTTTTTCGATGGTGGTTGTTCGGGACTAGTGGCATCGCATTCATCGCTATCATCAGTTTCTGAACCACACATAATGTCAATGTGTGACTCCACTGTTGGCCCTTCTGCATCTCCTGAAAATTCTTTATCATCAAGATCATCCTTGTCTTGCCACACAAGCTTACTCCACCAGCAAATTTCCGAAATTATTGCACTCGGCGACTTTTTGCCTCTATATTCGTAAGTTTTTGTTTTATTAAAATGAGTTTAAAAAAATAAAAAATCAGTATTACCTCATTTCAAATGGCATAGCAACTTGATGATAGCGTTCACCTTGTTCATCAGATTCGGTAGCCAATTGTTTGCTGAAGTAGTCCAGATGATGATGTAAATAATGGATTTTCAAGGACATGTGGACACCAATTTCCGAGAATGCTCTTAACATCCTTGCGACAGAAACATCGTAGTTGTTAGAACGATGCTTTCCCAACAAGCCTTCTATTACTTCTTTGATTGCCTGCCATGCATTCAATTCAGCGTCAATCAAAATATTGTTGAATGCGTCACTTTTAATCAGCTTTCGTATATCTGGACCATTTACTACGCCTGATTGGAAAAAATTAATTTGTTAAGATGGAAAATCATGGGAAATGAATGTGATATTATAACTCACCTTCTTTAATTTTACTTTCGCTGAGTCTCGGGTAAATTAGTTTCAAACACAAGAAAACTTCATCTCTTTTGGCGACAGTTTTGATAAAATTCTTAACAATTCCAAGTTTAATATGCAGTGGAGGCAGTAATATCTTCTCCTTCGGCACTAGAGGCTCACGAATAATATTGGCCGTTTGTAACCTACTGTGCTCTCTGAGTTTCCATCCGTGGCATGCATATTGGTCACCGGAAAATCTTGTGTCCCAATCGCACAAAAAGCACATATATTTTATATAGCCGCTTTGAAGACCGCAAAGCATTGCTACAACTTTTAAATCGCAGCATATGCGCCACATATGTTTGGCGTAGTTACCCATTTTTAAAATATTTTCCAGTGCATCATATGTTTCTTTCGTTTCTGTACTATAGGCGATTGGAACTGAAGGTTTTTTATTGGTCTTATGCAGTAAAACCGCCTTCAAGCTGAGTTTTGAACTGTCAATAAATAATCTCCAGTCATCTGCTTCATATTTTATTTCCATTGCGTCCATCAATTTTCCTACATCCGGGCAATATGCAGAAGTTTTTTCATCATTCACAAGGAATAAACTTTGGAGTGTTGCCTGACGACTTCGATAAGCTGTGACTTTCACACCGGTTGCCAACAAATTGTTTGATTTCAAAATGGAAGCCAGCTCTTCTGATTTATGCTGTGTTAATTCCAACTTGGCAACAATTGAATCAAGCTTATTTTGATTTATTAAAATTGGCTCATTGGATACTGATGGCTCATATGGGGGATCATCACGTGCATGATATGTCGGAGCAGTCGTAGAAGAGAAAATATCTGGGCTAGAAGCTTTTGGCAAAGGAATGTGGTCCGAATGAGGCAATGGTGTTGCGGCACTTGCAACACCAACGTAATTATACGATTTTCTTATCCTTTTTGTGGCTCCTTTATTCGCACATGCATTGCAATTCAATGGATTCTAACCTTCGCCAGGATTAGTCCAAGTCATTGGGATACCGAATGGCATACTTTCACGTCTTCTATTTTTCCAATCCATTAGACGGTTGTAGCAGCTTTTACACACTATATTTGGTACCCAATTTTCGTTCACTATAACATTTTGGTTGAAGTACATCTCGTATGTTTGAACAAAATCAGTACTGAAATTTCCCCTTTTTTTATGTGTTGAGACATATTGACCACAGCAGTAGCAAAAGCTATTTATATCTGGCTTGCACAGTTCCATATTCTGTTCAGTTTTGTTCACTTTTAAAAAACTGGAGAAAAATCACTTTTACTCTTCGCGTTCGTCGGCACTTGTTGAATGACAAAAATCACAGAACCAGTGTGAGAAAGAGAAGAAGTATAATGACAATGCATGTTTTATGTGAACATTACAGAACCAGTGTTGCCACATCAATATTTCTCTTTTAGTACAGTAGAAAAATATGAGAGAGTTCGGCTTGTGAGTGTCAATGTTTTCTCCAAATAATGTTGTGCATATCTGGAGCAAATTTTTGAAATTCATACATTTACCTAATTGTGAATAAATGAGAAACGCGTGCATCGATTTTCATGATCTATGCCTTTTTTTGCTCATGAGTTATGTGACTTTACGCGAAAGCAATTAGTTTTGGCACTTTTTTCCATTTTGGATTTTTTATGAATTTAAAAAAAAAAAATATTTAAATTTTTAGGCAAAAAATACTTTTTTCCCTTCATACATTCATTTTTAACTTCGAAAGTGTTGCACATATAAGAAAACGGTATAGAAACAGATTAGAGAAATTGTAATTCTTAATTTTTCTAAATTTGTTTCATCAAAATCGGACAAGTGATTCTCGAGTTATGTTAAACTACGTTTTTGCCAAAGTGTTACAACTAAGCGAAAAAACATCAAGATAAGGAAAAAATTTAAAAGGTCATAAAAAAAACTGACACATACGAACGCCAAACCCTTTGAGGGTTTTACTATACTGACTTAGTTCCATCACCCTGACTTGGAATTTCTCACCCCCCAGATTGGCTGTTGTACTGTGTTATTTTTACGATTGTAAATAGTGCTCCGCCAGCACTTTATTTGATGTACCATTGGCAATCAGTGCAATTTCTGCATTTCAAACAATTTCAAATATGTATTACAGTTACCAAAATATATAGTTATTCATATAATTGTAAGGATTTAAAAATATTTGTTAACGAGTTTAAAAAATTACTAATTTGGAAATTAAAATTTTTGCTGGGATTGTATATGCTATTCCATGAAATTTTTTTTTACATAAAAAAAAAATAAAAACACCAATTAAAAACTATATAATAAAAAAGTTTAATCAAATATATGTATGGAATTTTATTTTCAATAAATGCCTTTTTATCATGATACTGCCTTTAATTAATCATTGAAGCAATTTACTTGCTGAAAATTCTGTTTCTGTGTTTGTCTACTTCTCAGTTCTACATAAAATGGTTAGATGTCTTTTTTTGGAATGTTTGAAGCGAAACAAAATTGTCTACAGTTTTCTCATTTTATATTTTATAACATTAAAAAATAGTTGAAACAACATTTTTAATTGATTTTTTGTTTTAATTAATGAACGAATATTTTTCTTTTTATTCTTCTTTGATAATTTTTACTTCGGTATTTTGTACAGAGTTCTGTTTAAAAATTAAAATTTAACAAATTTTTAACAGGTATTGTATCTAAATAGATATGTATGTTGTATAAATCCCTTTTGTATAACAAAGTTTGCATGGAAAAATGTTTTACTATAAGCATACGCTTTAGTTGTATTTCACTTGATGTTCTTTAACTAAAACTTAATTAGAAAACCATTATTTTTGGATTTATATGCTCTGTTGCTGTTTATTTTTCAAATAACAAGTCTAATGAAGTATTAAAAGTAATTTAAAAGTTTTTTTTTTTAAAAAAGGTCATGATTTTGCTTTCACTTTAAAGAGTTTAAATGTAATTAAAATTTGTTGATTTTCTTGTTTTTCTTCGCACAGGTAAAAGTTTAATGAATGTAATTCCTTTTTTTGTAATTTTGTTAGATGAATTAATTAAGCAATTAATAAATACTTTGATATTTATAAGCGCATGTATTCAGTTGTATCATCATTTTAAAAACTTTTTAAATTTATTATAATTTTTGGTTTATTACAAACTGCAGATGTTAAAACATAAGTATTTTATAAATTTCTTAAATTGTAGTATTTTGTCCGCCCCCTTATCACCCGTGCTTGACGGAGTCGCCAGGTGATAATGCATCATATATTGGTGGCTATTAAGGTTCTTAAAAAAATCTCCGATTAATTGAATGCTTATTAGAAACTTATATAATTACTTGCATGGAGTCAAGAGACTTTATTGATTACCTCGCAGCTTCCTAACTCGCAGCCAACTTCACATTTTAGTAACAATCAATTCACGGATCAAGAAAGCTGCCGCGTGGGTTTTTTGGGCAAATACCCCATGCAATTACTAGCATGAAAGAAGTAATTGGCTTATTTTGAACATTTTTCGAGCATTTTTAATTCATAGTAAGATATTTTTTAATTAGAAGCTGGCAACATTAGAAGCTGGCAACATTTTTATTTTTAGTGAAGACAAATTTTCTTGTTTTGCTTTTTTTTACCTATATTTGTTTTTTCTTGTTTTTAGCTTTAAAGTACATTTTTCTTAAGATTTGTGAGCTTTAAATTGCTTTTTTCACATTTTTTGCCTCAATGTGCTTTATATTATACTAAAAAAAATGTTTTTTTTTTGTTTTGGACGATGAGCAAGTTGGCTGCTCAGAATCTGAATGTGTGCCAAATGATAAGTATTAGTGCGATGACTGTAGTGCAAGCGAAATAATTACATCTTCTGCAGATTCAAACAAATCAACTGAGAACGATGAAGACTTTTCTAATAAGTAGTGTAGTACTGTTTCAGTTTATTTTTTCTGATGAGATTTTTACTTTGCCTGTACCAAAAAAGAGAGCGTTGTGCAAACTAATAGTATAGCTGGGTTTGTTGATTTTGTCTGGTATCTTCACATCTCAATTTCATAGATCCTTGGGCTACAAATGCAACTGGTGTTGAGACTTTCCGCCTGACAATGAGTTATTAAAGTTTTATATTTTTACTGCAATGTCTCAGGATTGATGAAAGAACAACTCGTCCAGAAGGTCAACGAATTTATAACGGAATTGTCTATTTGCCGAATACGTTACGATAGATGAGCAATTGATTGGGTTTCGAGCTAATATTGATACAACTTGAGATGGCCAGTGGAAACCTGAAATAATCATATTTTATAACAGAACAAAAGGACGAGCGGACACCAATGATCAAGTCTGTGGCACTTAAAATGTAGGAAGGCAAAATAAACGAAGCTATTAGCCATTTTCTTCCATCTTATAAATATCACAGCCATAAATGAACTCCTTTTGCATGGGTTAAATGCAAAAAATTTACCTACCCACGCAAGCCGTAATATTTTGCAGAAACTGTCTATTGAACTGGTTCAAGGCCATCACAAAAGACGATTTGAGTTCCGTTCAACTATAAGTATGTAAAAAATAAGGATTTTAGAGCTGCATGGGCTGGAGTGTCGTGCCCCATCAATCACAGCAAAACGAGGTCGTTGCAACAAATGTCCACGAAAATAGATATAAAGGAGGCTACAAAGTGTAAAAATTTAAAATTTTGTATACAGCGAACATTCCAAGTTGTACTGTGAATTGTGTTATGCCGCTGATCCTAAAAAAAAAAATTTAAATATTCTACTTTAATCTCATCATAAGAATAATTATTAATTTCTGAAGTTATTTTAGTTTTGTTGATTTTCTGTTTAATTAGTTATTAAATTACTTTGTTAGGATAAGAACATTTCAAATAAAAAGGTTTTATATCTTTATTTGTTTATTTTTTCTAGTTCCTACCAACAATTAAATTAATCTGGGGTCCTGTGAGACTCCATGCGAGTAGTTACCTGATATTCTTACTATGAGGGTGAGCTTGAGGCTGATAAAATTAATGTTAAACAAATTCATTTTTTTTTAATTAGCTCACTCACAATATATTATCCGTTACTCACTGTAGTTTAATTCATAGAAATATATTTTTTAACTATTTAAATCAATTATAAAAAAAACAAACTATAAAAAAACCGAACATTCAGTAGAAGTTGATATTCTTAGTTATATGTAAAATTTTATCTTTTCTGTTCTTAAAAATAGAAATTCAAATAATTTCTATTCATCTTATACAAAAATGTTTCAATATAAATTGTTAGAACTTGTTCATATATTGTGTATACAAACATAGAAAATAAAAATATACACCTCTGTGTGTGTTTTGTAATAACATATAAAAAAACTTTCAATTTGAGAAATAAACAATGAAAACCGTTATTAATGAAGTAATATTGTGAGTGTAGTACTACGGTATGATATATTTTACTGCCATTTTATACTTCTTTGTAGTAGTAAACGTCAATTAAGTGTTGTTTGCCACATCATTTTGCTTAAAGTTCGCTTTGTTATTGTAACTAAATGGTTGTTATCAGATACAGACTTTTTATATTATTGAACTTTAAAATTCGATCCTTTTATTTCTAATGTGTATCCGGCTATATTTCGGCTTTGTGTCAAACTCTTAGGGGCAAAAAGGGAAAAACCTCGACTTTTAGGGCCAGCCCATACTCCTTTGGTTGAAAAAATTAAATTTTAATATGTGTTCTCTTAACTTGAGGCTAACACAGCGATAAACTTCGTTTTCGATTTTCATCAAGAATGTGAATGGGTTCAAAGGGAGAAAAGTCCCTCCTTAACGGCCCGCAAAAACCGCTGGAGCTGGGAAGTTTAAAGTTATTGTGATGATATTTAAGATAGATATAAATTACTTAAGACGGGGTTTTTGGAAAATCATACGGGGGTCTAAAAATGCAAATGCTCACCCTTAATAAGCTTAAAAAAACACTTAAGCTAGGAAGTTAAAATTTGGTATGTAGGTTCCTTCTCCGCCGGCATTAGACGGCATTTTATGCAAATTTATTGATATTTAAGAATTTTTGCCAAGCGACCTGTTAAAAACGAGGATTCAAACCGCTAAAGCTAGGAAGTTAAAATTGTGTATAAAGGTTCCTTACATGATATAGCCATAAAATAAGATGGGTTTTTTGAAAAATCCAACAAAGTGGGACAAAAAAAGGGGAAAATTCTGACCTTGACAGCCTGCGAAAACTGCTGGTAATTTTGCATGCAGTTTTCTCTTTTATCATTCCAACGGGGAAAATTGAAAGGGAGAAATCACCCCGCTTGGCTGGAAACCTTTGTTAGCCCTTAAGCTAACTTTAAAGATGGAATTTTAGAGGGAAGGTCCCTCGACAGCCAACATATATCTTCTCTGCCGGAAGCTTGAAATTTGATATAACTGTTTCTTAGAGTAAGGGCTGACTAATACTTTTTAGAAATTGCTATAAAAATAAAACGAATGTTGGTTTTAAAATGATACAACGTTAGGGGATTATTCGCGTAGAAACGCTCTTTGATGTAGCTCTACAAAAAAAGCCTAATGGTGTCAAATCTTATGAGCTTAATGGCCAATTGACATCACCAAAACGTGAAATTACTCTTTCTAGATACTTCCCATGGAATAAAGCCAAAATCGGTCGTATTGTGTAGGAATATAAAGAAATACACTTATAATAATGAAAAAATGGATAAATTTTACAAACCGTTGCCAGGACGTTTTCTAAAGTTTAAATATTGCAAAGATCCAAAAATACTTTTCTAGAATAACTCTGTGGAAGTTTTCGCTTCGATGATATAGTTTATTGAATTTTTACTGGAACTTCTTTATAGAAATTTTAAAGCTGTTGACACCTTTACTTTTGTAAAATACCTAATTATAGGGTGTCCGCCGGGAAGGTATAATATTTTGTTTGTTTATGATTTTTGATTATATGAAAAATAATGGATCTTCTAGGTAATAATTAGTCAAGCTCAAGGTCTATTTTATACAAAATTATTTTTTTTTTTTTTTATCCAATATTTCGCTATCTCAATGGATAGCTTCTTCAGGGATTTTTGTTTTTTCAATTTTAAACAAATTTTTTAAAAAATCAAAACTCATGAAACAAAAAAATTGTCAATTTTAAAAAATTATACACAGGAAACAAAAATTATTCTTTTACATTTTTATAAACTTATTTAATTTCCTATCTTATTCTTATAAATTAAATGTCTGTTATTCTGAGCTACATTGTCTGTATTAAAATTAATTACTTGTTCTTTGTTTCTGTATTTAAAACTGTTGTATTTTCAAAATCTGGTGTATGATTTAGAGTGCCACAATGTGATGATAATGCAGTTTTCTGAGAAGCTGTATCCCTGTATTTCTGATCAGATCTATGTCCAGCTAATCTAGTTTTTAATTTGTTGTTTGTGGTTAAAATATATACTTTACTACATATTTCATTATCTTTACCCTTGCAAGGTATCTTGTAAATAATATTAGATCTATCTAATTTCTCTGTCCTATCATTCATTTTACTAAATAATCTATCTAATGTATTATATGTTCTATGAGCTATCTTATAATTATTTATGATATCAAGAAGCTATCCATTGAGATGGCGAAATATTGGATAAAAAATAAATAATTTTATATAAAATAGACCTTGAACTTGACTAATTATTACCTAGAATTTATATTAAAGAGGTCGGCAATTATGTATGGAATACAATATCAGATAAATGTCCGCCTCTGTTAGCCTCACAAATGCGAGCCCTTTTGAGCACATTTTTCATTACATTCTCACACATTTCACGCAGTATTTCATTAATTTCGGTTCGTTTGCATTCCGGTTTGTTTGCATAAACCTTGCTTTTCAGATATCCACACAAAAAGAAGTCCGGAGCAGTCAAATCATGCGACCGTGGAGGCCAATCAACATCACCATTTCTTGAAATAATTTGTTGTGGAAAGAGGTCTCGCAGTAATTCCATTGTAGCTGTATGCGATGTGGAACTGTATTGTTGATACCACATGTTAATCAAGCCCAAAGCATGCAGTTGTGGCGTTAAAAAGTTTTCAATCATACACTTAAAAAAGTTTGTAAGTTAAAATAACTGAAAATATCATTTAAAAGAAATGATATTTCATTTGAAAACCGGTCTACTTAATTTTCATTTAAATTAAATGCCATTTGTTATTTATTTTTAAATGTTGATTAATCAACTGATACATCCGTAAGAAACAACTGATATAATCAGTTAAAATAAATGTCAAAATTTTACCCAACAATCCTTAAAAAATAAATGTTTTTTTCATTTATTTGAAATTATTTCCGTTTTTGTATTTTTTGTTTTTTTTTTAATATACTCGTACAATACAAAATGTATGTATGCATATGAAGCTATTAACACTTCTTGTGTGAATGTATTTGTATATGTATGTGTGTTTATGAAGTTCTTGTAAATTGTATTGAAAAATTTTGTATATATACAACCAATTTAAATAAAAAAACAAATTGAAATTTTTAGAATATTTTTTTTTCAAACAGACAGCAAACAAAATTTAAATTTGTAATAACTGTTACGGACACAAATAAACTACAAGTTTCCGTTTTGTGGGTAAATTTTTATTAAATTTCAAACAAATGAAAAAAATAAATGAAACTGAAAAAAATCGGTAAATGATAGTAAATTATTTCGAATAAATGTATAAAAAAGTTAATATAGATGTTTCTTTGAAAAATAAATGTATCTTCCTTTATTTTTAAATGGAACGGAAAACTTTTTTATTAAACTACAGTTAACTACATAATATTCTGAGTGTATCATTATATCGGTTCCCATTCACAGTTACCGTTACGCCGTTTTCATTTTCAAAGAAGAAAGGTTCAATGATTCCTCCTGACCAAATTGCACACCAGACTGTTACTTTTACTGGATGCAAAGGTGACTGATGAATAGTTTGAGGGTTTTCCATTGCCCACATATCCATTCAAATGAAAATGTGCCTCGTCACTCAATATGGTTTTTCATGAAAATCGGGATTGTCATGGGCGAGCTGTGACATCCTATTAGCATATGTACGCCGTCTCAAATGGTCTTGTGGAAAAAGCTCTTGTGTCAACTGAATCTTAAATGGAAAGAAATGCAAATCCTTGTGCAAAATTGTGGCCAAGGTTGTTCTTTGAAAACCAAGCTCCTGAGTACGGCGTCGAATTGAGGTTGATGGATTGTTTTAAACACTTTCTTGAGCAGCAGTAATGTTTTCAGCCGATCTTGCAGTATGTTGTGGTCCATGCATGGACCTATCACCTACAGACCCTCTTTCTCTGAAATCATTCACTACACGATAAATAGTGCGTTTTGTTGGCACGTTGTTTCTCACAAAAATTTCACCTAACTTTCTCATCGTCACAGTAATCGATGATTGATTTTGATAAAATGTTTTAACGATAAAAACACGTTGGTTTATTGAATATTTTCTATAATAAATTTGCCACGTGTCTACTTCACGACTGCCAAATATGAACTATCAAGACTAATGTTTGCCAAAACGGCGGAAAAGCAAAGTAGTATACCTTTCCGGCGGACACCCTGTAGATGGATAAATAGCCTTATTATCTTCTAAATATAAATATATATTTAATTGTCTGTAAGTTACCTTATGGAAAGCAGAATAAGGTTGCGTTTTACATGTTTTATGCTAAAACTTTATTGATATGTGTCATACAGGAACAAGGTGCAGGTCTTAAAGCCCAACTATACTTAGTTAAATTGAACTAAGAAAATGAGCGATAGCTCACAAATCTATTGAAGTGCCCATATACTCTTTTGAAAATTTTATCCCTGTTAATTCAGTTACAATTTACAATCGCAAATCATGGTATCCATTTTAGTCAAATCAAAATATGTCACAAAATTATATAGAGATAACAAAAGCAAATAAAAAATAAAACAAAACAAACTAAATTTCAAGAAATTTATTAAAAAAATATATGCTCTTGTGCGAATCTCAACTAAACTCTAAAAGAAATGTTTGTAAATTTACTATTATAAATGGGTAAAGTTTTAATGTAATATGTGTAAAACTGTTTTGCGCACACTTTCATATACAATAATACACAAATTAAGTATTTTTAGACACTATGTGTTTACAAATAAAAACATTATGCCTAATATTATTATTAATTTGCTGAATAAAAGTTTTACACACAAATGGTAAAAAATTATGACATTTTTAAATTAAAAAAATTAAAAATTTTAAAAATTAAAAACAAACTATATTTTTTTTAATTTATCAATTATTGTTAATTATTAAACAATTAGTATATTGTGTTAATTCTTATTGTGAGTTACTAAACAACAAATTTATTGTTTTTATTTTTATTGCGAATTATTATACAATAAATTTATTGTTTTTAGTACAAAAAAATATTTTTGGGCAGTTTTATTTTTAATATGGTGGTGGTAAGTATACGAACTTTAGTGAGATTTTCCTCATTTTATGTGTACGTTTACAGGAAAATCGTGTTCCTATACTTAAAAAATTTGTTAAATTTACTCTTCAATCTCAAAATTTAAATTTTACGCACTTTTAATGTAATTTTACCCATTTTGTGAACATCAACTTACGCAAACCGTATGTATTTTTTTTTTCATTTACGCACACAGAGTAAATTTAGCCAACTTATAGTAGGAGTACAGTTTCATACTATAAATTTTATTAGACTTTAATTTATTCATTAATCATTTAAGTCAAATATGGGTGGCGTGTAATTTTTGGCAAGCTTAAGTCAATTTTTATTGACTTTGGAAACAAAACTTAAGTCACTTAAGCTAATTGTAGTTGGACCTTTTAAAATGTTACTTGTATATCGGTGATTCAGTAAGACTGCAGATTTTCTTCTATAAATAAAGTACACCAAAATTTCTCGAAGTGATATTTTTTTATTGCATCACATTTTTTTGTTTATGGCATTTATATAATATCCGTTAAATGCCCACCACTACTGCTCTGGCATTACCGGATTAGCGAATCAAAACTTTACATGACATTTTGTCATAGTTCGGGCTTTTTATCATTATAATGCGTATAATTTAGTTCTTCAGCTCTGGAATTGCCTCGTGCTTATTGGCCAATATTGTCAAATCGCAAAATCGTGGCGGACATTTGACCTCGTTGTTTCGTGTACGTCCTAGAAACTTCGTTTGCGTTTTTCATAAGATGTGTGGCACCGTCCTGTTGAAACCAAATATTGTCCAAGTCCATGTCATATAATTTAGTTCATAAAAACTTTGTTATCATGTCACGATAACGATTACCGTAACATCCTTACTGGTATCATTTTTGAAAAAGTTCCGTCCGATTACTCCGCCAGCCCAAAAATTACACTAAACAGTGACTCGTTGTGGGTGCATAGTTTTTTTTCTTTAATGAAGTGTGAATTTTCAGTACCTTACATGCGGCAGTTTTGCTTGTTAACGTATCCGTTTAGGTTAAAATGTGTCTCATCACTCATGATCAATTTATTTTTTTTTTTGAAAAATCGCCATCTACACTGCTTTTTGTTTAATCATCAAATTAATAAATATCACTTTTACGCATTGTTGATCTGAATATCACTCTATAACCAAAGCCTGTAGTTCCAGTTCAAAACAAAATCATTAATATATCACAAATAATTTGATACCGACGATGAAAATTATTGTTATTGCAGATAAGCTTTAATTCTTTTTATGAACTGACATTATCTGTGTATTATTATGCTAAAGAATTTAAAAATCCTCATTCGTAAGCAGTAAAACTGGATTTACATAAATAAATAATTTTCTTTTTTTTAATTCTTAATTTAAAACTGAAACAGGCAACACTAGTTTTCTCAAATTTGTATAAGTAATTTTAGTTTTTCTATATTGGTATTAAAAGAAAATAGTTGTAAGCTTCATTCTACTTATACAAATCCCCGTTTTGATTTTAAAACTATTGGATTTTTTAATAAGTGATATTGAGTTTCTGTTATCATCAATTTTTCTCATAAATTGTATCAATTGAAGTTTCTTTTTATCATCCCACTTTCTATAGTTTTCCTATTTTATACACATTACAATACGAGAATGATGCACTCACAATATATTTTCCGTAACCGAATGTAGTTTATTTAAAAAGTAATACGTAAAGTTTGTTTTTAAACGAAGAATCAATTGAAATTCATAAAAATATATTTTTTAACTATTTGAATCAGTCATTCAAAAAACAAACTATAAAAATTTACAGGCATTCAGTAGGAGTTGATATTTTCTGTTAAATGTAAAATATTATGTTTTCTGTTTTAAAAATATAAATTCATATAATTCCTTATTGTTTTTTTACCAAAATAGTTTGTTTATATACGAAATTATTTCAATAAAAATTACAAGAAATTATTCAAATATAGATCCACACAAGAAAATAAAAAAACATTAACGTCTGTGTGTGTTGTGTTTTGAAAAATTACATACAAATAACAAAAAATTCCATTTAAAAAACAAACCACAAAAATCGTTTTTTCTACTTTTTGTCAGTTAAAAATTGATGATTATTTTAAACTACTTTCGATTGCTTTTACTACTTATGTATATTATTAAACAATGATTGAAAATAAACAAGAAAATGGGCTGAATATAATGAAAAATCAGTAGTCCTCTTTTTGATTGTATTTTCGATTAATTTAATATGTATTTTAGATTATTTTTAACGAAATAATATTGTGAGTGTGGTAATGGTAGTATTCGTAATATGATTGTTGTATCATTTTGCTTTTATACGATTTTTTTTATTTTTCTATAATGCTTGGATATTATTAAGGAGACACGTATCAAATGTCAATTTACAACAGAAAGGAGACGGAAAAAATCAGCACTGTCATCTGAGTGTATGGGTATTTGACTTGGAATCATAAAATCTGCTACTCTATTTAGTACAAAGCCAACATTCTGTTATACTATACAACAACTCATGATGGCTGTGTATTTGTGTGGAGTGGCTTGAAATGATTTTTAAACATTTGCATTCGGGTCAATTGTCTTCAATAGCATGCCATAAGTTTTAAGCATTGTAATTCCTAAAGGAATAAAAAAAGTTATAGAAAAAAAAATAAAAAGAGATCGGCAACATATTAAAAAAATCCATACACACAAAACATAAACTTACACACAAGTATGTGTAAATGCATGTGTGTAGACCCCGTTTTAATGACATTGATTGATGTTTTATTTTTATCTTCAATATTATTTTTTCTAAATTTTTTTTTTTAATTTTTTTCTTGATCTACTGATTGGCTTCCTTCATTGTTCAGCATAAGTAATCAAACAAATAAATTCTATTTATTTTTTTATATCTGATTTCTTTTTCAATGTTATTTTCTCTACAATGCTTATAATGACAATAATGACAACGACCATAAATGACTAATATTAATAAGAATAATAATTAGATTTAAAAAAAAAAAACGAAATTTAATTACCATCAAAATAAATACAATCATAAACATATGAAGTACACTCATAAATAATATTATTATGATAACAACCATCGCTAAAAACAGAAAAAGTACGAGAGCACAACAAGAAAATAGTATTTGGAGAAAGCAAAAAAAAATAGCTGTATAAATGTCTTAAAATTTTTCAAGCTAACAAGTTTTGTTTGGTTAATGATTTAAAAAGTGTCAATTTAATGCATTATTGATGTATTTTGAAAACACAAAAATATAACAATCCTTGTAAATGTCATACATTTTTACTTTAGTACGTCATATAAAATAATATAATGCTTCATTATCAAAAATGAACAAGAATTTGGAAAAAAAAAACTTATTTGGAGAAAAAATGGAAAGGAAAACGGCGACAAAGACACTTTGTATCAAATTTTAAAAACAAATTTTACTTAAAAATTAGGTCAAAATTTCTAAATTATAGCAAAATTTTAATACTGATAACTAAATTTTTATAAGAAAATAGTAAAATTGCCTCCTAATTATTTCATATACCATCCTAAATTTTACTGTTAGTTAGGAAATGTTTCCTTGACTTTAAGAAAATTTTTATTTTATAAAAGCTCCTCAGATAACTTTGTTTACTTAAAACAATAAGGACTTAAATCCCTAGAAATAAGAAATTATTTTCTAACATCAAGTTAAATAGCAATTCTTTTAAGTGGAAATTATCCTTAAATTTGATTAAAATTTTCTAATATGAAACTGTTTTTTTTGTAAAGGTAATACGTTTTACTATATATTTTAAAGTACTCTTAACTTATTGTGTAAGTATTTTCCCACTTTCGGAGGATTTCCGCTTTGTGAGGATACTGCTCTTAACATGCTTTTTGCTATACATTTTTGTCTTTAAATTAAATTGGATTATACTAAACTCATGTATTTTTAAATATAAATTAAATTTCATTAACAAAAAGGTAAGCAATTTAAAAAAAATGTACTGCAGGGTATCCTGAAATGTAATAAATTGTGACAAGTCAGATTCTTTTCTTAGTTAACGGTTCTGCTTGAGAGAACGACAATAAGGGAATACTGGGGGTCCTTTGTCTTCCTAAATTAACCAATTTAAGGAAATAGTTGCAAAACATACAAAATATCACAGTTACATTTTTTATTATTATTGGAAAATGAAAAATGTCATAAGTTTATTTTATGGCATTTTTAGCTTAAACTTTAATTGACATATACAAATTTAAAAAAAAAAATTGTTTTAGTGCCTTCGATTAATATAAAGTTTAATGCGCAACGTCAATTATAGGAAAGTCATTATGCCGTAATGTATAAAATGTACTTGCGATATTTTGTACTGTAGTCAGCAAACAAAATTATTACATAATAGCGCAAATTCGAAATTTTTACCTTTTGCTAACAAAATTTTAAAATATATTTTTTAAGATATTTTAAGTTCAATATTTAAGACTATTAAGATTAGAGATGGGCACGTGAGCCATTTTTGACTCACACTCACGCACGATCACGAAAGAAAAATTACAATCATGCACAATAATTTTTTTAAATGGTTACTTTAATTTGTTTCATTTCTTAATATTTTTCCTTGAAAATTAGGAGAACTAACTAGTTTGTTTTCAATACATTGTTTTTTTTGGAAAAGAATATTGAAAATAATTTAAACGTTTTCCAACAAAAAAATCATTATCTAACTTAAAATTTATCTGAACTAAGTTGCATGAAAATTTTCCTTACAAATAGTTTATCAGTTTCTAAAACCAAAAAAATGTTTACATAGCAAAAAATTTATTACCTTTTGTTTTTAATTGGCTTAACTAATTTTTAGAAAACAATTCTTAGAAATTAGAAAGTGGAGGACTTAAAACTGAATTTAGAAATAGCTTTCTAAAATTTAGTTAATTTTACTACTCGCGAAAAAAAACATGAACACACATTAAGTTCATTTTAAATTGAACAGATTTTTTGAAATAAATGGCAGTAAATTATGCTCTAAGTTTTTTTTAACTAAACTTAGTTTTATAAGTGATAATTGCTAAAGTGAAACTCTTTGGGGATTACTTGACTTTCATTTATTTTTAAGAGTTACGAGGGAGATTTTATAAGACAGTGTGTTTTTTTAAATAAAAAATACTTTTTCGACATAAAGCGTTTTATTTCATACAATAGTCTCCTGTTTGTTCGATTCATTTATGTCATAGTTTTTTGCAATTTTTTTTTTAATTCTTTAAAATAACAAGGTTTCTTAAGGTCTTCAGAAAGGCGGTTGTTTCAGTGATGATTTCTTCATTCGACCTAAAGCCTTACCACCGAACCATATATTTAGGTTTGCAAACGGGAAATAATCATAGATGGTTAAACCTGAAGACGGAATTCAGTAAATTACTATTGAAGTTGATGATGCAGAGTCCTCATAGTATTTATTAAGCCTTTGCTTAGTTTTTGTTATTAACGAAATTCACTTTTTTCGATTTTTAATATCTTATATGCACTGTGTTCAAAATTTCGTGTTAAGAAGAATACTGAAATCATGGGATTAATGTCGCTTTATATTTACTTAAATACACAAATAAATTTTATGTTGTACAATCTAATTTTTGTTTAAATTTACCCAACTTATAGTAGAAAGCTGTACTATACTCCTATTATAAGTTGGGTAAAATTACTCTGTGTGCGCGAATGAAAAAATAGACACATAATGCGTAAATTGGTGAACACAAAATAAATAAAATTACATTACATTGAAATTGTGAATTTAAAGAATACATATACGTGTGAAAAATTATTTTGTTAATGCGTGAAAATTCCCCAAAAGTGCATAAATGCATCAACAATTTTGTGCATTTTTACAACCTAATATCCACTTAATATCCAATTAATAAATAAATAAATAAATAAATAAATAAATAAATAAATATAAATAAATAAATAAATAAATAAATAAATAAATAAATAATTAAACAAATATTACAACCTAATATCCACTTAATATCCAATTAATAAATAAATAAATAAATAAATAAATAAATAAATAAATAAATAAATAAATAAATAAATAAATAAATATTAAACAATTAAATAAATAAATAAATAAATAAATAAATAAATAAAAATATCTCTATAGAAAACCTCAGATGTATAGCAAAAAAATAATTTTTATGAGAAAAAGGATTCAAATATAAGAAATATGATTTTTCCATAGCAAGTAAGAGAGAATACTAAGTCCATTTTGCTTTGTCGCCTCTCACTTCTGGTGCAAGAATGAAAGAATAACTTGTCAAATCGAAATATTTGAAAAGCGTATAAAGGGTACACATCCCAATCATTGGTCTGACAGAAAATACTGCCGATGACATAAGTATGTGGATAGATATCATCAGCATTATTGCAACTTCGTAAACCACCGTAAAAATTCACAAATAAAAATCATTGAAAGACAAATAAAAAATTTAGGGTTACGTCTCTAGTATCGATATTGCACAGGTTTACATCATTGCACCGGCAAAACCTCGGCCGCCACTATAACATGGATCGATAATTAATACCAGGGACTGAAAAAATGGTTCCAGGTTTGGGTTAATCGAAATAAAAAGTTCAGGTTCGGGTTCAGTTCAGGGTTCGAGTTCAACATTTATAAAAAGTACAAAAGTTTTATCAATAGGAAATTTATTTATTTTTCAAAGAAATTTTCGTTTAATTTAATAATTACTATATTTTTTAAGTTTTCTTCTTTTAAATTTGTTTTTTGTGACGACAAAATTAATTTCAAAGCTAAAAAGACTCTTTCATTTTAAAAATTCGATTTTGAAAATCGTTCCTTCTTTTTTAGAACTTGTTCGAGCATATCTTTATCATCTTATGAAGAACAAGATATTGATTCTCTCATAAAATTGGCTTATTCTCTTTCCATTTGCAAATTTTTGAAAATATTAATTGTTTTTAAAATATGTTTTTTTAGCATTTGCAACATCTTCGGGACTTAGCATTAACTTAAATCTAGATATTTAAATAAATTTGTTGTGAAAATGTTTTTGTTTTGTCATCTTTTCTTAGCTCTAATTTAAAACTAAGCCAGATTCTATAAAAATCTCCTAAAGACATCTGTTCTTCTTGTAGTATTTTTTTAACAAGTGCGAAAACTTTTACGAATTCTTTACAAATTTTCCAAATATTTTCATTCATAGTTAATGCAGCTCGCAGTGACCATATCATATCTGGTTTGAAAGTCTAGTATGGCTTTTATCAAGTTTAACTTTTTAGATAGGGTAGAAATTGTTGGTGTTGGCAATTTTTGCAAATATATCTGAATTAATCAAGTATTTGCTTAAAAGAAGGACTAGACATAGTGTCAAGTAAGGCAAACTAGAATGCAAGCAATATAATGTTTCTTATGATTTTTCTATCAAACATTTCTCACGCCATGAACAGCAATAATATTTTTTTATATTTTTGAACTCGAACCTGGTTAAATTTATGGGTTTAGCGGGTTCGGCTTCACAGTATTTGTAAACAGCCATTTGAATTCGGGTTCGGTTTCAGTGCCTGATTAATACCAAAATTCGAAATCTCGGCTATTTATATTTTCCAAGGGATATTCTTTATTTCTCTTGAATTTATTTGGTCCCCCTTTTTAAATATTGATATTTAACAAATTCTTGCACACATTGTGCCTAATATTACAAAAATTTTTTGTTTTTACGCACTTAATAGATCTTGTATACACAATTATACATTAAAAATTTGTTTAATACATCTTGTACGTATTTTTGTAGACAAAAATGTGTCATACACTCACAATATTATTTCGTTAAAAACAACTTAAAATGCATATTAAATTAATCGAAAATACAATCAAAAAGAGGACAACTGATTTTTCATTATATTTAACCCATTTTGTTTTTTATTTTTAATTATTGTTTAATAATCGACAAAAGTAAAAACAATAGAAAGTCGTTTCAAATAACCATCAAATTTTTGCCGACAAAAAGTTAGAAAAAACTACTTTTCTGGTTTGTTTTTCAAATTGAAAGTTTTTTTATTTGTATGTAATGTTAAAACAAAACACAACACATGCAGATGTATATATTTTCATTGGCTTTGTGTGTGTGTATATTTGAATAATTTCTTGTAATTTTTTTTGAAATAATTTTATATATATACAAACTAGTTTGGTAAAAAAACAAAAAGGAATTATATCAATTTCTATTTTTTGAAGTAGAAAACATAAAATTTTACATTTAACTGAAAATATCAACTCCTACTGAATGTCTGTAAATTTTTATAGTTTCTTTTTTTGAATGATTGATTCAAATAGTCAAAAAATATATTTCTATGAATTTCAATTGATTCTTCATTTAAAAACAAACTTTACGTATTACTTTTTAAATAAACTACAGTCGTTAACGGAAAATAAATTGTGAGTGTATATTTTACACATTTTGTGTCTAAACGTAGGCATTTTGGGTGATTTTAAACAACAATTTACTTGCTTTATAGTAGTGAATTTATAAGCATTTTTTAGAGTGTAGTAAATACCAAATTGGAAAAGGAATTTTGAAACTATTCCCAATTTTTTTGAATTTATATGTTGTGGCGACATTTAATTATTTAGATTTTCTTAATTGTAAAGAATTTTTCAATGTATATATAATTTTTTCCTTAACAAAGAAATTTCCTTAAGAAATTATTTTTTAAATAACGTAGAAACATTGAATTAAAAATATAGATTTCAAAATTTTCTAAGTTTTTCTGTAAATCGGCTAAGAATTTCATGGTCTCGACTAAGAAATTTTTTGTAGTCGCACCATTTGGCATCATGGCATCATGGGTGGCTGAAAATAA
This sequence comes from Eustalomyia histrio, assembly GCA_949748255.1. Classification (NCBI taxonomy): domain Eukaryota; kingdom Metazoa; phylum Arthropoda; class Insecta; order Diptera; family Anthomyiidae; genus Eustalomyia; species Eustalomyia histrio. The sequence goes on from OX456523.1 coordinate 195,992,824, forward strand.
GGTAGTTTGTTCATCCTGGTTTATAGGGTCCTTGGTTGTAGCGCAAATAAAGTGATTGTGATGTGAATGTATACATGTTTGAATTGGTACAACCCTTGCTAGAGGCTAAGTTTTTCTATAAATCGGCTAAGAATTTCGTGGTCTCGACTAAGAATTTGGCATCATGGGTGGCAGTTGTTCATCCTGGTTTATAGGGTCCTTGCTTTATCAAGAAGTTAACATTTGATAAAGCATTAGCTAGATAATATGTATATGATCGGGAGCATACTCTGCCCTGCGTACTCGGCCTTGAGTCATTTCCAGTACTTTCTAGAATGCGGATAATTCGAAATTTGCAACGATCACAAGACATAGGTGTTTGTTGTAAGCAAAAGTCATAGGAAGCTTTTATTGGTCAGCATACTGTAGTTATTCGCTATATTGCTGGAAAGAATAACATTGTGGCTGACACATTAACTTTCAACTACTTTAAGGTCGTTCGAGGCAAGAAGGCTATATTTTTGTTATTTAAGAAGCTCTGTCTACCTGTTGTAAACTTACAAATATCATGGGAAGTATAAACACAAAATATATGTCCTCATATTACTCCATCGTTTTGAAAATCAGATTTTGAACATTTTCATCGTCTTCCTCATTAAGAAAAAAATCGCTTTGTTTAGCCTTCAATTTCGAAAGATGTGCGTGATTGAACTAAGTGTTGTACTTCATGTCAATCGTCAAGCATTCAACGTCATGAAAAGAACCTACTAGGAAACTTTAAACTACCAACTCGACGATTGAAAATATCAGTATTCATTACGTGGACCGTGTTGTGTAAAAACTTAAGAGACTTTCTTTCTTATAGTATTGTTCGTCTTCAGAAGCCATACCTCTAGAAACAGAGTCAGTGGCTACAACTTTCCTTAATGCTAGCATTTTCAGATATTAAAGTTAAAGATACTCCCACAACCAACTACCATCCCCAAGTCAATTTAATTTAATATGCTATGAAAAGCATAGTTGGGAAGATACATGTAAAAATGCTCAAAGCTATGCCTGCTCTTCGTCATGGTGTACCAGGTAATTACGTACCAAACGCATTTAGAAATTGCTCCCTTGTTTTCATTAGGAAATGTACAGATATAATTTTCAAGATTTTGGCTGTCTGAAACTAGCGTTTATTTTTTAAGAGGATTTGGCTAGTGAAACATAATTAAAGCAACATAAACTACTCGTTCTAGAAGATAAATTTCATAAAGGAATCGAGCTGCGTTTTGTTCGACGTGTTACTTTCGCATTATAGTTTAATTATAATGTTATGGTATAATTATATTAAACAGTATTAGCTAGGCATAGTTAGGTATGAAATGAAAATTTAAAAAATTTTAAAATAAAATATTTGTATATCTACAATAATATTTCGCTTGATTACAAAACAAAGCTCAAGCCACTTAAGCTAATTATGTATCATATATACTTTAGAATTTCTTATTTTTCTGATTAAAATTTAGCTTTTTGTCAAATAGTTTTTGTGTTCGCGTCAAAAATAAGTATCGCGTTTGCAACTTATTAAAGTAATAGAACACAAAAGCGATAACGTATTAAGAAAGGTTTTAATTTAATATAAATGGAAATAATCTTTTAGGTTCTACTGTTATTTTTATACTTAACATCGCGATACAAATGTTGGCTGGGTATTTTTTTTGTTTTTTATAACGACTGTCAGTTAAGCTGAAATAAAAGTTCATCATTGATGTCAAATGTTGGTTGCATTGTTGATGGATTCAACGAGATATACAAGTCAATGCTTTTTGTTATTTTATAATATTGTTTGATTGTTATTTAAGACGCTTTATATACATTTTTTATGTCCTTGTACAGAAATTGTTGTTGTTTTTATATATTTTTTTCAAATCATTTGAAATTGGAAATTGATGGATATAAACTTAAAATAAATTAACTAAAAATAGAACAATGACTATTACGTCAGTCAAACTCGATTATAAAACAACATACGTTCAAAAGAATTTTTATTTGTGGCATTGAAATTTAATTTTCTCAAAAATAAATGATATTTTGTGGTTGTTTTGTCTCATAAAAATATATGCTAGAATTTATGTTCATCATGTGCCCCAAAATCGGAGTTTTGTTTTGTTTAAAGTCTTGTAAGGAATTTGAAAATCGAAAATTAAAAAACTTGAAAATTTTTCAGTCAGTTCTCAACCACATGAATTCTATAATCGTTTCCATTAAACTGCTGGGGCTCTGTTAATGTACTCCGTTTGTTTACCATTAGTTTTACTTATACACCAAAATATCAATAAAGGGCCCAGCAAAATTATAGTATCAACTACTTACCAGCCTATTTACGTGCTTAATTACTTTTGTTTGCGAAGCCCAAAAAGTAATGGGACTCATAATTTCTTGGCTGTTCGTAAGCGAGAGGGTAATGACCACCCATAACTTTGTGTTTTTTGCAAGTGAGAAGGTAATTACCACTCATTACCTTTGGAGTCATCGCGAACAAAAGTAATGAAGCAAGTAAATAGGCTGGTAAGTAGTTGATACCATGGTCTTGGTGGGTGTGTTTTGGAATAGGTCAGATAAATAATAAATATTAAATCATTAACGCAAGGACCCTATAAACCAGGATGAACAAACTACCATGATGCCAAATGTTGTGACTACATGATTGAATTGGTACAACCCTTGGGTGAGTTTTTCTGTAAATCGGCGAAGAATTTCGTGGTCTCGACTAAGAATTTTTCTGTGGTCGCACCATTTGCCATCATGTGGCTAAAAATTTGGTAGTTTCTTCATTCTGGTTCTTGGTCCTTGGTACAATGGTTTACCAACACTACCATAGCCACCCAATTATTGTTTTTCAGATTTTCATTCGCCGATACCGTATTTATTACTTATTACATATGTTCCAGTGGTATGGGATAATTCAGTGATAATGTATTTTTTTGGAATATCTAATAGGACCGTGGCAAAAATGTAGATAAATAGGGAAAAAGTAACCCTTAATCTCCTGTCCCGCAGCGTAGAAATTTCTACGTGGAGGAGCTAAAAGGGAAAAAGTTTCCACATGATACTTAAGGAAAAATTATCAACTAGAAATCTGACACTTAAAATGCGTTTTCTGTGAGGTACTGTCTTATTGGTTAAAGAGATAATTTGGCGAATTGGGTTTAAAAGTCGAAATATGCACCTAAGTGATGGGCAAAATCTAGAAATTAGAAATCTAAAACTAGAAATTGAAACATTTACTATAACAACGCTAAGCAAATTTATTTACAGAGGAAAATCCTTAATAAATTCCGATTTTTAAAATAACTAGTAACGAAGTATAGTGCTTTTAAGCTATCATAGTTTGCCAATGGTCCTATACTTACTCAGTGAATTTAAAGGTTCTTCAACATAATTTATTTTTTATAGTGTTTGATTAAATTTGATTGATTAAAGGAGATCCTTTTAGTGCCTTTTGCTTTTATATATTACCTTTGAATATTTCCCCATATAATTACACTCAAATAAATGATAATTTTATATAAAATTTAATGTAAAGCCTCTGCATTAAATTAGTCAATTTTTGTAGAGTCGTATTATCAAATTGATTTTTAATGCAAAAATTAAAGTGTATATATGTAGTGAACAGCAAAATTTATTAAACTAAAAATCTCCCCAAATTTCACAAAAATTACGTAAGAGAAAATATGATAAATATTTTTATTTTGTGTATTCACGATTATACTACCACAAACCCAAAAAATATTTCACTTGCTTAACTAAATAAAACTCATAAAAATTGTACACCAATATAACTCCATATTTAAGCTCAGCACAAGTAATGGGACCCCTAATCATAGGCGGTATTATTTTTGATTTACCCTTAAAATTTTTATTGCAAAACAGTAGGCATCGCTTAGTGTTTTGTTGATTCTCTTTTAAAAAACATAACGGTACTTTCCAATTTTCCAAGAAGCATTTTTTTATAACAAAAAGTGAAGTCAGGTAATTTTTTAAAATGTCGAGAAAAAAGTAAGCAATTGAAGAACGAAAAATTATAATCAATAGATACGAAATAGGTAAATCATACACCAAAACTGCTAAAATTATAAAATTATAAACAGCGAAAATCGGTTTCAAATAGCAAAAAGAATTAAGAAAATGATACGAACACCACCAAAGTTTAAGAATAAAGACAAACGAAAAATTAAAGTCATTATTAAGAAAGACCCCTTTAGAAGTGCACCTAAAATATCTTTAGAGTGGAAGGAATCATTGGAGAAAGGTGTTTCTGCAGACATTGTACGTGGGTGCATTATGTGGGCCAATTACAATGCTCGTACTGCTCGCAAGAATCCGCGCGATAGAGAAACAGACATTAAAAAGAGTATGGATTGGCAAAGGAATATAAAATGAAAGCAAACGACTTTGGGGAAAAGTGATTTTCTCGGACGGATCAAAATTTAACATTTTTGGTTCGGACGAACGTAAATTGGTGTGGCGCAAAAAGTGCGACGAGCTAAATCCAAAGAACAATATAAAAAATCTGAAGTATGTTATGGGGTTGCATGTCAGCAGTCGGTGTTACATGAACACTTTGAAAGAAAATCTTAATCAGAGTGCTGAAATACTGAGTATTCGAGATAGTTATTATTTTGAACAGGACAATGATCATACGCATACACCAGCTGACGTTAAGATGTGGATCGCATATAACACATATAACCACATAAGATATCTTATAATTTTGCTGTACACTGTAAGTGATTTTGTACACAACTCGCAAATATTGTAAGACACTTTAAATCTAAATAGCAACACAAAATTAAATTTCCACATATCTCAGTGTACTAAGATTTAATGCAATACGATATATGAAAATACTTTAATAAACCTAAAAGTAAACTCTTCACATTTGATTAAGTAGTTTTAAGAATTGAAAAGATATAAAAAATTTAAAAACTAAAGTATATTTTCATGTTATTAAAGTAATATATGTAAATAAACATAAATCAAATATATGAACTGTGTTGTATGTTATGTACCTCTTACCTTTTAATGTGTCTCATGTGATTTTAGGTTTTTTAAAGTACAAAATGAATGAAAAAAAAACAGAGATTTTCTCTTAACACCAGGGCTAAAAACACATTTAAAAACCATCAAATGTCATTTCAAATCTAGTTTAAATGCATGTAAGTAAGATATCTTAAGACAAGATAAAAACAACAACAATGAAAACATCTGCAGAAAAAAGTAATTCTTTTTTGTTTTTGTTACTTGTTCTAAACCACTTCAGCTGATGTCTGCAGTATAACCCAGCATAACAAATTGTTACAAAGTGGAAGGAGATTTTTGAAATATATCTACAAAAATTATATCCTTAAAACTTAAGCTTTAAGACTTAATTTTAAATATTTTTTAAAACTTTTCGCTGGGCTTTTGGAATAAATCTACTGTAGTCAAGTATTGTAATCTAGCGTAACATGGTGTCAGTGTATAAATAGGATATCTAATATGTATGAGTCTTGTTTTTTTCGTGGCATCAAAAAGGACAAAGCAGTGATGTAAGATATTCCCACTGCTTGACACTATGAATAATATAAAAATTCATTGAAGTGGATTTTTTTGTTTGTTTCTTTGTATGTGGGATTTTTGTTGTATTACTTTACAACTCAAAAGAAATCAGAGTTCAATAACTTTTAAAAAAAAACTAGTGTTACCAATTCGGTCAATCGAATAACCGATTCCTCCATTGATCTTCTATATTTTGGATAACATCAAAACAAATAATTTTAACTCAAATAATTATTTGGCACGAATAATCGGTTAAAATATGTCGATAAAATTTATTTTATAGATTTTTTCCGTTATTTTTTCTTAAAACTTCTAAATTTTCTAACTTTGGTAAAAAATTAAAGAGAAAATCTGAGGAAAAAACACAAACTTAAATAAAATCAGTTTTTTTAAAAAAGGATTTTTAAGGTTTACATAACTTTTTGAAGAAGCACAAAAACCAGTTTTATATATTCTTTAGGATATACGATAGAAAATTTTTGGTTTTTGTTTTAATTCTTTTAAAAATTATAATTAATAAAAATTATATTTTTATGTCCTACACAACAAGGTTGTATTTATGCCAAATCAATGTCATATAATTGACTTCTTAATTCCGTAGGAATTATCCCTTTTCTCTTCCCAAGAAAATTTTTACAATCGCTTTCAACCACATCAATTCTGCAGCATATGCCACTGGAACCAATTATCCCGAACCTATTTACATAAACATAAATATAAGATATAGCTAACAGATACTAGTTCCAGAAGTTGTTGTAGGTGCAATATAACAGATTACTTTTGAAGACATTTAATATAAAAATGGAACAGAAAATTTAGCTGTTAAATTAACTTTCAAAAGTCCGATTCTGAAGATATTTCAACCTTAAAATAAGGTTTATTTTGCTTCCTAGCAATCAAACACGTAGCGAGGTATTTTCCTAACAAGCACTATGACGTTACTTGTATTCTTAAATAATAATGGAAAATTGCCTTCAATTCGAAAATTTTATTTTCGTAAAAAAAGTTCCGTTAAAAATTACAGAAAAAAAATATAAAAACGAAAAATACATGGAATTTTGTACCATATTTGACCAAAAGAAATGTAAAAAGTTAAAGAACTTTAGTAGTAACAAGTTGCTTCATGAAAAGTATTTAATAATTCTCTTATTTAAACAGTATACTAGGTAAGGAGAGGAAGGAGCCTCCTCAGGAATATAAATGTTCAAAAATATTATTGATTTTTGTAAATCTTGGAAAATTTTCTTAGGTCGACTTTTTGAATGAGGATATTGTTTATTTAAAATTATTTTTAATTTTTCTACAGTGACCAAAAAATAAAATAAAATACCAGCAAAAAATCAGAAAAGAATTCATTTAGATTGCATTGTGTGCTTAATTGATTAATCGCCAATTGTTCCAATAAATCCATCCGAATAAGCGATTAAATAATTATTGTAATTTTTCTAATAATGCCCTAAGTAGTTAACCGGCAGGGTCGAATAATTGAAAACAGTAATAAAAACACATAGAATTTAGAAAGTTTTCTTTTTTTTTTGTGGAAATTCCACTTTTTTCCTAGTCCATAGTGAGTGATTACATTTTTATAATTATAATACATGGCGTTTAAAATCCGTAGAATGATCTGTCTAAATTTAATGACAATTTGTTCATTACAGCTGTTTTACTGACGCTACTTTTGCAATTTTAAAAACATTAGATTCAAAGAAATTTCGTGTCTTGATTTATCATTGGTTTGTAATGGCAAAAACGTCATTATTCGCACTCTGCTTCATTAAAAAAAATGTAGAATAGTTGTTTGCTGGCTTTAAACGTGCTCGTACAAACACCAGTGACGCCGAACGCTCTGTTTGTACAAAAGTGGTGGTGATGCCGGAAAACATCAAAAAAGTTCACAAAATTTTTTTGGCAGACCGTATAGTGCAGTTTCAGGAGATAGCTGATTTCTTAAGGTTATCTAAGGAACGTGTCCGCTTTAGTTTGCATGAGAAAGCTGTTTTCGCAGTGCATCAAAAACAACAACTTGTCAATTAGTCAATTAGTACCTGTTTTCATACCTCAAAAAAAAATGCTCGCTGAAAAAAGATTTGGTTCAAATAAAGAGGTGGTTTGCGAAACAGAGGTCATTTTGAGCCCACAGATAAATGATTCTAAAAAACATGTAGAAATGGTAGATAGGCGTAGGAGTGGTTGTATTACTGTTGGTGGAGACGATGTTGATGTATAAAGTCGAATTTTTCCAAAGATTTGTTGTTTAATTGGTTATCCTACGGATTTTTACTTCATGTGCTATGTCGTTTCTAATAACATATTAATGTTTCGAATTTCTTCGCAGATATTTAGAGATTTATGAATTTTAATATAGTTTCGTACACTACAGGGAAAGCTATGGGAAAAATAGTATATTTATTTTTTATCATTTTTTTGCAGTTCTTATAGAAGTTTACTTAACTCAACTACAAAAATGTACTCTTTCTTTGAAGATTAATAATATCCATTCATTTGAGTACAATCTTGTCTGCAGGTGCTGAAAAATATTTATTTGGGCAGGCCGTGAAAGTCGATTTTTTCTCACTTTTTGCCCCTCCCCGAAGTATTTTCTAAAAACCCCTTTTTAGGGGATGTCTATGCCGCAGGGGGAACCTACATACCAAATTTCAGAATGAGTGAGTGAGTAAGAGATAAATTCAAATTTTCTATATAACTTATTTTATAAATATTTCACGATTTATTAAAAGGATTTTCAACGTGACAAGGAAAAAAAGCAAATTTTCTCATAATTTTTTTTTAACAAACGTTTGAAAACATTTGAATTCTTTGTTTTAGAAACAGTAACAATGAAACTTTAACGAAGGCGTATACTTGCTACGGTATTACAATTAAAACACTCATACGTCATGTCATGTATATTGAAATAATCGAATTTATTTAACTACAGTTGTTTACATTCATCATTAGCACGGAAACCCAATTTACTTTAACATATTTCTACACTGTGATTTTCGAGTGCGATTTGCTTTGTAGCAATAAATTGAAAGAATCTTAAAAATATACAAAGCCACTTATACTTAGTGTAGATTTAATGACAACCAGATGGCAGATTATCTAGTTTTGGCATAATTTTTTTAAATTTTTGGTTGCAAATAATAGTCAGAACTAAATAATTTCGTTACTTCAATGCAACTATATTAGGAAGGTTTCCTTCAATCTTACCCTCACCTTTTGATAAAACTTGAATATGTGACAGTTGTGACAATTCTAATGAATTCGTATATTGAAAACAGATTAATCATGATATCCAAATTTTTAGCCAACTAAATATTTTGGTTGCCAATCAAATGTTTTCCTGATACAATTAAAATATTTGGTTGAAACCGAAATTCTGTTGCATTAATCGAATTTAGATTGCCACACACATATATATGAGTGGCTCCAACAAAATGATTCGTTTGGTAAGAAATTCGATTGTTACAATAAATATTTTCTCTGTGCAATCACGCATGTATATAGAAAAAAAAGTATAGTCAGTTTCAAACGTATACCCGGCCATTACAACTTAAATATGTTGGTTAATTGAATGTTGGAGTTTTTTTTTAAATTCGTTTAATACAACTGTATTTTAGTTGCAATATCCAAAATAATTTGAATAAGTTTGCCATAAACAAAATTTATTGTTTACTTTGCTGTATGTAGGGTACAAAAAGGAAAGTTAAAAAATATTGAACTTTATTGAGGAGAACATACTAACTGAAATTTATTGCTACATACCGCTCAAGTTCTTCAGAAAACAATAATGTGACAACTCATAATACAAACAGGGATACAGACTTGGAACCGCAATAGAACAGAAAAGTTGGGAAAGGTGGTAGCATCTTTAGAAAATTTGGAGCACCTTCAGAAAATAAATATTTAAAAAAAGTAAATTAAAAGCTTAAACATTTTTTTATTATTATTTGTCATTATAATTATTATTATTTCCTGAAAATGCTACACAATGGAGTAGCGAAATTTTGAAAAATAAATAATATTTTTATTTATAAAAAAACCAACCTTAAGCTCAAAAATTCAAGAAGTTAAAAATAAAAGAAAAAAGGCTAAACAAAAGTTAAAAATAATTAATTTATAATATTATTTGTCCTGATTATGAGGTATAAATGAAAAAGGAAACAACTTTTGAAATTTTCCAAAAATTTAACGCACTAAAAAATTTTAGTAACATTTTTCGATGTGTCTAATGCAATTGGAAGAAAGTATGTAGTAGTCGTTCCGTATATTTATTAAGTACTTCTAGTGGTACTAGATCCAATTGGTATCTGGATGATGTGAACAAGCACTCTTATGCCTGCAGGAAAAGGACCTATTCGAGAATACGTTCATTGTGATACACCCAGAAAACAGTATCAGTTGTGTCCACCGAATTTGTTGCCAATGGAATTCTGGCGGTTACGACAACTGTCTTCATTTTAAATTATATTTTTAGTTGTGAAAACCAATATTAAGTTGTACAATTTAATATTTATATTCCGCAAAAATATTATTACGTTCCACAAAATTTCATTTAAAAAAAAAATTATTTTTAGATTTTTCCGGTATCGAGCCTGGGCATTCAGATTCATAGTTCAAACCCTCGCTTACTGCACCAATTTAATTTATTTTGCTTTGATTTATTTGTTATTTAAACATTTTAATATTTTATTTGAATTAAAAAAATATTTTTTAAATGTTTGCTTTTACCGGGATTTGAACTCGGAAATTAGGTGTATTAGGCTAGCTCTCTACCCACAGCCCACAAACACTTATAAATTTTAATGACAAATTTTTAATTTAAATACTTTTTTAGGAAAATAAATATAGAAGAAAATTCGTTTACAAATACCAATTTTTGGTGGCTTCTATAACACTATGGAACATTTTTGGGATTATTATCTGGGGGGTGAGAAATTCCAAGTCAGGGTGATGGTACTAGGTCAGTATAGTAAAACCCTCAAAGGGTTTGGCGTTCGTATGTGTCAGTTTTTTTATGACCTTTTAAATTTTTTCCTTATCTTGATGTTTTTTCGCTTAGTTGTAACATTTTGGCAAAAACGTAGTTTAACATAACTCGAGAACCACTTGTCCGATTTTGCTAAAACAAACTCAAAAAAATTTAGAATTACACTTTCTTTAATCCGTTCATATAACGTTTTTCTTTATAATCAACAGTTTTGCCGGTAAAAATTAATTTGTGGAGAAAAAAAAATATTTTTTTGCCTAAAAATTAAATTTTTTTTTTTTAAATTCATAAAAAATCCAAAAACGGAAAAAAGGACGAAGTGTTATTAATTTCATGTAAAGTCACATTTATTTTAATAAATATTGCCTAGACTTTTTCGATGGTGGTTGTTCGGGACTAGTGGCATCGCATTCATCGCTATCATCAGTTTCTGAACCACACATAATGTCAATGTGTGACTCCACTGTTGGCCCTTCTGCATCTCCTGAAAATTCCTTATCATCAAGATCATCCTTGTCTTGCCACACAAGCTTACTCCACCAGCAAATTTCCGCAATATTGCACTCGGCGACTTTTTGCCTCTATATATGTAAGTTTTTGTTTTATTAAAATTACTTTGAAAAAATAAAAAATCAGTATTACGTCATTTCAAATGGCATAGCAACTTGATGATAGCGTTCACCTTGTTTATCAGATTCGGTAGCCAATTGTTTGCTGAAGTAGTCCAGATGATGATGTAAATAATGGATTTTCAAGGACATGTGGACACCAATTTCCGAGAATGCTCTTAACATCCTTGCGACAGAAACATCGTAGTTGTTAGAACGATGCTTTCCCAACAAGCCTTCTATTACTTCTTTGATTGCCTGCCATGCATTCAATTCAGCGTCAATCAAAATATTGTTGAATGCGTCACTTTTAATCAGCTTTCGTATATCTGGACCATTTACTACGCCTGATTGGAAAAAATTAATTTGTTAAGATGGAAAATCATGGGAAATGAATGTGATATTATAACTTACCTTCTTTAATTTTACTTTCGCTGAGTCTCGGGTAAATTAGTTTCAAACACAAGAAAACTTCATCTCTTTTGGCGACAGTTTTGATAAAATTCTTAACAATTCCAAGTTCAATATGCAGTGGAGGCAGCAATATATTCTCCTTCGGCACTAGAGGCTCACGAATAATATTGGCCGTTTGTAACCTGCTGTGCTCTCTGAGTTTTCATCACTGGCATGCATATTGGTCACCGAAAAATCGTGTGTCCCAATCGCACAAAAAGCACATATATTTTATATAGCCGCTTTGAAGACCGCAAAGCATTGCTACAACTTTTAAATCGCAGCATATGCGCCACATATGTTTGGCGTAGTTACCCATTTTTAAAATATTTTCCAGTGCATCATATGTTTCTTTCGTTTCTGTACTATAGGCGATTGGAACTGAAGGTTTTTTATTGGTCTTATGCAGTAAAACCGCCTTCAAGCTGAGTTTTGAACTGTCAATAAATAATCTCCAGTCGTCTGCTTCATATTTTATTTCCATTGCGTCCATCAATTTTCCTACATCCGGGCAATATGCAGAAGTTTTTTAATCATTCACAAGGAATAAACTTTGGAGTGTTGCCTGACGACTTCGGTAAGCTGTGACTTTCACACCGGGTGCCAACAAATTGTTTGATTTCAAAATGGAAGCCAGCTCTTCCGATTTATGCTGTGTTAATTCCAACTTGGCAACAATTGAATCAAGCTTATTTTGATTTATTAAAATTGGCTCATTGGATACTGATGGCTCATATGGGGGATCATCACGTGCATGATATGTCGGAGCAGTCGTAGAAGAGAAAATATCTGGGCTAGAAGCTTTTGGCACAGGAATGTGGTCCGAATGAGGCAATGGTGTTGCGGCACTTGCAACACCAACGTTATTATACGATTTTCTTATCCTTTTCGCGGCTCCTTTATTCGCACATGCATAGCAATTCAATGGATTGTGACCTTCGCCAGGATTAGTCCAAGTCATTGGGATACCGAATGGCATACTTTCACGTCTTCTATTTTTCCAATCCATTAGACGGTTGTAGCAGCTTTTACACACTTTATTTGGTACCCAATTTTCGTTCACTATAACATTTTGGTTGAAGTACATCTCGTATGTTTGAACAAAATCAGTCCTGAAATTTCCCCTTTTTTATGTGTTGAGACATATTGACCACAGCAGTAGCAAAAGCTATTTATATATGGCTTGCACAGGTTCCATATTCTGTTCAGTTTTGCTCACTTTTAAAAAACTGGAGAAAAATCACTTTTACTGTTCGCGTTCGTCGGCACTTGTTGAATGACAAAAATCACAGAACCAGTGTGAGAAAGAGAAGAAGTATAATGACAATGCATGTTTTATGTGAACATTACAGAACCAGTGTTGCCACATCAATATTTCTCTTTTAGTACAGTAGAAAAATATTGGAGAGTTCGGCTTGTGAGTGTCATTGTTTTCTCCAAATAATATTGTGCATATCTGGAGCAAATTTTTGAAATTCATACATTTACCTAATTGTGAATAAATGAGAAACGCGTGCATCGATTTTCATGATCTATGCCTTTTTTTGCTCATGAGTTATGTGACTTTAAGCTAAAGTAATTAGTTTTGGCACATTTTTCCATTTTGGATTTTTTATGAATTTTAAAAAAAATATTTAAATTTTTAGGCAAAAAATACTTTTTTCCCTTCATACATTCATTTTTAACTTCGAAAGTGTTGCACATATAGGAAAACGGTATAGAAACAGATTAGATAAATTGTAATTCTTAATTTTTCTAAATTTGTTTCACCAAAATCGGACAAGTGGTTCTCGAGTTATGTTAAACAACTAAGCGAAAAAACATCACGATAAGGAAAAAATTTAAAAGGTCATAAAAAAACTGACACATACGAACGCCAAACCCTTTGAGGATTTTACTATACTGACCTAGTACCATCACCCTGACTTGGAATTTCTCACCCCCCAGATTGGCTGTTGTACTGTGTAATCAATACAATCCAAAAAAGTCTCTAATGGCAACTGAAAATTTTGCTGCTATTACGGAAAATTTTGCTAATTTGAGCCCAGCGGTATTTTTTGCTAATCTTAGCAACACATGTCTGCTGAAATGTAGAAAAATTAGTAGCCGCTACTAAATTTTAGTATACTTTTTGTAAAGTTTAATTTAAAATATGTTTGCGAAAATTAAAATAAAAAATTACTAAATATTATTAATTTAAGTAAAAAATTTCAAATTTATTTTTTTATCGAGCATCAAATTTTTTTATTTTATTTATTTTTTTTTCAAAAAATAATTTAAGTACACAAAATTAAAAACAAAATCAAGGGCTTAAAAATCTTAAAAATTGTTAAAACACAAACGTCTTAATCATTTTGTTTTATTTTGGTAATTTCTGTTTATTTTTTTACTTTTAAGTTAAAATTTTAATTGTTTTTAGGGCTGATTTTTAGAACTAAAAAAACTTTTTAGTGGTACTTTAAGTGGATGTCCTATTTTCAGACATGAGTCGGTATATTCACTTCCGATCTCTTTTTTAATCTATGTAACATTTTAAGGCAATTTAAGTTTGTAGGTGTAAGTTTTAATTAGAAATAACATTTCCTTCAATATCCACTTTTTTAAAATTAGTAATTTTTTTTTTTTGCAAATTTTAGCAAATCGGGTTTCAAAAATTTGTAAAATGATTTCTGAAATTAGCAACAAAAATTTGTAAATATTCTGTTAAAACTCTGTAATTTGTAAAATGTAAATAGCAAAAAGGTTTGCTTAATAATATTTTTTTACTAAAAATCAGTACAAAAATAGTAAAGTGGGATTGAAAACCGTTTACAAATTTGTCTACTAATTTTTTTGTTTCTGAGTGTAGTTACCTCTTTCGAATTTCGATAATTTATTAATAAATTTGATAGATTGTACTTATTTTCCAGTACATTCACCAAATAAATGGAAATACAAATAATTGGATAATAGTATTAATTTTTAGTTCTTTTTCCTATTTTTTAATTGTAAATGCCATTTTTTTGGCTATAAGGATGGATTATAAGGTTATTTCAAATAAATTAAAGTTCTTACAAAGAAATGTTAATAGTTTTGATCGAATTTCAACCAATCTATTCTCTGGGCGTAGAGAGCGGTCACTGGACCGTTTTTTTAAGAGGAGTAGATCAATTGCCCTCTGTGACATGTCACAGGACTGATCTAAAAGAATATTTCACACAACTAACCCCAAAGAACATATCACAGAACCAACGCAAAAGAAGATGTCATGACTTTTAAATCGGTCACGTTGTAGGTACTTTAGAAACCAGTCTCTTTTTATTCTATCTCATGATATGTATTTAAGGAACCGGTATAGTTTACAACTATTACGGGACAGGTTCAAATTCCCAACTGGCCCCTTTTTTCCCACAGGGATGCCACTGGAGAAATGCCTACAGTCTATCCGACTAAGATTTTTACTCTTTTATATGTGGCGTATTGGTGGAGTGACAGGAGTATCTAGATCTGTAGTGACATCCACGCTGTGCTAAAGGCACTGGAAATTCCGATCACTTCACCCGGGATGGTTCAGGAGTGCAAACGAGGTTTCTATGAGGAACAGGATTCTTATTCTATGGTTACCGCGTCATGTGAGTATTCTGGAAAATGAAATGATCGGCTCTTTGGCAAACGTTGCACCAGTGTCGACTCCCATGAATCATCCGTTTTTATTTAGAAGTGGTAAGACCAATGATTATTAAACAATAGGATGGACAGAGTAAAAATCATCGAGTCAATCATCCAGCCACCAATGAGACTAGCTGCGGTGGTAAAAAGTTTTTTATATGCTAAGCAGATGGGAATCTGGCACGATACCTACTCAGTTAAACTACTGAAATAATTACAGGGCACATCGCCTGTGCACCTTATATGACCCATTGTGTGTGTCATGTATTGGGGAAAAGGGCACTATAGAACAGTTTGACTTTTACTTTTCAACTTTCTGCAGAAGTAGACATAGCATTTTATGTAGTGACGTCTCGTTTATGGACTATGTAGTTTACCGACTGAATTTTTCAGGTTTATAAGAAAGGCTGGGAAATTTTAAGCTGGGGCTCCTATATTTATCTCTAGTATCTAATTTTTAGTGGGTGTGGTACAATATTCAGTGTGTTGTCTAAGCGCCAGTCTCTTAAGTTGCAACCCAACTCAACGAGAAGTATAAAACTCTGAAATATTCTGATTCACTGGATTCATATGTGAACTTTTTGAAAATAAAAATAATATTATTATATTATTATATTTTACTTTCGTATCGTTACAAAAACAAAGCAACCTGTCAAATGATCTTGGGCGTTGTGTTGTAATGGTAAGCGTGTTGAACTGTTACACATATGGTTGCGGGTTCGATCTCCGTCGAGGACATCATCAATTATGAAATATAATATGTATAAATTTTCTACCCTCATACATTTCCAAGGAAAGCAACACATTAATTAGAAGAATTTTTTGTGTGTTGCTTTTCCAAAAAAATTTCATTTAAGTATTTTTCTTCATTCAGGTCTTCTTAGCAATTAAGAACGTAGCTTAGTTCCTTTTATAAATTCCATTAAGTTATAATTAATAATATATACAAAAACTTACCAAATGTTTCTATTCCAACTACGCCTACCTCTACCATATTTTTGAAAAATTAAAATTTTTTTTCCATTCATATTTAATTTAATTTTCTACAATACAAACTGCAAGTTTAACCTTGACGTGACATACTTTTTCCTATATCGAGCCAATAGATATGGAAATCCCCTTATAATTATCTCTTCGTATAGCAAAAATCAGAAAGTTGGTAAAAATCAGAACAATATAATAACAGCTCACCACATATACATACATATGTTACCACAGCCATTTTTTTATAATGGGTACCAGAAAATTTTAAAAATTTCCTAAAAACGAATATAGAAGAAATGGAATACAGCAATGAAGATTTATACAAGCAAACACTTATAGTTGTTCGAACAAACAAAATTTAGTAGAATTATAAACAGTGGATATTAACACGAACACAAAAAAATACCAATAACAACAATATTTTCAGTCATACGTGGCACAGTGGGTTCGATGGGCCCCAAAGTGGCGGTTAATTCATAGAAGCCGTAGTTTTAAAATATTATATTTTTTATTGAAGTTATTATAAGCACATAAAAACACAGCATTTTAGAAAGAAAAGTTAAAAAAATTAACCGATAAGCGCATTATTGTTTTTTGGAAAAAATACCTTAGTTCACAGTTTATGTTGTTACTTTGGAATGAAAAGCGATAAATTAACGAATAAAATTTTTAATTAAATACTTAACGTGCTATTAAAAATTTTAATAATAAATTAATTATATGTAATTATATTAGTATAAATTTAATTTTAAATCCATTTTTTATTTTTCACAAAATTTTAATAAATGTTCAATTTTTTTAAAAAAGTCACAAAAGAGAATATTATAATTCTTTAGTAATGAATAATCATAAATACATAAAAACACAGCTTTAAAAAAATGGAAGAAACATTTTTTTTAACCTGTTAGGCGTTTTTTGTTTTTCGGAAAAAACATGATCCACAATTTTCGCTGTAACTTTGAAATCAAAAAAAAAAAATTAAAGAATATGTTAATAATATGTATTCCTATTAGTATAAATTTGTATCCAGTTTTTGCTTTCACTAAATTCAGTAAATGTAAAAATTAATCTGAAAAAATAAAAAATTTAAAACTTTTTGGGGAATCTTTTGTTTTCGTCTTACATTTAAAAAAAAAATATATTAAAATATTTGTATTATTCTGCATTCATCATAAATATCCCAATTATCATCATTATCTTCATCATCATTATTATAATCTTCTTCAACATTATCATCAGAACTATCTTCATCGTTATTATCATCAGCATCTTTATCATTTTCATTAGAAATATCTGGCAAAACTTACTCCAATTCCGAAGTTGATAAATTAGATTTTTTTCTGCTTATGCTAAATATAAATGGGTCAGAACTTATCAGAAACCTATTGAAATTATCTTCATTGGACTTTTCCCGGCTGCATTCGCGAGCCAAGTGCTCTCTTGCTTCTTGAGCTCCTTCCGATAATTCTCCTATTGGTAAAAGTGCTTGCTGTGAATAAAAGATTAATGCAAAGTGGAAGGCATACAAAAACCATGGAAATTTTTAACAAAATATCTAGCCGTATTGTAAGAAAATTTACGAAAATTTTTTACCATAAGAAACAACAATTAGTATTGTACGCATTTTTTTTTAATTTCAGCAGAAATTTCCGCGTTCTGAAAAAAACGTCTGGCAGTGTTTCCGTCATTCGAATTACCAAAGCCGGATTTTGGCTGATAAACAATCAAACTAGTTCTTTCTCGAAACTCATTTTGAATACGACATATTTTTCAATATCGTAGAGACGAGAATAAATTGTGTGTGTAATTTTAATTTTAAAACTTATTTGCTTAAATTATTATTAAATAAAATTAATATAACATAAAGTATATGTGGTGATAGCTTTTGGTTATGAAAATTTTAGTACGTGAGAATAAGTTCGTGAGCGCGAGTTATGCTACAAATGAAACGAGTAGTTTTCCGGTTGAATAATAATTGACATAAATTTTATTATGTTCATGTACTTATACTAATTAATTGCCGAAATGCAATTTTAATAATTTTAACTAATTCTAAGAATAATTGTAGGAAGTAAAAATAAAATAAAATAATTAAGTATGTCAATAAAATAATAAAATAATAATGAAAATGCTGATAAATGTCTGACCCAATTTTATAAGAAGGTTTGTTGACTGCATTTGTTGTCATGATGGTTGTTGTTGTTATTTGATGTATTTTATGGTAACTTGATGATCGTAGCTGTAGTTAGTATGGTTGTTGTTATTTGGTGTATTTTATAGTAACTTTGGTGATCGTAGCTGTAGTTAGTGTGGTTGTTGTTATTCATTGGTATGTTGATGATTGTCGTTGTTGTTGTTGTTGCTGTTGATGGTTTAGTCCATGACTATGGGTAACATAGGTAACTCGCGCGTAAATCATTTGTGATCGTGATCGTTTCTTAAATCCGTAAAACAAATTTCAACTCTTACTAACTGAATATTTGTGGCCCATTATATGCGAAAATTATCCCAATTTCGGACCTTTAAAAAAATTTAAAATATTTACACATAATTTTGATAAACAAAAAAAATTTACTATATACTTTAATAGATTTAACACTTATAATAGCTTGAAGTGTAAAAATGTCCAATCTTTTTACTTTTTTTAAAAACAGCAATAATTTGCGAACTTTGACCGGTCACTGAAAAGAAAGTAAACAACTTAGTTGATTGATTTTGAAAGAAAGTGATGCAGATTTTTGTCTACTTTTATCCTATACCAAAATTTATTATAAAAACTTTATTTCTAAATTTCAATTAATCGCCACTTTGATACCATTTGAACACAATGTGTAAAGATATGGCTCTGAAAAAAAAAAAATCATGCATGAAATTTTATAACGATTTAATAAAAAGTTTAATTAAATGAATGAAGTTTTAAAAATTATATAATAGTGACCGATTCTGCTACAGTTCCTATAAATTTCCCCCAGGGTTGATATTTTTACTTGCAAAAACAAATGAAACTACGAGTATATACCACATTTAGCATAGGGTAGAAACAAAAACAATTAAACTTTTGCACGTATTAGTTCCTAACACTTTTTACTACGACCATTTGAAAGATTACAAGGACTCTTACTGCTAATGCAACTACTACAACTATAGAATTCTTTTATATTTGTAGTTGTTTTCTACTTTTTTTAGAGCAAGTTACACATATTAACTTTTTAAGTTTATTAATTGCCATCATTTGAACTTTTATTTAATTTACGAGCACAACTACACCATTTACAAGTAAATCTGAACACACACACATATTTATATACACACATACGAGTACATCTACAAATGGATTTACTACAACGTCATTAGATACTACGTGCTATATAAGATCATGAATGAACTGTTTTAACCATAAACGTTTATATACGTTATATATAAAAACAACAACTGAAATGTGTAAAAGACTTAATACCGTTTAAAGGAAAATCTGCTATTTTTATTTTGCACTTTTTGTTTTTCTACCAAAAAGAAGGGTGTAAAGGAAAATGTTAAAAAGTTGATGTTCATTTTTTTGCTCCTATTTCCTAAAGACGGTTAGACGACCTTTTTAATGAATGTCAAATGTGCTAAAGACAAGCCAGAGTGTAATAATAATAATAAAAAAATAACTACAAAAACAAAAAACATCAAGATTGTACAAAGTGTAATATAAATGTTAGTATGTTGAAGTAAATTACTAGCAGAAGCTATAGTCGAACATTTATAGTAAGTAATATGGCGGATTAGCTTATTTCTTTTATAAAGCTACTAGTAGTTCTTCACACTCATGTACTTAAACATGTGATGTTATAAATTATTTACACAGTAGTAGTATGTGTTTATTTATTTATTTTTTGTCTGTATTTATGTGGGTGCTTTTATGTGTGTGCCTTCGAGGGAAATCACTGAAACTTTTCTCATATTAGTAGCAAAATAAACAAAAAAGGGTTTAATACTTTTAAAAGATAAAAGAAATTTAATATGAACATTTTTGAAATAATTTTCACATTTATAAAACTTTAATAATTAGGTTAATGACTGCTTTCGTGAATTTTTGTATTTTATTTTATTAACCGAATTTTATAAAAATGAACGAGTAATAAGTTAATCTTCAGCAACCGAAAAAAATTGTCTCAGTATCTTTGAAAAAATTAAATAAATTAAACCTAACTTAATTGCTCTTGGTATATTATGGCTTTAATAGAAATAAGAAATATTCTTATTATTTATGGAACACCTAGCTAACGCATCTGGCTTCACAGTACCTCATCCTATTAGAGCAAGTTTCCAAGACTTTCTGGAAAGTTTTTAGTTCAAATGGCTGGGATGATATTGACCATAAGGGTTTGGATCGTTTCTGGATTATTTGCATCGGTCACCCCATAAGAAAATGTCTAAAGATGTCAAATAGCAGCTCCGAGACGGACAATTGAAATCGCCAAGACAGCTGATAATACGATTACTAAACTGCTGAAACCAAAGATTATCCTGCTGAAACCAAAGATTATCCAAGATCATAACTTTTTTTGCAAACCATAAATAGTTCATTATCATGCCTCTGTAGCGCTCGCTACAAAAAAAATCCACATCAAACTGTCACACACTCAACTGTCACGGAGACAATGAGTGTTGTCCACTAGCCATCCACTTTCACGAACATTTTTCACAAACTTGCATTCAGCACGCGCAGTGGGTGCTTTATTTCGGGCAACACATTACTCACTTTGGATATATAAGGGTTGTCCCACAATAAGACAAACTGGCGGCAGTAGTTAAAAAAAATACTTTAGTGAAATGTGACAACTTTTTAAAATAGGTTTTAAGTTTCAAGGTAAAACTTTATTTTGTATTATTTTTGGAGCCATCAAAAATAAACAAAAAAAATTGGTTACATGGAAAAAATTGGTCAAGATCAATGAATTAAATTTACAATTACTACATCACGTACCTTATTCCCGAGGTTTAACTCCCTTGTAATATTTTCTATTTTCAAACTTGAAAAAATGGCTTGGTGGTAAAATATTTGCGGTTGATGGTAACTTTAAAGAGCTTAAGATTTCTTACTACAAACAAGAAATCAAAGAGTGTATTAAGCTAAAAAAAGATTATGTTGAGAAATACAGAAAATTTTTGCCATTATTATTAATGGTTGTATACTCTTTACCACGTTGCTTGGTGTGTGCTGTAATTCCTTAACCACCCATAGGGGGTTCTTTTTTCAAATTCTAGTTTTTAATTTTAAATTAGTTTAAACAAGTTTTATTGTTTATGAGCTTCTTGCTTTTTTATATAAAAAATATAAGAGAAAAGCCTCAGCTTATTGATGCTTGACTGTGTAATTAACAAATAACATTCCAGAAACAAAAAAAAAAAAATAAGGAATAAAGAGACTCAACTTAAGGTTAACGGTAAAATTCAGGATCTCCTATATTCATACTAAATATTTATATATATGAAATGTATTTTTAGTCTGGTTCGAGATCATGGAAAAAATTTTTCAAATCACTGATGACGTCTGTCTAAAAAAAGAGGCAGAAACTAGCTAGTCTGATTGCAAATAAATAGTGTTTTCAATACCTAGAGAAAAAAATTTTATTTTTTATTTAGTAATCATGAAGAATACACAGAAAACGTTATTTAGACACCAGCCAAATGAAATACATTTGCTGGTCAGCTATGACCTTCATCAACATTCCTCGTTCCCATGAAAGTGCTTATTGTATCTCTTCCCACCAAAAAAAGAAAAATGGTAGTCATTCTGTGACTATAACTCCTTTCAATGCTTCCTAAACTTCAGTTGAAATTCTTTTATGATTTTTAGGTGTTATTCTGAGGCACTTCCAAAAGAATTTATGTGTTCATATTTCAAATGCAGTGATCTGGATATAAATCCGATGCATATCTTAAAAAATCACTCTTCATTACTTCTAAAGCATATGTTATAGTATATCGTTTATTTTTTGAATCTAAAGCAGTTTTGCAATTTTTATAAAGGTTTTGAAATATCAAGAAAAACAGATTTTTTTAACCTTTAATTGAAACTAGCTGGCCTGTCCTTTGCATTTTTTCAGCCTTAAATATTTTTGACGACGCAATCTGTGCATTTTTGCATTATGTTTATTATTTAACACTACACCATTTCCAGCTTTAATTCAGAATTTATAAAAATAATTTTAAAATTGTGTAAAAATTATTTCAAATTGCCCAAACATGTTTTAAAATTATGCAAAAATTATTTAAAATTGTTCAAAAACATTTTAAAATTGTCTAAAAATGTTTCCAAATTGTACAACCAGTTTTTAAATTATCCAAAAATATTTTAAAATTTGTCTAAAAATTCATTAAAATTTTTGAAAAATGTTTCAAAAATGCTTTTAAACTAATGCAGAATTATTTATTTGTTTTAATAAAGAGTATTTGTATTTGTATGCATAAATTTCGCTTCTTTAAACTTATTTTTCTGCATTCTTATGAATTAAATTTGAATCAAAGCTTAAATGCTACAAAGTATATGAACATTTTCCACTCATGCATCAGAATACCTAATCATTGTATTATCATTGCTTTCTTAGATTAAAGTATGAGTAATGCTAGTAGTTCTATTTGAATACTTCCATCCTATGACACGCTAATGTTGAATTCATCGATGAAACCATTAGAAAAGAAGTGATGCCTTTGCCATAGTAGTGATGCTTTTATTGCTTCTTTGGCAGCTTCATTTTTGCTGGGTTATTACCTCACAACTCAAAGAAAAATCTATTTTTATATTATGATTATTTTATGCTAAATGCTTATTTTCGTCACCAGTTTTAAGAGTGAGAGCATAATTTGGAGTGAATTCAGGAAGTCTTAAATATTATATCTTTGTAGTTTATAGGTCTCTTCAAAATATCATATCACCACACATCTGCTTAGATCGATTTGCATGCTTGTTGAATTTAATTGTAGTATTACCACAAGATAGCAATGCTCATTAGTAATTCATATGCCGTGTCTCCTGAACTACCATTTTCTTTTCATTTAAATTTTCCTCCCTTTCTAAATACCATTATATGCCGATTGTTTCAGTTCACCTCAAAGTTCTATAAATTGTAACAATATTCTAATTATATAGTATTTTTTTGCGATTTCTATAACATCTAACAAGATGACGATATCATCCGCATATATTAAAAGTCTGATATTATTAAGATCATCTACATGTATACCATTACCAAGGCAATCGTGTTAATCATTAAGGTTAATAGCAAGGATAACAGACAACCTTGCTCTACTCTTTTAAACAATTTTACTGATTTTTAAATCCTTGCGATGCATTTACAATTAGTTAATATGGGATTTCATCCTCCCCAAGTGCTTTGTTGGCTTTATTGCTTTTTAACACGAGTTTTAATGAATTTACTGAAGTCAAGTTTGTAATCGCTTGTCAGCATTGGCGTGTGAAAAAATTCAAACGAAGTTTGGACAAGGGTTTAAAATTTTTGAAAAATTATTTTTAAACTCCGAATTGTTCTTATTAAATCTCATTGTCTTTGTAGCACAATATTTTTTCAAACACTTCATAAATATTTCTCTGGCGTGTTGCATTTGCTTTTTGGTACAAAATTTCTAAATTTGGGTATAACGGATGCTGTTTATAAAATGTTTTTAAAGTCTTTTATACTAAAATTATGGCCATCACTGCTTTAAAGAGGATCTGCTTTATTCAGATCTACCTGGTATCGAGTACTTCAATTTTGTGCAACCGAAATGTGGGGAGTATATATATATTTCTTATGGACCTATTTTGTTGGGAGATGATCAGACCATGTTCTTTTTTAAACGTGAAATTTATTAACATACTGCAGATTTTCGTGATGTACGGCACAAATATCATTCATCCACTCACCTGACAAACTAGTGTATGTTGAAAAACCTTCATCCTAATTATTAAAAAAAAAAACATCTTGAGATATATAACCGCAATGAAATTTATTACTTCATTTGGCTGTACTTAACGGACCTGATATTAGAAAGTTAAGAAAAGCAGAATCATTCAATAAAGTACGAGTTAATTGGGTGGCTTGCTTCAGGGAAAATTCTCATTCATATTTTAATAAATAACTACAGCATTTAAAAATATTTAAGTATTATTTATTCTTTGGAAGTTATTTACAAAAAGTAAAAAAAAAAATATTTTCAACATTTGGCGGGTTTTAAGGGCTTAACCATCTTTCGTTACATTCACGTTGCCAAGCAAATTGTTTTAAATAGTTGGTGCTCCAACTTTGCTAAAAGCAGGAAAGCAAAATTGTATGCAGTTTAGAATTAATAGAAATGATTTTAAAAATAATGCACCCACTCAGGGGTGCAACCTATTCGAGGCTGGGTGTTGTGATGCAACCCAGCGGGGGACTTGTATCCTACGCACAACCAGAAAACAGTCAGTTGTGTCCACCGAATTTGTTGCCAATCGAAATCTGGTGTTTACGACAACTGTTTTCATATTAAATTATATTTTTAGTTGTGAAAGCCAATATTCAGTTGTACAATTTAATATTTATAATCTACAGAAATATTATTACGATCCACAAAATTTTATTTAAAAAATCAGATTCATAGTTCACACTCTTGCTTACTGCACCACAACTAATTTAAATTTTCTTTGATATATTTGCCATTTAAACTTTTGACTATTTTATTTTAATTAAAAAAATAATTTTTTAAATGTTGGCCTTTTCCGGGATTTGAATTCGGAAATTCGGAGTACTGAGCTACCTCTCTTCTCACTACACCACAAAGACTTATAATTTTTTATGGCTAATTTTGAATTTCAACAATTTGTTAGGAAAACAAATATTAGTATAAAATTTGTCTATCAATACCAAGCATTAGTGAAGTTTATTATCCATACAATTCAGAATTCGGTTGCTTCTACTGAAACCCTAAATAAATGATATATTTGATCATAATAACCGTTCTTGTAGTTACTACTTTTGAATATAGACAATTTTTTAATAAATTTGATAGATTGTACCAAATTACTAATATATCCACAAAATAAATGGTTGCTTCCACCGCACACAAATACTAAACGAATTTTATTTCTAAAGAAATACCAATAATTGAATAATAGGAGTGATTTTTGATTTCTTTTCCTTTTTATTTAATTTCCAATACAACATTTTTGCTTTATTAATGCATTTTAGGTTATTCCAAATAAAATTAAATCCTCACAAATAAATTTTAACTGTTTCGATCGAATAGCAATCAATCTTTTCTCTGGGTGCATATACTTTCGAGCCGCGTACGTTTAGTAGTGTTCTGAAACAATTACCCTAAAGGTGTAGCATAGAGTTATCTTTGTAGCTTCTGATATCCTTTCCTGCCTTATACGTTGTTGTATATTTCCAATTCTGATACTGAGATCATCAATTATTACTGAATTTGAAATTTTAACAATTTTAATATTTATAATATTACCATATAATCAGAAATGTTCATATACATATGTTTTCTTATAACCCAAAGTGAGTTATAATTTCTGTAGATATATACATTCGTTTGATTCATATTAGTTAATATTTAGGGCCATCTACCATGTAGTACTTTATTATAAAACAAAAAATACAAAATCTGTTATAATAAATTGTTTTATTCTTTTTTACGTCTTGTTTTTCAGTATTTAATATTGTAGAGTTGAGTTATTTTGCTACAAGTAAAGGTTATTTTAACATCGATTTATTTTAAAATAATTGCCATGATCTTATAATTATAGCCTGTTCCTCTAATTCGAAAGAACACGTTCGTTCGCTTTCTAGTCGAAAGAAAACTGTTTTGGGTTCCACTAACTCTATTTCTATGCGAACGATGACTCGAACGACAAGTCGAACGAAAACGTAACTGTTTTCATACAAAATTTGGTTTCTCTATTTCGAACAGCTCGAACGCAAATGTCAAAATCAGTCACTTGCTGGTTTTTTGTCGACTTAATATGTGTTTGATATTTTTAAAAGCGAAATTAAGTAAAAAAAGCAATGGATAACAAAAAGTAAGTACAAAATAATACAAATATTAATAGGTTATTGATGGACCATCCGAAGACGCTTGTATTTTATATGGAAGAAAGACCTGATTTTGCCAGAAGGACTCTAGTGTTCGGAGCAAACAAATTTTCCGCAGAGGGGGAAAATTTGACCAGAAAACTAAACTCCGTTTCACCCCCTATTACGCTGTTGCTGAGTGGTAAAAGGTATGTGTGTATTGTTTGTGGCTTACGTTTGCCCAAGAAGCTCATATTTACATTTTTTATTTTACAAAGACTTTAGCAGTGACCGCACCGAACAGAAAACATGCAACAGAAAAGCACTCCAAACAACAATTTCACCCACAACCAATCGATAACAAAAATTTTCACAAATAAACACATTTTCCAAATAAAAATTGATTTGTTTATTGTTATTTTTTTATTTCATTTGTCATATACAGCTGATCACTGTTTAACAGGGTTGTTTTTGTCTTTAAGCAGTTTAGTAGTATTTTTGCTACTTTTAAAGAAAATTGTAACAAATGCTCAAAATATAATATCTGGCATCTCTGTGGTTTGTAAATGCGTAAGAAACAAAAATTGACACACGTAAGTCAAGTCGATCGAAGGCTTTCGAAATGGAGAAACCCAAATTGATTCGAATTCGAGTGACTTGCTTTCGTTCGACTAGTTTTTCGTTCGAGATCGAGGAACAGGCTATTAGTATATTTTATAAATCATCAAATACTATACGTATACGTATTATAAAATTTACAATTAGCTATTACTTTATAGGTCATGTTGTTTTAAATATTTCTGTAAAAATTAGCCGTTGCCATATATCTGTTTTAATAAACGTTGGTGTGCTGCATCCAGGAGAAAAAAAATTGTTAATCGACAATTTTTTAATAAATCAAGGTTTTATATTATTTGACAATAATCCATTTTTAAAACCTTTTGCTGTGTATATGACGTCGATTCCAACAGACTGACAAACAGGGCGACAGGCGGACTGATCGTTGCCAAGTCAAAACCACTGAAACTAGGAACTTGAAAATTCGCCCTGAATCGAAAATATCTGCCGATATTATATACAGCACTAAATACTAATCTTTATAAATTATTTTTTCCAATACTGTAATTACATTAAGCCCGAAGTCTCGTTTAAACTGAATTTTTGGTGAAAATCTAGTTCATAACTGGATTTAAGACCAGATTTCCCATAAAATGTAATCCAGTTTCATAACTAAATTTTCGGAAAATCTAGTTTTATAATTATGTTTACACAGCATTCAGAAAATATTATGAAAATCTGGAATCACCTTGTGCAAATGTAAAGAAATAATAAATTTTTATTACTTAAGAAAACTTTGGAATCCTATACGTTCTTATTTGAAAGCAAAATTAAATGCACCAGTTTCTTATTTTTGCCTTTGGCAAAGAAAATCTTTGCAATAAACATTTAAATAGAAGACCTACCATGAACAAAATGAAAAATCTTGCTACCAAAAACACTTTTTAAATCTATATTAGCATTGTTGCTTTCATCATGGTAATGAATTATGAAGTCTGCTATTAAATTCACGGTTTTAAATTTAGAAACATATTCAGTTTAAGGTTATTTTTTATTTTGTTTTGCTTACAAAGACAACATTGTCAAATCGAAGTCCACTTAAGCTCCCAAATTTTAAAACGGGAGAATTTGAAAATCAATTTAACTCGTATAACAAAATTTTATACTTAATAACAAAATTTCATACTAAAATATTTGTAAAATTTTAGTAAAAATTCATATATAGTGCTGACTACGTCTATGTTTTAGATTAATATCTTAAATTGTTTAGTTTTAATAATTTTAAACGCATTCAAGTTTAAATTTCTTTTACCCTATTTGCAATTTAAATTTTTTCCTTAAAAAAAATATAATTTTCTAAAGCCAAACAAAAGAGAACAAAGCCTTACTATAATAAATAAAATTAATAAAAATATTTATTAAACAGATTTAGGTTCTATATTAGTTTTGACACAAATTTATGTTAGAAATTAAATATGTCATACATTTTGATATTTTTTTCCCCAAAGCACGTGTCGTTATATAGAAAAGCCTTGTATTTAGTGTAATTTTTACATCAACAAAATTAAAACTAAAGATATATATGTTCATGTGTATTTTTAAATATTTATTGAAATTAAATGTTTATATTAGCCTTAGGTAGTATAGTAAATAAAATACTCCCTTGTTATTGTTACGTAAATATAAATGTATTGTGTACACTATGAACAAAAAGTGTAACTGCGAATTATATATAGAAGTATTGTTTATATAATATGGATTAATTAAAAGTATTCGCCATCGTTAGCTATGACCTTTTCCCATATTTCTGGCGACATATGGATTCGGCGCCAAAGGAACT
This sequence comes from Eustalomyia histrio, assembly GCA_949748255.1. NCBI lineage: Eukaryota > Metazoa > Arthropoda > Insecta > Diptera > Anthomyiidae > Eustalomyia > Eustalomyia histrio. Next base: position 196,021,519 of record OX456523.1, read on the forward strand.
GCTAACGACGCATTCTTCATTGATCAAAAACAAATAGAAGTCAATATTTTGACACACAGACAGTTTTACCCGTTCATTTAAAACAGCCAGAAAAGAACGAAGTGTATGGCTGCCTTAAGAATAATTCACTGTTTTATTGGACAAGAAGGTAAAAAAAATTATCATCAAAATTTTGAGGGACTTGTAATTAATTGTGAGTTTTTTTATGCTGTTTGTTGTAGATTCCGTTTTTTGAATACACATACGTACCATATGAGCGGATCTATTCAATGAAAAGATTCCGTCGAAACTTATTTTATTTGAAGGAATCTCGAATTTTAAAAAGCATTAAATATTTAACTGAAATATACCAACAATTAATTAAATCTATAAGAATTTTATTTTTTTCATCTATCCAATCAGTGCATGAAATCGACCACTTAATTTCAAAGATAACGATTTCTTTTGAAATCGATTATTATATCTTGGATATATATTTTTTTTAAATCGCTTAACAATATAAATAATATACTGATGTTAGAAGGTCGAAATTTAGTTTAACTCATAAATTTATTACATCGATAATAATTTTTATTTGTTATTTTGGAACAAGTTTTAATTGATGTGAAATTTCGCTATTTTTATTTTTTTCTTTTTTATTTTTTCGATTTCTGTGATTTTGATTCGGTTTAAATTCAAAAATTACATTTTTTTTATTACTAAAGTTGACAAAACTACTACTACTAAGTACTGTACTGTAACAAACCTGAAGGAAATGTCGATAGTGAAACTGTCACTATTTACTTTGTCACCAGTACTACTGACTAGATATGCGCCAGACAACGGTCTCGGCTGTAGCAATTTAACATGTGTTTGCCATTGCGAATCGACACAACTATTGACTAGGTGTAACTTTTTACTAGATTTCCACACTAGGAAGTTTAAACAGGTGCATTTATTTCGGAAATTAGGTATTTTATTAATACAAATTTTTATAAATTATAAATTGATTGTTTTTCACAAGTCTTTTATAATTGCTTTTGCTCATTATATATTTTATTTAAATTATATATATATTTACCTTTGAAATTCACTTTTCTTTATGTTTTTACTAAAAACCAATTTTGCACAAGTATTTTCAACAAAAAGAAACAATAAAAATACCATAAAGAAGCATAGCTTTGCAGTTGCAAAGAAAGATATGTAAAAAGTGCAGTTGACACTTTTTTGACAATGTCACCAAAAGAGTGTAGACGCTTTGTTGACTATGTCACCAAAAATAGTCGACAAAAGTGGTGACTTGGAGACAATTGACCCCAGGCTTCCTACAGGAAACAAATAAAAGTTTAGGATAGATAGATAGGGAAAGCACATACCTTGCTATGAACTCATGTTTATTAAGAATTATGTAAACGATTTTTTTCTGCTTGCAACGAGTAATTATAATATTATAAATTTATATCAATAAGTCTTTGCAATAGTAAAAATTAAAATATATAAAACTTCTTTTAATCCGTTTATTGTATTAAAATTAATACAAAAACTATGGTACATGAATTACTCTTTTTAAAACATACTTGGGACCACGTTCTTTGCTATTATTCAGAAACGATTCAAGTGTCCACCTTAATTTTTTTACATGAATGTAAATAAAGGTTCAATATTGAAAGAGCAAAAGATGAGCATTTTGAGAAATATGGATTTGAACTCTCGACACCAAACAATTACCTTTGAACCTTCCAGTGAAAAAATTGATATGCATATCAATTTAAAAGCTCTTTCTCTTTTAAAAAATAAGGCCGAGATGAACTTTGTATTTTTTACAGATTAAAAGTTAAAGTCGATTTAATAACGATACATTAGTACATTTTTTAAGTTTTCACGAAAAATATGTTTCGTAAAGTTCTTGTCGAGAGTAATAGTTATGGTAAATTTCATTTAAATCGGAGATGGTATATCCAAAAATGCCTTTTTTCTGATTGAGTTAACATAGTTTGACTCACAATTTAGTGAAAAAGCACTTTTGGCAATTTTGAAACATTTTTTAAAAAATTGAATTAGTTTTTGGAAAAACTTTACACATTTTTGAATAAACTAAAAACTGGTTGTGCAATTTTAAAACATTTTCAGACAATTTTAAAATATTTTTTTATTAATTTTAAATAATTTTTGAACAATTTTAAAATTATTTTGGATAATATTAATATTCAATTTTTTTAAGATAAATATCTTTTTTTTTTTAATAATATTAGCATCTTCAGGAAAACAAAATTTTAATAATTATAAAAAAGTTTTTTTTTTATATAATTATTAAAATTTTGTTTTCCTGAAGATGCTAACAAATTGTTAGCGAAATATCGAAAATAAAATGAAAAATTTTATTAAAAAAAAATCCTTAGCTTAAAAAAATTGAGTATTAATATTAAAATAAGATCGAATAAAGTTATATAATATTTTGGATAATTTTAAAATATTTTTAGACAATTTTTTAATTATTTTAGTAAATATTGAATTAAAACTGGAAATGGTGTAATGTTAAATAAAGTATACAATGCAAAAGTGCGGCTGAAAAAATACAAATGATAGGCTAAACTAGTTTCGATAAAAGGTAAAAGAAATCCCTTTTACCTGATTTTTTCAAAACTTTTATAAAAATTGCAAAACTGCATAAATTCTAACCTTAATGAAATTTTAAACAAAAATTTAAAAAATGATTTAATAAAAAAATTATAAAATTTCATCAGTACTATTTGTTCATTGAAATAATTAAAAAACAATATTTTGAATAAATGCTTTAAAATCAGAAAATATTCAATATACTCTAACTTGTGCTTTAGAATCAATGAAGAGTGATTTTTTTAAGATATACATCGGGTTTATATCCAAATCACCACATTTGAAATATGAACATATTAATTCTTTTGGGAGTTACGTAGAATAACACCAAAAAATCATAAATGAATGTTAACTGGAGTTAAGAAAGCAATTAGAGAAGTTATAGCCACAGAATGACTACTATATTTTCTGGGTTCTTTAATTTTTATATAATGATCAGTCGTTTTGTTAGTAGCTACCTATTGGTTATATTGATTTCGACTCCCAGCCTACATCAAAGGAGACAAGATCTTCATCTCAATTTCCCTGAGTACGGACGGATTGAAATGAAGCATGGTTTCCTGAAAGGAAGGACTCAAAGTGCTACGACACCTCACACCTGGACGGGCTTGCTGTTCCGAAATCACCACACCATCTCTCGCACCTTGAATACAATGGAATATTTGTGGCAAATGTTGCTTTGTTGGCATAAAAGTCGACATTTTCGAAGCAAAAAAATAAATAGACTTTGTATACCCTATTTCGATTAGCCTCAAAAATACCATATAAATTATTAAACGATCTGTTGGGAATCCCGCATTGTTAAGTTATAATCCAAAAATAAAAAAAATTATAATAACAACTCTTTGTAAGATTGATCTGAATAAACAGTTTTTTACATAGTCTAAATAATGAAAATTATAAAAACCACAAGATTGGTTTCGTTATCAGTTTATAAATGCAGATTTTTGTATACTTTTTGACAAGGGTTTAGTTCAAAATGAAAATTACATTTTATGATTTGGAGTTTCAAATTTAATTTAAATAAACATTTTGCATATACAATACAATATTAGTTATTGTTATTAATATTAATATCAGTATTAATATTTAGTATTTATTTTACATTCTTAATGTTATTTATTAATCATAATCATAATTTTTGAAATGTTATCTTTCTCTAGTGCTGTAAACACATATATTTTATATTTATTTCGTAATTTCAATAAAACCAACAATTATAAATTTATTATTTTCATTTGTTAAATGCAGTTTATTTGTTTATTTGTTTTTGATTGTTTATTTAATATACCATTGTCTTGATGGTACTTTTATTTGTTTCAGACTATTGTAGGATGGTTTTTGTTGTTTGTTGGTTTAGTAATCCTTACATATTGTATTTATTACGTTAAGAGACAATAATAAAATCTAACAATAAAAGTTAAAATAAAAGTTGTTGAAATAAACTTTAATGTTGGTTATTTTACAGACGAAACAATACAAGGAAAATAAGTTAGAACACAAAAAAAAACTGAATTGTATAGAAAAGTTTTCCCATTACAAGATTGTTAGAAAGTTTTTTTTGGACATACACTTGTAAATATACTAATGTATACCGAAGAATGCTAGACATAGCAGATTTAAGTTAAATGGGTGGGTGCAGTTGTTATTAAAAAAAATACATTATTTCTTTTTGTTTTGTAGATTAAGGCTATAAAATATTTTCAAATTTAATTTTTTTTTTTTACCACAGCAAGACAACAGATCGAAAATCTATCTACTATGTCGCACTAAATTGATTTTTTTCATTTAGACTTTTATGCCGATTGCGTAGAGTAAAAAATCTTTTTCTAAATTTAATATTTATTAAGGAAATTCTTGTCATTTCCATGAAAGACATTGCTTAAAGCCTCAAATAGACAAAATTAGAATACAATGCTTCAAGAAAACTTTAAATAGACAAACTATTTTTTTATATATTTTGACAAAATACTCGTATATATCTATGAAAATTATATTTGCAATATAACGTTGGCTTAGTGCGATAAATAACTAAGTTTAGTTTTAAAATGTTTACAGCAGATATAGAAAAAAACTAAAATGATTTGTTTTTAATGTTTTTTTTAATTTTTTTCTTGTTTCTTCTTCAAACTAATAAACAACTTAAAAAAAATAACTTACAATCTCTTTTGTCACTTAATTCTAAGAAAGTACCACTGATATTTTCCCATCCCATTGCGATAAAATTCGGATAATTTACAGAGAAACAAAAATAAAGAGGCGGAGCGTATTTTTTTTCATAGACCCAATCCCATTAAGGTTTCTTTTGGTTTATTTTAAAAAAATTTTACAGACATTTGCTAACAAATAAAAGAATTTTTTGGAGTTCACGGGTGGTCTAGAATAAGATATTGACAAAAAAAATACTCAAAAAATAGTGAGTATAGGGTTTGAAAACACTATACAAACGGTTTCATAAAAGCTTATTTAAAAAAATTAAAGTGGACAAATTTAAGAGTTAAGACTATTAAAATTTTTTTCTTAAAAACAAATTGGGTGCCTCTGGGAAACCCTTCAAAAAATCGACTTTCAAATTAAATATGTTACAAAACCTATACAAAAAGGTTCAAAAGTACTTTAGATACCATTTCAACTCTAAATCCACTTTGAAAAAAAAATATAGCGAAATCAAAAGTTAAGGAAATTTAAACTTGCTTTAGCAATAAAAATTGCATTACTCTTAAATTAAAGCAATTACCAAAAACACCCCATTAACACAATAAATTTATACATATAATTTTTTTATTTGGTTTTATTTTAATTAAACTACTGTAGTTTATTTAAAAAGTAATAAGTAGTTTGTTTTTAGATGAATAATCAAATTCATAGAAATATATCTTTTAACTATTTGAATCAGTCATTTTAAAACCAAACTATGAAAAATACACATTCAGTAGATGTTGAAATTTTCAATTAAATATAAATTTATTTTTTATTTATTTATACATACACGTATAGAAAATCAAAATATATACATCCCCAGCAAAAAAAAAGTAGCAAAATAAGAGAAAAAGAAGCAGTGATTTTGATTCCGGTGTTGCGAATATTTGGATCGGAACCAATAATTTTTATATAGAGGTGTCAAAGGGTGGAAGTTTTCTTTTATGATCATTTTTCATTGCATCTAAAGCAGTTCCTATGATTTAATGAAATATTAGATCTTTTGATGTTGCCAAATAAATTTTTAATTTAAATTTTAACGGAAATTCAGTGATCGGGCCTAAGAGTCATTTTCCGTTAGCTTTTACCTGGGAATTTAACAGTCACATTTTTTGTTGTTTCCTATAGAAAGTTTAATTTGCAGTTGGTTTAATTATAACTGGACATTCAGTAATCGTGCCTTATGTATTAAATTACTCTATTCGAAATTGCAATTGTTACTACAATAAAGTTTTTACTTTTTATAGCAATAATAACTACGATTTTAAGAATTTAAAAATCTGGTAAATTGTAAGTTTAAGATTAAAACAAATTATTTAAACTTAAACCATAATTATAAATGTCAAATTTGTATAGAAATATCCATAGTTAATGTTTAACTTTGGTTGTTTTTAAAATAAGTTACCCGTCATACATTTGAAAAGTGTTAAATTTCATAATAAATTACATTTTTGGAATGAATGAAAAATTAATTCCTTAAGAATCACTTGCATTTATTTTTGCTAGGTATTTGTGTGTTGTGTTTTTTAATTTCATACAAATAAAAAAACTTACAATTTGAAAAACAAACTACCAAAATCGTTTTGCTATCGTTTTGTTAGTTAAAAATTGATGGTTACTTTATATTTCGATTGTTCTTACTGCTTTTGTTGATTATTAAATAATAATTTAGCATAAACAACAATATGGCCTGAATATAATGAAAAATTAAAAGTCCTTTTTTTGATTTCATTTTCGATTAATTTAATATGTATTTTTGATTATTTTTAACAAAATGATATTAGCATTTACTCTTAGCCTTGGTGATTTGTTTCGTTAAGCTAGCATTTTTGTACTCTTGTATCCACCCGCAATCCAGGTACGTTGTAGTTCGTTTAAAACCTCGAATTAATTTATTTTCATAAATAAATTAAAGTTGTTTTTATAACGTCTTTTAGAAAAAAATCTAACCCGAATTTAATAAATTTATTAAATTTTTGGGAAATATTATTTGAGCAAAACATTTTTTGGTCCTTCGAACTGGATAAATTAACTCGATTTTTATTTTTTGCGAAAATAAATTCCTCGAAAAAAAATTATTTTCATTCCAATTTATTTTGCATTATCCCTGGAATTCCTGAAGAGGATTAAGTATATTCAAAAATTTTTCCTTATCTCTGTATTTAAAAAAAAAAAAGTTACGTAATTTGAATTTTACACAGTGTTCAAATAAATAAGTATAACAATATAAGAAGTGAAAATATATATACAGAGTGATCCTGTGTTGAAACGTAATAAAATCTACCAACAAAGCAAGTGTACAACAAATTCGCTTCAATTTTGTTTATTTTGTTTGTGTGCTTTTTTTACTTAAAAAAAAAATAGAAAGAAGAAAAAACCATAAAATAATTTCGGTTGTTTTTTTTTTGCCTTTAATCTCTAAACCGTTTTTACGTTTGTTTAACTATCTTTTTTTCTAATTGCAAATAAGTGTACAAGGTGGCGCAAAAGTAATCCTCCTATCAGAAAATTCTATAAATTTTGCGATTGACCCCTAAAGTCAGTTCTATTTTGATATTTGTGTAGTAAACACATGTAGTAAACACATAATAAACAATGTTACGCTACACTGCTCCAGAACGCGGAATATTGGTGCCTATTTATTTGAGCAATAATGAAGATGATTTTTCATCAAAAATAATCATGAGTGATGAGGCCCATTTCCATCTTAGCGGGTACGTAAATAAGCAAAATTTACGCTTCTGGGGCACTGAAAATCCGCGTGTAACCCACGAAGAGCCATTACACCCGCTCAAAGTCACTGTATGGTGTGCTGTTTTCGCTGGAGGAGTCATCGGACCTTTTTTCTTCGAAGACGTCGCGGGCCAAACGGTTACTGTGAATGGTGAGCGCTACAGAGCAATGATCAACGAGTTCTTTTTGCCGCAACTTGATGAATTGGGATTGGAAAACATGTGGTTTCAACAGGACGGTGCAACGCCACACACTGCACGTGCCACAACCGATATGCTGAAGAATGCATTTCCCGGGCGCCTAATCTCCCGTTTTGGCGATTTGCACTGGCCAGCAAGATCGCCTGATTTGACCGCTCCAGACTTCTTTTTGTGGGGCTTTTTGAAGTCGCGGGTTTATGTCAACAAGCCTCAGACTATTGCAGCTCTTAAAGACAATATCCGTCAAGAATGGAGGTGAACCAGCTCCGAAGAAGGCCAAGAAAAGTATTTCGGCCAATAATGTGATGGCAACAGTTTTTTTGAGATGCACGCGGGACAATCCACATCGATAACCATCAAAAGGGAAAAAGAATAAACGGCGAATATTATGCCAACTTATTGGACCGATTTAACGACCCCAAACGACCCCATATGGTAAAAAAAAAAAGTTATTTTTTATCAAGATAATGCACGGGTGTACACGTGTGTAGTCTTAATGGCAAAATTCCATGAATTGGGCTACGAATTGGTACCTCATCTGCCATATTCTACGGATTGAGTTCATATAAAATAAAAATATAAATCAAAAAGATCAAAGAAAATGAAACAACATTTAGCAATTTAAATTGCAGCAATTGTAAATTAATAGGAGAGGAAGAAAAGAAGAACGGAAGTGGAAGTGTGTTGTGAATTTAAGTTTAAAAGAGCATTTAAGAAAATTGCTGTGTGTAAGCCGGGACTTTGGAAAAAGAAGTCAACATAAATTTACATTTCACTTGCAGTTTGGGAAAAATTATAAAAACTGTTAAAAAAAATATTTCATTCAGTTACCTCTAAATTGTTTCTTTTTTCCCTTTAAAAAAAAACTATTTATTTTTCGAAAATTTTGTAAACAAAGTGGTTTTTGCTGGTACTGAATTTTTAAAAGCTTTAATTCTCTAGATATTTATTAGGCAAATGCTTGGAAAAATACCTACCTTCAAAATTTAATTCTTAATTTATATTTTTCTCGTAATAAAGTATATAGTTTAGTATGTTGCTAACTGTACACCTCTTAATTATCCATCGTTACTCGTGTTAATATTTACATTTATTTTTTTGTTGATTATAAAATTTATGATAAAACATTACTTAAATCCAAAACCATTGAAATGTTTTTTTTATTTTTTTGTGAGCACATTTATTCTTGTTGCACATTCATTTGGTCTGCAATGTACTAGCATTCATACTGGAAAACCATCATAAGTCATTTAGAAAAGTAATTTTCCATTTTGCAGCCATTTGTTAAAGTTTGAAACAGCTGACAGTGCTACACAAATAAATTAGTGGTGATGTGGCCCAGCAAAATTTAAAAACCACAAGTAGTATTAGGAAAAGAAAGAAGTAACTTTTGCATTGCAAAATTTGGCATACAATTTAAAATACATGTTTAAACGTGAATAAGACACTTCAACAATAAGTTAATAAAACTATTCTCAATAACACAAGAACGCAGTCAGATGCAGAGAGCAACCGTTTAGAAATGGGCGCAAAATTAAAAACGCTATATCAACACTGCTACGTAAACAGGCGAAAACCAAGTGATCCAAAGTACTTAGACATGAAAAGCATCTATACGAACAGCATCCCCATTCTAAAGCTCTTTCAAAGCTTAGTGCATTTGGTGTTGATAATGACTTCTCTCGATTTATTTCAAACTTCTGAAAAGATAGCTCTATACTTGTTGTAATATATGAGATTTCAGCTAACGAGTTTTAGCTTCTTTCGGAGTAACCGCAAGGTTCGGTTCTTTTTCCCTCTCTCTTTATCATCTTTACACTCGAAATATTATGCAGTTAATAAAAATAGTTTTTTAGTTCAGTTAAAAATAAAGGAAAAAAACATTTATTTTTAAATGAAATATTTTTTTTTAAGTTTTTTCAGTTTATTTTTTTCCAGTTACAATTATTAAAAATTCAGGTTTTATTTGCTGTCTGTTTCAAGAAAGAAAAAAATATTTTAAAAATTCCGATTTTGTTTTTTATTTAAATTATTTGTTTATTTTCAAAATTATTTCAATTTGAATTACAAGAACTCCATAAACACACACACATGCACAAAAAGCCATTCACACAAAATGTGTTTAAAGACTTTTAAAGCTTTCCAAGCACCGACCATAGCTGAGCCAAAAACACACTTGTTTGATAGATGCTAACAAGCACAAAATGTGTTTAAAGACTGTGTGAGTCTACATTTTAAAGATAAAAATCGAAAACAAAAAATACAAAAAACCGAAAAATTTAATTAAATGAATAATAATTTATTTTTAAGAAATTATAAGGTATAATTCTAACATTTATATTTAACTGATAATAATTTATTTTAATTGATGTGTCAGTTGTTTAAAAAAACATTTACAAATAAATAAAAAAAAAGTAATTTGATTTATGTAAATGAAAAGTAAGTAGACCGAGTTTTAAAATAACTGTTATTTTAATTTACAAACTATTTTTAGTGCATGAATTACTATCAGTTTGGAAAACATCTTTCTTTAAAATTCGTACTCTCTGATAAATCAAGGTGGCTACAAACTTAATTTTCTTAAATTCTTACTCTTTTTCTACAATTAGCCATGCATTTTATTTCAATAGGGTCAGTAGATTCGATTTTTTTTTTTTGGTTTGAAAACAATGTGTGGTTGTAAAATTATTAAAACTTTTACAGAATATTTTGTATTCAAATTGATGCTTAACTTTTATAATTTTTACAGAATATTATATTATAATTGAAATATAATTAAAAAACTTAACACAACAATTTCCTATTGCTTCAAATTTTAACAGAATATTTTGTTTTTAAATTTATGCTTAACTTTTATTATTTTTACAGAATATTATATTGCTCCCCTTTATAAATTTATTATAATTGAAATATAATTAAAAAACTTAACACAACAATTTCCTATTGCTTCAAACTTTTACAGAATATTTTGTTTTTAAATTGATGCTTAACTTTTATTATTTTTACAAAATATTTTATAGTTCCGGTTTGTAAATTTAATTTAATTAAAATTTAATAAAAAAAAACTTACTGCAACAATTTCCTATTAAAAAATTTTAAATATATTTTTACAAGGACATTTTCAGATTATTTTTTTTTGTACTATTGCATTCACATAATAATTAATGTTTATGCAAGTGTTTGAATATTATTTTTTTTTTCTTAATTTCTACTGGTGTGTCTCATTATTTTTGACTTGTCATGAACGATGAATAGTCCTCCCATTTAACAACCTAATTGATAATATAAAAAATTAGCTTAAGCCAAGAACTAATTTTTAAACGATAAACGCCCAAAGTATCAAATTGGATGCATTTTAAAGTTCTTTGACAGCGCGTTTCTATTTATATTTTTCTATGGCATTTCAAAATGTTTTCTTACGAAGACGTTGTACAGTGACTGCGTACCAAATGATAGGAAAAAAGTTTATAATATATATGCAACTTCTAATAATGCGTGTCTTAAATTTGCCAAAAGGCCAGAGTGATTTTTGAACAAAAGCGTGGAAAGGAGAAGTATAAAAAACCGAAAACTTGTTGCCCGATCAGCATATGGATCCCATGATCAATCACCGGATACCGAAGGATACATATGTTGAGATTGTGGCATCTTATATATAAAATTAAGGTGATATCTGTGGAAAATACTTTACATGAGTTAGTTGGCATTATTTCTACCCACGTTACTAATGGCAACCTCTATCTGGAGTGAATTAAGGTTCACAAATCTTTTATTGATTGGTTTACTTGCATACTACAAAGCTGATGAATGTCTGGTCGGCGCAATCAGGATAAAGAGTAGTGTGCATAGTGGCACTCCAGAAAGAGATATTTCATCGTTTCTATTATGGGTTATGATCATACATAGTCTTTTAAGGCATTTAATAAATTTAGGCCTCCAACGCACTTGATTAATCTATATGTATACAAATAGACAACATCTAGGAAGCTGAATGTCATCCCGTATAAGACCGAGGTGTATCTATTCAATAAGAAGAGAAAGAATGTTACGATTAATTCTCCTTATTACATGGAATCGTTAAGGATTGGAAACTTTACTGGAGCGATCTTACCGAAAGCAGGACTGTTAAAGCTCATCATGTGTATCCAATGTGCAGAATAACATGAGTGATTTTCTTTAACGGATACCTGCATTTCCGACTGCTGGACTACAACAACGTTTTAGGCAGAGGTTCTTGCTACACTTAAAAAAAAAAGTTAAAAATTTGTAAACGGTTTTTAATCCCACTTTACTATCTTTGTACTGATTTTCAGTAAAAAAAATATTATCTAGCAAATCTTTTTGCTATTTACATTTTACAAATTACAGAGTTTTTACAGAATATCTACATATTTTCGATGTTAATTTCAGAAATCATTTTACAAATTTTTGAAAACCGATTTGCTAAAAAAAGCAAAAAAAAAATGGATATTGAAGAAAATTTTATTTCTAATTAAAACTTACACCTACAAACTTAAATTGCCTTAAAATGTTACATAGATTAAAAGAGGGATCAGAAGTGAATATACCGACTCATGTCTGAAAATAGGACATCCACTTTAAATAGCACTAACAAGTTTTTTTAGTTCTAAAAATCAGCTCTAAAAACAATTAAAATTTGATCTTAAAAGAAAAAAAAAATATTCACTAAAATATTTTTCAAAACAAAAATTACCCAATAAAAACAAAATGATTCATTCGTTTATGTTTTAACAATTTTTAAGATTTTTGATTTTGTTTATAATTTTGTATAAAATATTTTTTGAAAAAAATAAAAAAAAAAATTGATGCTCCATAAAAAAATTTAAATGTTATACTAATATTCACAATATTTAGTAATTTTTTTTGCTGTTTTAAGCAAACCGATTTTAAATTCCGCTTTACAAAAAGTTTACTTAAATTAAGTAGCTGCTAGTAGTTTTTCTACTAATTTCGTTGTACTACTCGTCAGCAGACATGTGTTGCTAAGATTTGTCAAAAAATAGCGCTGGGCTCAAATAAGTAAAATTTCCTGTAATACCAGCAAAATTGTCAGTTGCCATTACAGACTTTTTTTGGTGAGTTAATTACGATATAAATTTATTTTTGAATGCGAATTCTGGGGTTGCAATCGTATTTACTTATAGCTAGAAACTCGTTTGCGCTCTGTCAGATGAGTATGTGAAATCGAAAATAATAAGAAATACATGATCGCTTATACTGGAGGTATCAGGTTAATATGGGTACACGAACACTGTGGAGTGGTTGGGAATGAAGGGACTAACGAGCTGGCTAGATATATCCAACCTGGTCTCTGTTAGCCTTAAAGACCTAGCTTTCGAGGAATAAGCCCTCAAAGTGAAAAACTTTTGTAGGCATTTTATAGAACTTTGCCATCGCTTTTTGATTTATATCTTTCTGTCTTTGTTGTTAAAGAAGGTGTTGAAAATAAAATTATAGAATTTTAAATTTCTCTCTTACGATGATGTTGCGCGAAGATTTCAAACCAAAAACAAAGTTAGTAATAATAAATATGCAACTTCTTTTATGCGTTAGATAATCAACCCGCACTCAATATATCTTATGCACTCATAAAAATCCATGTGTAAAACAACGAAAATTAAAGACAAAAACCAACAAAAACTTTCATAAATTTAACAAAATTTCGTTTATTTTAGAAATCATTATGTAATTTTGTAGTTTAATAAAAAAAGTTTTGATTTCAGCTAAAACTAAAGGAACATACATTTATTTTTCAACGAAATATTTATATAAATGTTTTTTTCAGTTTCATTTATTTTTGGTTTATTTGTTTCCGTTACAGTTATTACACATTTAAATTTTATGTGCTGTATATTTAAAAAAAGAAATATTTCAAAAATTCCAATTATGTTTTATTATATAAATTATTTTTTTATATACAGAATTATTTTAATTTGAATTACAACAACTCCATAAAAACACACACGCACGCGCACAAAAGGCCAGTGTAGCAGATTTTGTAAAAATAGCAAATAATTTAATTTTCATTTTTGTATCCCATGTAAAAACGATAATATATGATAACATATGAACATACTCCGTAGGAAGCCTGGGGTCAAGTGTATACAAGTCACCACTTTTGTTGACTATTTTGGGTGACTTTTTGGTGACATTTCCACAAAGCGTCTATACTTTTTAAATTCCTTTTTTGCACCTGCAAAGCTGTGCTTGTTCTTAATTTTTTTATTGTTTTATTTTGTTGAAAATACATGTGTATAGCTGGATACAAAATTAAAGTTTTCAATAAAAATATAAAGAAAAATGAATTTAAAAGTTTAATATACAAATTTGAACAAAACTTATAATGAGCAAAATAAATTACAAAAAACTTGTAAAAAACAATCAATTTGTATAAAAATAAAAATAACAAGAAAAAGGCAACAATTTTTTGTGAAAATTGCAACTCTAGATATTTTGTGGAGCCTGATAAAGATTTTACGGAGCCTGTGGATGATTTTGTGCAGTCTTACACTAGGCAACAGCCATTTTGTTATTTGGTTCTAGCATACTTTTTCTCATGGATTTGGACCTACTGAACACGAAAATGAATTTTAAAAATTTTTCTGTCGATTGGTTTGCGAGATACAAATTTTTTAATTTTTTTTTTTAATTTTTGGAGGTACACTTACTATTTTGAGCATATCTTTAGTCTTCTTTGACCTATTTTATCCTACTACTACTCAAATTAAAGACAATTGAGCCGTCTACAACTTATTCTCAGAAAATTTTCAAATCGGGTTAGTAGTTTTGATGTTGGCGGCTTAAAAAGGTTAAAAAACTGCGTTTTTTTAGTAAAAATGTGGCTGAAAAATTCATATAAAAATTCATATAAAATGTAAAACGCGATGTTAACAGCGATTTTAATTTTTTTACGTATAGCTGACACTTTTCCAAAGAAAATAAGCCCTTACTTAACAAAATCTGATGACAAATGGCCGACTTATTATTTTTTTGGTAAACGACCGAAATTCCGCTATTTCACGATTTTTTGATTTTCATTATTTGCACAGCTTACCTACCCAACGCAAACGAATAAATACATTTGAACTTAATTTAAAATAAACAAATTAGTCTTCGTATATTATTTTTTAATTTATTTACAGCACTACATGCTCAATGTATCGCACAATTAGCTAAACTAACGAAATTAAACTAACTAATTAAATTAAGCAAATCAACGCACAAAAAAATGAGTAAAAACAAAGATATAAGTGTACATTTTATGCCATGTGGAAAAACTGCTGACTTCTTCTTTGTTTTTTGTATTCGCTACAATCGGTCTCACGTATTAGGGTCCAAATATAGTCACCCATCATAGCCGTGTCATAGTTGCCCTGATAGCGTCGTTCCATAGCCTTCAATTCCTGATGAAAGCGCTCGCCGTGTTCGTCGCTCACGTCTCCTAAATTCTCAGGGAAAAAATCCAAATGAGAATCCAGAAAGTGTATTTTAAGTGACATGTGCACTCCCATGGCTTCATAGTTCTTTACCAGATCCTCAACTATGTCCTTATAATTCGGGCTTTTGTTGTTTCCTAAAAAGTTTTCCACAACAAGCCTGAAGGAATTCCATGCTGCGGCTTCGATGGGTGATAACAGCTTTGGGAATTTTTCATCTTTCAACATTTTTTTTATCTCGGGTCCTGCGAAGACTCCTTCTTTAATTTTTGCCAGCGAAAGGTAAGGGAAAATTGACCGTAAATAGGCAAAGGCTTCACCTTCTTTGTCTAATTTTTTGGCAAAATTTTTAATCAAACCCAATTTTATGTGCAGCGGCGGAAGTATTATATTTTCACGGTTCTCTATTAGTGGTTTGCGCTGAACATTCGCTTCTCCAACTACAGGTTTCGTTCGTACCGGCCATTTTTTTTTTATATAATGCTGATCATCAGCGCGGCTATTCCAAAGGCACAGAAAACAGCAATGTCGCGTATAGCCTCCTTGGAGTCCACACAGAATGGCCACAACTTTAAGGTCGGCGCATATTTTCCAATTGTATTTCCTATACTCTATGCATTTCAGCAAAATGTCCATAGTTTCATAGTTCTCCTTTGAATGAACCGCATGAGCAATAGGAACAGATGGCTTTTCATTCCCATTATGTAAGAGAACTGCCTTCAAGCTCTCTTTGTTGCTGTCAATAAACAACCTCCATTCGTTGGGGTTGTGAATTTGGTGAAGCTCTTGGAACAAGCCTGAAATGTCGCTGCAAAAACATATTTGGTCTTTCTTTGTATAAAATTTTGCATACTCCTTGTGACGGTTTCTGTACGCTGATACTTTCACTTCTGAAGCCGCAAATCCACACTGTATCATCCGAGACGCAAAAAGTTCGGATTTCTCCTTAGTGAGACCAAAATCGCGCACCCAATCGTTTAGTTCGGCCTGTGACAGTAATTTTCGCTTTGCACCCGGCTCAAATTCGCTTGCATTTGACTCAGACTCTTCTTCTGACGATTCTGCTTTTTGAAGAGATGCACCAGGGCACACTGGATATGGCACATCATGCGAATGTGGTACTGGAAGCGCAAACGATCCCACTTGAGCGTAGTTCCATTTAAAAAATCTTCCTACCCCACTGTTTGTGGTGAGGCAAAAATAACAGTCTGTGGAATGGCATAGCGGCTTTTTCCACATCATTGGTGTATCGAATTTCATATGGCGGCTAAAATTAAAATAAATTACTATATTCGCTATGTATAATGTGTTTAAATAAAAATTCTTACCTTCCGCCAGCTGCCCAGTTGGTTAAGATTATATAGCAAAGATCACACAGCGACTTAGGTGTCCATGGTTCTGTGATATTTGGTGAAATACCAAAATAATTCAAATAGTGCAATTGTACTGCTGGAGTAAACTTGTGTGCGTGATTTTTTTTTATAAACTGGCCACAAACATTGCAGAAATTGTCTGGATCGTTCAAACACTCGAACACACGTAGTCTTTTGTCATTGTCTTCCTTGCGTTTTCTAAATATTAACTTCTTTACACTTTCACAGACAGTTTTGAAATGCAATTGATAACCGTGTCTCCTTATGTTTAAATATGTATGAGCATGTAGTGCTGTAAATAAATTAAAAAAAAATATACGAAGACTACTTTGTTTATTTTAAATTAAGTTCAAATGTATTTATTCGTTTGCGTTGGGTAGGTAAGCTGTGCAAATAATGAAAATCAAAAAATCGTGAAATAGCGGAATTTCGGTCGTTTACCAAAAAAATAATAAGTCGGCCATTTGTCATCAGATTTTGTTAAGTAAGGGCTTATTTTCTTTGGAAAAGTGTCAGCTATACGTAAAAAAATTAAAATCGCTGTTAGCATCGCGTTTTACATTTTATATGAATTTTTATATGAATTTTTCAGCCACATTTTTACTAAAAAAACGCAGTTTTTTAACCTTTTTAAGCCGCCAACATCAAAACTACTAACCCGATTTGAAAATTTTCTGAAAATAAGTTGTAGACGGCTCAATTGTCTTTAATTTGAGTAGTAGTAGGATAAAATAGGTCAAAGAAGACTAAAGATATGCTCAAAATAGTAAGTGTACCTCCAAAAATTAAAAAAAAAAAATTAAAAAATTTGTATCTCGCAAACCAATCGACAGAAAAATTTTTAAAATTCATTTTCGTGTTCAGTAGGTCCAAATCCATGAGAAAAAGTATGCTAGAAACAAATAACAGACAAAAGTTTGTTATTTGTGACCTAGTGTTAATGAAATTTATAAAAACAAATTTTATAATAAAATCTCTAATTTAATAAAATAAATGCACCTATTTAATCTTATTTCCTTCTAGTGTGGAAATTAAGTAAAAGTTCCAAGAGTGTATACTAGAGTTACTAAAATGTACCAGTCAATTTCTGGTTCCAATGTCAACACCTAGTCAATAGTTGTGTAGATTCGCAATGACACGCACTTGTTAAATGTCAACAGCAGAAAACGTTGGCTAGAGCATAATTAGTCAGTACTACTGGTGACAAAGTCAATAGTGAATGAGTACAGTTTTACTATTGATATTTCCTACAGGGAAGTTTTAAAATTTTGTATTGAAACATATACACAACTACAAAATGTATGATTACATGGCGATACAAAAGCTGGCAACAATTTCTTAAAGAAAACTTATTTACTTAAATGTTATTTTTTTACCCAACAAACGTCATGATGTTTGTTGTTGTAATTATCAATGCTACAATTGCTGGAAACATTAGCATAACATAAATCATGAAAATATTTATAACGAAATATTCCCCTAGTCAAATTTCATGTCATGACATAATGTTCTATAATTGTTGCATGTCAAATGTTTAATAGGCGGACAAACTATAAATAAAATAAACAAACATAGTTATCGTTTTTTATTAATCGATCGTCACTTAAACTTTATTGTCAAATACGACATAAGAACGTCTTCCGTTCTTTTCTTTCTACCTTGGATTTCAACGAGATAAGTTCGTAAGCTCCTAGTAATATAAAAAAATTACAAAATATTGACACTTTTTACAAGAAGACTTAAAACGGTCTTCTTGTAAAAAGTGTCAATATTTTGATTTTAAATATAATTTAATCGGGTTTTTGCTTAAACTCCTAGTATTTCGAATATTTTGTAAAAATTTTGTGTCATAATCCCAATACTTTTAGTTTTAATTCCGGAAGATATTTTTTTATAAAAGGACTTTCAACGGTTGCTAAAACCTTAATGCAGAAGGTATAATTTGGAAGTCTGGCGTACCCACTATTCGGCGAGATAAATCATCATCTACCACCATTCGCTGTAATATACGTATTCCACATGTTTTACATTATGAAACTTCTTCGGCCATAAACTTCATATACATCAAACATACTTTACTTTACTTGGGAATTAAGGTGCCTCAACATTTTTTTTATAATTGGCTGATTCTTAGAAATATCATAGATGAAAATTAAAGATTTTAGTTGGAATTGCAAGTTCAACATCTTATCATATATGCTGAAAAATTTTTATATCAACCATCATTGCCATGATTGTACTGATAAACGTTTTACAAATATTTGAATGTAATTTAATTAATATTAAAAGACTCCTAATGTTAAAATTAGTTTCATTAAACGTCATTACACTTATCATTCAACAAAGTCTTCGCAAAAAAATCATTATCGATTAGTCGGTGATATTTTTATGAACCTTAGTGTATTTCAATTATGAAAGAATTTACAAGAACAACGAAGAACTTGTTTGGAGTTTTACACACCTGTCACGTCATCAATATTAAATTACAATTTTTGCGAAAGGCAAGCGGAAAACACGGACAATTAGATAAATAACTTATTTTAGTAATGTTTAAGGGAAGTATACAAAATATATCTTTTGCAAACACTGAAATATTTCAAGTGAAAGATTCGGGTGGTATTTCTTATAAAAAGTGCTCAAGAGTGAAAACAACATCATTCACTGGTACACTTTCTCAAGTAACATAACTATTCTAATTTTTTTTACAATAGCCCAGTTATAAATTAAATTTTATTTGTAGTCGCAAGTCAAGTCTTGGAAAGAGTAAGTTCTTAACATTTTGTGTTGTAGCGTAGGTCAAGCATGGTCAAGTACCCTCCCCGATCCGACGAGCGTAGCCCTTCAAGCTTTCCAAGCACTGACCATAACTGAGCAAAGAAGATACTTGTTTGATAGATGCTAACAAGCTTCAAAAATTTGCAACACTGTTCACACAAAATGTGTTTAAAGACTGTGTGAGTCTACATTTTGCAGATAAAAATCAAACAAAAAAACAAAAAACCGAAACAAATTTAAATAAATAAATAATCATTTATCAGTTTTTTTAAACAACATTTAAAACTAAATAACAAAAGCCATTTGATTTATGTAAATAAAAACTAAGTTGCCGAGTTTTAAAATAAATGTGATTTTTTTAACTGTTATCTTAGTTTACAAACTACTTTAAGTCCATGAATTACTACGAGTTTGGGGAAATCTCTCTCTAAAATTCGTACTCTCTGATAAATCAGGGTGGCTACAAATTTAGTTTTCTTAAATTCTTACTCCTCCTCTACAATTAGCCATGCATTTTATTTCAATTGGTTTGAAAACAATGTGTGGTTGTAAAATTTTTTAAATTGATGCTTAACTTTTATAATTTTTTCAGAATATTATATTGCTCCCCTTTATAAATTTATTTTTATTGAAATATAATTAAAAAACTTAAGACAACAATTTCCTATTGATTCAAACTTTTACAGAACATTTTGTTTTTAAATTGATGCTTAACTTTTAATATTTTTACAAAATATTTTATAGTTCCGTTTTGTAAATTTAATTTAATTTAAATTTAATAAAAAAAAACTTACTGCAACAATTTCCTATTAAAAAATTTAAATATATTTTTGCAAGGACATTTTCAGTTTTTTATTTATTTTTTTTACTCTTGCATTCACATAATAGTTAATGTTTATGCAAGTGTTTAAATATTATTTTTTTTATACGCTTGAGGTACTACTTAATTTCTACTGGAATAGGTGCGTCTCATTCTTTTTGACTTGTCATGAACGCCGAATAGTCCTCCCATTTAACAACCTAATTGATAATCTAAAAAATTAGCTTGAGCCAAGAATTCATTTTCAAATGATAAACGCTCAAAGTATCAAAATTTGGAAGCATTTTAAAGTACTTTGACAGCGCGTTTTTATTTACATATTTCTGACTTTGGCATATCAAAATTCTCTCTTACATACGAAGACGTTGTACAGTGATTGCGAACCAAATGATAGGAAAAAAGTTTATAATAAATATGCATCTTCCTTCGTAAAATAAACCAATTTTCTTTTTTTTATGCATGAATTATTATCATTGTTAGATATTCTCTTAAAGTATGATCACTAATTCTAAGTATGATCACAAGTGTAAGAAGAAAAATCTGTCTAAGTTCCCTATTTTTTTTACTCCTTCTCTACAATTAGCCATACATTTAATTTTAATCGGGTCTATAGTTTAAAAGTTACATATTTATAAACTAATTATTTCTTGGTTTGGAACCACTGTTTTTTTAGTACAATGTATTCAAACTTTTACAGAATATTTTGTTTTTAAATTAATGCTTGACTTTTATAATTTTTACAAAATATTATTTTGCTTCGTTTTAAAATTTAAATATAATTAAAAATAAACTCACAGCAACAATTTCCTATTAAAATCCAAAGATATATTTTACAAGGACTTTTTCAGTTTTTTTTTGTACATTTGCATTCACATAACAGTTAATGTTTATGCAAGTGTTGGAATATTATTTTTTTATATGCTTGACCTACTACTACTTACTTTCTATGAAATTTTTATTTTGTATTTGTGTGAGAGTAACATTTTGTTAACTAACAAAAAGGCTTAATCGTAATGTAAGTGTATTTGTGCCATTATATAGCCTTGTTAGTTTGTTAAAATTGTAGTTGTTTGTTGATGCTCTTGTTGTCGTTGCTGTTGCTGTTGTTGTTTTTGTTTGTTTTATTGTAAACATGAACTCTTTTAAATACATTCATGTACAACCATGATTTCCACATAAACAAAGTATGTCGCGCAATTATTTGCAAGTGTTCCAAGTAGAGAAATAAACACATAAACTGCTTTTGAATGTCTGTGCGTGTATGTGTCTACTTCATTCACTAGGATGGATCGTTTGTAAAATTACTTTATGCAACAAATAGGCTACACAAGTCACATGCTCAAACTAACACACACAACGGAAAAAGTTTGTATAAAAAACAAAACAGTTTTGATTTTTACACAAACCTGAACCCTATACGCACTTAAAACTTACGCATATTATCACAATATTGTGTAGTCTATTTTTTTTTGTTTGTTTTTTAAGAAAAGCAGCTCTCAGGAAATTCTTCCTTCTAATTAATGTGTTGCTTTCTTTGAAAAGGGGATAAAGAAGAGATGAAAGGTGGCAATATATTAAGGGCTTCAAATATGGCAACAATTTTTAGAACAGTTGTTGCCCGCCATCTGGTGGAGAGTTGGCTGAAATGTTGAAGCTTTTTAGTTCATAGCCCTGTCATGTTATTTTACTTCGGAGGGATTAAGTGCTATGGGAATACCGAAGGAGGACGTTGCGATATGAATGAGAGATAAAAAGCTCATACATATTATTTTTCTAAATTGATGTTGCCGTCGCTGGGGATCGAACCCGCAACATTCTGTGTAATAGTACAACGTGCTAACCATGACACCACAACGTCCTATTTTATGTGAGCGGAAAAAAATTCGCTTACAAGAAAAAATTTGTTGTATACACAGAGAAAATAGATTCATGCTGACATCCGAATCGGAATCTTAGGTTATGGTAACTGAAATTTTAGAATGTGATCTGTGACTATATCAATTCGATTGCGTTTATAACAATTCAGTAGTAAAAATCAAAAATTTCGGTTGTCAGCACGAATTAGGTTTCCGTTTTCTAATTAGTTACTATTATAATTCAATCTTTCTTTTATTAGAAGAATGAAATTGATTTAAACAATTATTTTTAAAAATCAAACGAAATAATTTAATTTGAATAATTCAATTTTAAATCAAAGAATCAAATTAATTTTGATTTGATTCGCGAATCAACAAAAAAGATTTATTTTGATTCTGAAATATGATTTGACTCGCGAATTAAAATAATTTTTTTAAATCACGATAAATTTAATTTTACACCCCAGGGGTTTCATGGAATTTTTATAAAAGAGTCTCCTCGGGATGTCTTCCTGGCCCGTCCCATTTTATTATCGCAGCATATTAATACTCTACTGAAAAATTTTGTCCGTTTCGCCCTTTCTTGCTTAGCATTTTATAAAATGGCGAATATCCGGGAAACTAAGCGAGATAGCGCAAAACGGAAAATCTTGTTGAAAAGCTCAACCCAAAGAGTTTCCTGGAATTTTTAAAAAACAGCCATTATCAATTTATATGATAATATAAGCAAATCTCGTTTCCCGTTCTATTTCGTTCGTATAAAAATGGGTCACCTTGTGGCTGTTTTATAAAAATACATACCTGGGATGTCTTCCGCAGTATATTAATATTCTTTTAGAGCAAACATTTTGTCTGTTTTGCCATATCTCGCATAACTTTCGAGATACCGGTCATTTTAAAAAATTACCATTTTACAAAATCTCGAATATCTAGAAAACTAAATCAAATCAATCTTGCAATTGAATCAAAAAGATTAAAATGAAATTGATAAATCAACTGTGATTTTTATTCTGATTTTATAAAATATTGAATCAACTCGCTGTTTCCCAAAAAGAATTATTTCTTTCGCGAATTAATTCAACAAATATTTAACTTTTTCAAGATCTGGTTGTTATAGTTAAGTTTTTTTTTTGAAATCTAATTTACACAAGAGTAATTTAAGTGCAACAATAAAATTTCGATTGCTCTAATGGCAATAGAGAAATGGCTCCAACTGAATTATTCAATTTGCAAGAAATTCGATTTTCAACAGGAATATGTTTTCAGGGTGTTAAAATAAAAAGCAACATTAGCTCAAAAACCGAATACTTAAATTATGATAACTTTATAACAAAAGTAAAATTTTTCTCAAACTAGTGAACATTTTTCTTGTGAAAAAATTTACAATATGACCCATCCTAATGGTAATATTGGGTATACAAGTTAATAATGTAGATTTTTGGCTTTAAAAATGCATTTATTATAATAACCAAATGAATTAATACATTATTCAAAGTATTTTTCATCGTTAGCCACTACTTTTTTCCATCTTTCTGGTAGCATATGGATTCCGCGCCAAAAGAACTGCTCCGGTTTTGAGGTAAAGAACGAATCAAGCCAATTTCTTATACCCTGTTCTGAAGTGAAGCGTATTCCAGTAAGGCATTTTGCATTGATCTAAACAAATGGTAGTCAGAAGAGGCAAGGTCTGGCTATAAGTCGGGTGACCCAAAACTTCCCATCCACTGTTTTCCAAATAAGTATTGACCGGTCGTGCAACATGTGTCCAAGGGTTGTCATGATGGAAGATTATGGCTTCGTGTCTGGTCGAATATGCTGGTCTATTGTGTTCGATACATAATCCTCTGACCCGATTTCAACAGCTCATAATTCAAAATACTCTTCTGATCACACCAAATACAAAGCATTACCTTGGTGCATTTGATATTCGGCTTCAGCGTTAATTTGACTGGTTGGCCGAGCTTTAAATATGACTTTTTTCACTTGGGGTTATCGTAATGTATCCATTTTTTATCACCAGTAACAATACGATGCTAAAATAACTTCCCCTTATAGCAGCATTTCCTACATGAAGAATCGCTGTTTAAAATTTCTCGGCCTCAATTCATATGGTACACCTACTTTTGACTAAATCCCAATGCTTTCAAACGTAGGGAAAATAAGTTGTTGTGTGACTCCCAATAATAATGCAAGTTCTTTTTGCGGTTGACAACAATCTTCGTCGAGTAATGCTTCCAAGTCCTCATCTTCAAACGATTTGGGCTGATCAGGCCTCTCCTTGTATTCTGTGTTGAAATCACCACTTTTGAATCGCGCAAACCATCGTTCACAAGTTTTTTGAGTTGGTGCGTGTTGATCGTAAGCTTGTACCAACAATCGATAACTTTCAGCAGCCGTTTTCTTCGAATTAAAGAAGGTTATCAGACTTCCCAGCAAAACATCTTTTTTAGGCACGAAATTCGGCATTATTATAGCGATTGAATAAAATGTGTGTTTACACTTTGTCGTCTATGGAATACTGTATTATAATGACAGATGTTTACCTTCCAAAATACCATATTTGTTATTATTGACCCAAACCATATGTGATAGTTATGCCATCTGTTGTACGAATAGGTATTATTAATTTGTATACCCAACAGTATTTTACAATCTTGCTTATCAGGGAAGTTATTTTTATTTATGCCAAAAAAGAAATTAACAACTCTAAAAAATTATTTAAAACCGTCCTTTAAGAAACCAAAAAAAATTGATTTCAAATGTCCCAAAAAGAGGACATTTTTATCAACTATATCATCCTTAGTTACTACTACCAATGCAAGGCAAAAAAAACTGTACGGAAAAGAAAATGCATCACATAACAGAAAATTATTGTTGTTCTGTACTCAAGTCAACTTGTAATACAATATTTCACTATTTTTCCCAGTAGATTTTATGCATGTGTATGTGTAAACATGTTTTTTTTTTAGTTAACAACATTGAGTGTTTTATGTTGGCAGTTTTTGACTTTATGCATTTGCAAACATTTATATTTTTATTCCACATTCTCACCCCTAGTATCCTTTCAGCCAAACAATTTGTTCAGCATTGATGTTTGTTGGCAATTTCTTACTTATGGCATAATATACACTTAAACCCCAACCTTCTTCCCACTATGCCTGCAGCAGCTTATGCATTTTTGGAAAGGCGGAAAAACGACGTAACTTATATGTTTTCCATGATTACTCTCAATAAACGTTCCTTGAAGTAGCCAAAAGTTATGTTGTGTTTTTTACAGTTTTCTGTCGAGTGCATAATTTCTTATGCCCATATAAGTAGTTTTTGTTTAAGCCAACCCCCATTTTGGTTGCAATTTTTTACACACAAATGCACTTTACAAAGTGTACAAATTAAAAAATAAATAACAAATTTTTTGGTGAAAACTATGTTCACTGAAAAAATAACATATATGTATGTATGTAGCAGTTTTCTTTAATAGAGTTAACAATAGTAATAGCCCGTTAGGAAAAATTTATAATAATAGAAGACTTTGGACTTATTGATAGAGTAACTAATTGATTGAGATATCATATTAATAGATTATTTCTTTTTAATTAAATTGATACCTACTTTAATAAATTTATTTTCAGTACCATTTGCATATTGTGTACCCGAGTAAAAAAAATTGATATGGCGCAATTATTTAATCATATTCAATTTGACAATCTTTAGTATTTTTATTCATTCTTTATGTTATTTAGTAAATCTTAAACGCTACAATATTATTTTATATACTTTATTGCATGAAAGTGTGGTTTGGAACAATTATATATAAAATATAATATTATCTAAATAGCATATATGTGTGCTCTTGTAACCTTTTTTTCATATTTTTTTTTTTTTTGCATATTACGGATGTTATTGCTCTAATTTATGCAAGAACGTTGTTTTTTAGCCTTTGCCTTGTTGACGTAGACCTTTCTCTTCAAGTGCACCCCAAAAAAGTAGTCAGAGAAGTTAAATGAGATCGAGAGGGCCAATCGAAATCTCCTCTATTTGACATAATGCGGCCGGGAAAAAATTATTGCAAAATACGATAGTGTAAAGGCCGTTGATGTGCCAGTTGAGGGTGTTCAGTTCCCAAGTAGCGGCTATTCTGTTTATTATGTAGAAAACTGCGTCTCTTCAAAAATTAAAATTTTTTTAATGAGTTAAATTTTTGTTTGAAAACACTTTGGGTTTGTTTGAAATTTTTGAGTTGAAAATTACTTCAAATTTGTTTTATTTCACTTGGAAGTTTTCCAAAAATTTTTCATTTAGGAATTTAATTTTTTAAATAATAATAATATTCTTATAAAATTTATAAGAGGAATAAACATATAGAATCTACAAGGCTCCTAATATCTTTATTGCAGTATAATATAGCGTGCGAAAAGGTAATTATATTATCGAATGTGGGATATGCTTAGAATTTAATTTTATTTTTTTTTTGCCAGATTGTATGTTGTCATTTAAGAGGTCAAGTTCGTGGTATTTTATTCGGGATATATTCTCCCCAAAGGGGGATATCCATAACCAGCGAATTGCTATACCACTGCTACCCGTATTAATTAATTATCGGATCAATAGTATCACTTATTCGTGGGAAAAACATCGTTTATATAATTATTCATTCAAGTAACTTGGGCATCAACGTTAGGAACATCTCATCCTTTGGATTTGGCGAAGTTACACATCAATTATTGCATTAACGTCATCGAATTTTAATATTAATCGTCAATATAATTTTGTTTTATCTGTTACGCTGTAACTCTATATCGAATTTTACTTTGGTTTTACTCCCTTTAATCTAAACCACGGTTTTACGCGGAAATTGGTTATTACTTTAAGGTAATCGAATTTTATTTATTAATATTTTTACAAGGGTTATTACGTCCCGATTATAATTGAAGAATTTCGACGTGATCCTTTTAATTATTTTTTCACATCTCGTTAATTAATTGATTTATTGTTGAACTGCAAATACCGTAAATTGTTTTAATTCAAGTTGTATAATTGTTTTTTTTTTTTTAATTTACTATCTTAAGTATCCATCCGGATCGATACTTTTAATTTTATTTTTTTTGTAAAATTTATTTATATATCTGAACCTTTCATTTGTATTAATCCCATTTTTAAATATAAAAGCATCAGGTCTACTTCATCGCCGTGATCACAGCCATGGAAAAATCTGAGTAAGTTTGAATTATTTTAACAAACATACCTTTGACAATTAGATATATAAATCTATTTTCTACATTCCTTTTATAAAAATAAACATTTTTTTCATTTGCTCTTAATAAATTATAAATTTTAATATGACTTGGTAAATATTTTTTTCTTTGGTTAATGAAACTCAAGGCGCAGATAATGACACAAAAAGTAAAATAACAATTAGATACCATGTTTTCATCTACGATTTCTCTCCTACTTTTCTTTCACTATCCTTCTATTAAAATGTGTAACGACCTGACCAAGATCCCCCCATTAGATGCTCCATAATAAATTGTGATCAAATTGTATCAGATTATATCCAACAATATAATATATACGAAATCTAATTTATTAGAAAAAGTATAAACAAATTTTAAGTTTAAAAAAAATAGTGAAGTTATTTTTTATTGTTGAAAACACAAAAATAGTAAATTAAATTGTCTCTAAACTCAATAATAAAAAATTAACTGTATGTTAGCATAAAATATCTTTTTCCTTTGTTTTGTGAGTTAAATAGTGATATTTGTAATTAGCACTTTCAAGGCCACGAAAAATGTTGATGAAGGTCGTAGCGGACCAGAAAACCCATTCAGCTTGTGTCTAATAACTTTTTCTGTGTATCCCCATGATTATATACATATAAATTTAAAAAAATATATATTCAAATTCTAAAAAACGATGCCTTTGCCAGGATTTGAGCTCGGTCTGAAGTGAGATAAGCACTTAGGAGTGTGAGGCTGACTTTATTAGACTACATTTTTCGTATAATTATGTTATATATAATTATTTTTTCGGGACTTATATATATATATTCGGAAATTTGGGAATAATTTCTACATATCATGCCTGAACTAAAGATGATAAGTTGGTTCTGTACTTATCTAATTTTATATCGGATTTTATATATTTAGAAAAAATGTGGATAAATATTTAAAACAAAAAACATATAAATCTTCATCATTTATAAAACTTTTTTAGATTATTATAAACTAATTATATCTTATATTCTAATAAAAATTTATAGGTTTTGTATTCACGAAATGGGTTAAAATTAAAATGTTTTGTATTAAAAAATACTAATTAAAAATACTAAATAATCAAAATTACTCTAAAAAATGCAACTGTATATAACAACCATATATTTATAATTATTTCTCGTTTAATGTTAACATACCATATATTAAGGGTTTTCACTCTTGGTGGTATATTAACAACCCTTGTATTTTTATAACGATTTTATACTATAAAGACTGAACGAATTTTTCGTGTATTTACTTCCCAGCTATTGTAAATTAATGAATCAGCTGATTTTTGTTTTGTTTTTCATCAATTTAAAAACTTTAAATATCAAAAAGAATTTGAAGTACACAAAATGCCCATAATTACAGAAAAAGATAAAATTACAAAGTTTTTAGTGCAAAATGTAATTGAACAAATAGAATTTGCAGAGATTCTGGGTTTGAAGATACGCACTTAGAATATTATGTAGTTAACTGTTTGTAGTTTAATATAAAAGTTTTCCGTTCCATTTAAAAATAAAGGAAGATACATTTATTTTTCAATGAAATATCTATGTTAACTTTTTTATACATTTAATCGAAATAATTTACTATCATTTATCAATTTTTTTCAGTTTCATTTATTTTTTTCATTTGTTTGAATTTTATAAAAATTTACTCACAAAACGGAAACTTGTGGTTTATTTGTGTCCGTAACATTTATTACAAATTTAAATTTTGTTTGCTGTCTGTTTAAAAAAAAAATATTCAAAAATTTCAATTTGTCTTTTTATTTAAATTGGTTCAATACAATTTACAAGAACTTCATAAACACACATACATACACAAATACCATCACACAAAAAGTGTTTATAGCTTCATATGCATACATACATTTTGTATTGTACGAGTATATTAAAAAAAACAAAAAATACAAAGGGGAAACAATTTCAAATAAACAAAAAAAACATTTATTTTTTAAGGATTGGTGGGTAAAATTTTGACATTTATTTTAACTGATTATATCAGTTGTTTCTTACATATGTGTCAGTTGATTAATCAACATTTAAAAATAAATAACAAATGGTATTTAATTTAAATGAAAATTAAGTAGACCGGTTTAAAAATGGAATATCATTTCTTCTAAATGATATTTTCAGTTATTTTAACTTACAAACTTTTTTAAGTGCGGTATTACTTGTAATAATAAAAACCAATAGCTGCTGTATTTCACTATCGGTCCATCTTTTATTACTTATTTTTTCACGTTTTTGTTTTAAGTTGTGTTTTTCATTATTTTGATCCATTATTAAACTTTATTTTAATAGTGACCACAAAATGAAAAATAAAAAAAATCAAACAATAGATTTGGCGGCTAAGCGATCAGATGTTTTAATCTTGTAAATGTACAACATGTATTTACTACACCTTTTGGTCTTGTATTTTAACAAGACCCTAGTAAATTTTAGTTCTATACATTTTGTTGTTGTGGTGTAGTAAATGGTAGTACTTTACCCTACAACCTCTACAAGATCTACAAGGGTAGTTTACTACCAAGAGTGAAAACCCTTATTATTATATCTCAAATATTATATAGCTATGAATATGTCATATATAAATGTATGAATATGTCATATATAAATAAATATTTTGTCGTGTAAGCTATATGAAATAATCTATATAGTGTTATATATAATTTTATATGAAATAATTTATACCATATCTTAACATACAAATCATATCCAATTTTTTAAAGATCAATATATAACTAGATGTGGTTGCATATGGCACAGTGCCATAACGGCACAGTCGATAACGGTATTACAACAAAATTTTGTCTTGGGCCGAGATACCTCAGTCGTGTGCAGAGTCGATTTGAGGTCCTGACAACCTTTAGTAACAATTAGTGTATTAAAAAAACCGGCCTTTTCAAAAAACCGGTTTTGGATTTAACAGAATAATGGTTCTTTTTACGGCTTTTGATAAAAAATTGTTAACCGGTTTTTTGATATTTTTTTATTAAAGGTAGTAAATACATCAAAATACCCCAATAAACATTAAAGCCCATATAATGTAATGTTTTGCAATTTCAAGCCTTGATTTATATTTTAAGTACACTTTAATTCAAAAGAATATTCCAGCAAAACGGACACTGAAATTCCAGTCGAACTTAATACTCAAAATATGCTTTTATTCAAGCCTTGAAACATAGCTTAATTCAAGTTTTAACAAAATAATAATAGCTTTTGTTTTCACTTAAGGTTAAACAAAGCCATAAAACGCGGTAATGGTTGGTTTTAGTATCATTTGTTCACTTTCGCATACATACATTTTTATCATTTTAGTTTTGTATATATAATCTATATTTTTTTGACATGAATCCGCACGTTAGATATTTTCAAAAATATCACAAATCTTTCAAGAATTTATTTATTTAAATTTTTTAAAGCTGTCCCAATAAATAGTGAAAAGTAAAAAATTTAAGTGCTTTAAATATTGCTAATATTATGCTTTGTCAAAATCATGTTCATACAAATAAAAATAATTTGCTTAATGTTTTTATGTATTGACATTATTTTAAAATAAAATAATAACATTTTTTTTTTTAATTTACAATATTCATGTGAATACTTTTATAACAACTGAATTTCTTTAATGGATTTTAACGAAAAGGTAAGTTCGATTTATTTGGAGCTAAACTCTGTCTTTACAATATCTTTTTTCTTATTTCAAAGAGATTCTAGTAATTTATACGCTTCTAAAGTTGTTTTCTAAGAAAATCCATATTTTGATAAGAAATGTGTTTTATTTGTATCTTATAACGCCCTCTATTGCGAATATAAAATTCAAAATTAGAATTGATAATCTGGCTGTTTCATTGTGGCAACTGAATGTTTGGAGCCATCGGTATATTTGCTTATGGCTACCAAAATTCAGCTACAAAATAAATATTTTTATTTTTTTATTTTTATCATCAATAAAGCCATGTACAATATTTTTAACAAAATTATAAATTTTCATTCATTTATGTAACATACATTAATCATAATTTATTATTAATTTTTAAAACATTTACGAAAAAAAAAATGTTTTTTGCTTCATATCAATTTTTGTTTTGAATTTGACTTTCTTTGCTACCCAACATACCAACTGACTTGAGAAAAATATTATTATAAGCCTTAAGCTTGAAAAAGACTTGAGAATATATTGAATCTATCGTAACAATTGTAGAAAAATCAAAACAGAACCCTCGTGAAAATATTATGTGTGTATGATTACTATAAGCTTATTCTTGCAACTGTAGAATAAGCTTACAAAAATAATATTGTATTAACTTGCGTATAGAAAAGCTTATTTGACTCAATATACATATTTATAAGCTTTTTTTCATAACTGTAGAATAAGCTTCATATATAATATATTATTAAGTGTTGAAAAAGAGAAAACATAATTATTTTCTTTAATTTCATATATTTTGTATTTTAAATACAAATAATAATAACTCATTTTAACCATAAATAAAAATTATTATAAAAATAATTAAATTTAATATGCAATTGCACGTTCACTTTATAAAATTTACAACTAAATGTACACGCAAAACACGTTTGACAAATTAAAAAGAAAGTAATTGCACTTGTTGTATGCATTATAAGCGTAGAACAAAGACAACAAGACTAGAATGCATTGAAAAATATTTCTATTTCAATCGTCATATTGCGTTGTTCAATATGCATGTTTTTTATAAGTATACTTTAGAAAAAGTTATGTATAATAATCTTTTCTCAAGCATTGTTAAATACTGCTTGTGAATTCACATTTTATAAACATTATAATAAGCAAAATTAAGAAAAGCTTAAAACACACCATTTATGTAAGCTTATTCTCAAGTTGTATTGCAGTTTGATTGCTGTATGGTATATTGGGTACATATCCATACTTTTGTGTGCGCCTAAAAGTAGTTTATAACTTCTCTATGTAAATTGCGGCAAAACAATAGATTTTTTTTATATGCAAAAATTGCTGTGTATCGCAGCAAAACAATTCTTATTATGTATATATCAAAAGAAGGGATATTAAAAAACAAATTTCGGAATGAATTTTATATGAACCATTAATTTTTTAAAAAAATTGTTAGTGGTCCAAACCAATAATAAGCTAACGAAATATCGATAAATAAATGTCCTAAATCAAATTAATCGCCATTTTATCCACCTAATCAAAAAAATGTGTTCCTACATGGCTTTTAACAATTAATTTACTTTCAATAATTCTTCTTTTACAAATTTTTTTCTATAGCAAATTACTAAGTCCCT
Source organism: Eustalomyia histrio (assembly GCA_949748255.1). Taxonomy (NCBI): domain Eukaryota; kingdom Metazoa; phylum Arthropoda; class Insecta; order Diptera; family Anthomyiidae; genus Eustalomyia; species Eustalomyia histrio. The sequence continues at coordinate 196,054,073 of OX456523.1, forward strand.
ATATGGCTATGAGTAAAAAATACTGCGGTAAAAAATATACATACATACACACATAATAAGTTTCTTTGTTATACTATTTAGTTTTTTTTGGTCGGTTAACACTAATTTTGTTTCGCGTAATTGGGATTTACAGGCGCTCAAGTGTTAAAACTTTTTTTGTGTTCAAACACAAAAATAGAAAAAATCTCTTACACTTCATTGCTTACACAGGAATAAACAGTCTGTCCCGTTTTATTGGACACTATTGATACTTAATGCTGCAAATTTTTTTCAAATCTAAATTATGAAAAAAATAAAATAAATTATGTAAATAAATAAATAAAATGTGGCAAGAAGATTTAAAAAAAACTGCAGGAATTTTACCCTTACTTACTTACCTGCTAAGAGTATTTACGGTTTCATTACTGACGATTTATACATAACCCACAAAGTCATTTTATACAATACAAAAGTCTCATATAATAGAAAAAACTGTAATAAAAGAGCAACAACAAAGTTTAACTCTTGAAAATTATAACAAAGCCAAATACTGAATCATAAATAAAAAAAATGTGTTTTAATTAAAGTTTCTTTTTGCGGTATACTGTTCAGTTTTTAACATACATAACACACATATAATATTTTAAAACTTGCATAAAGAATTTATTACACAATAGTATATATAAAGAGTGTCCCAAGAAGAACGCAATTTTTAAATTTTAAATAAAACAGATATTTAAAAAAAATCGTGAAACTTTATTATATCGTAAAGTAGACAGAATGAGGTTATGTATGGAACAATATATCGTGCAGATGGCCGCCGCGGCTTTGCTGGCATGCACGCGATCTTTTAATGAAATTTTCAATGACCGTTTTGCATGAATGCTGCGGTATTTCATTAATGCAGCGTCCAATTTCCTCTTTTAAGGCTTGAGTCGTCGTCGGCTTATTCGCGTAAACCATCGACTTCAAAAAACCCCAAAGAAAAAAATCGAATGGTGTTAAATCGCACGATCTAGGCGGCCAATTCTGATCTCCAAAACGCGAAATAACACGACCGGGAAATGACTGATGCACCAATTGAATTGTTTCTCTGGCTGTATGACATGTTGCGCCGTCTTGTTGGAACCACATGCCCTCCACATTAATTTCTTCAATTCTAGGCAAGAAAAAACTGGTTATCATTTCACGATACCGAACACCATTGACTGTTTGCGCTTGACCTGCCTCATTTTCATAAAAAAAAGGTCCAATGATTCCTCCAGCAAATTTATCCATTAATCTCTTTACAGTTGACTCTTTTGGAGCATTATTGTGACCCCAAATTGATCGCAATTTGCGAACTGTAGCCGCAAAACTTTCACCATTTTGGTAAAACAATTTCACAATGAGAATGCGTTGTTCATTCGTGTAGCGCTCCATTTTTACTAACCTCGTACCTTCTACTAGCAAACAATAACAATTGTTCAAATGTCAAACAATGACACTTCGAATGTTGCCAGATTTAAAAATTGCGTTCTTCTTGGGACACCCTTTATTAACAACAACAAACGTTTAACTCTATATAATTCTAAGAATTTTTCTGGATTTCGTTTATTTTGTAGTGCTTGATAAGCCTAGGTGTTTAGGGAGATAAAAAAAAATATTTTACTCTCTTAGTTTTAGCACCTGATAAGATTTTATAATTTTTTTCATCAAAAAAGGTGAAATAAAATAATTATCTAAAGGATTATTGAGAACACAAATTGGCTTTACAATATAATTTTCGTCTTTTTTATGATTCCCTTTAGAGCAACTAATTTTTAGTAAAAGAATTATAAAAAAAAATTCAACGGCAATCTTACAATGAAATGTCACTTTTGAAGCATTCTTACTGTGATTTTCTTTCCTGAAAATTTTAGAAAAAATAGCTTTTTTCTAATTTATACGTTTTTGTATAAAAGAAATATAAAAAATTGTCAATTGACAAAATAAAAAAGTGTTAAAATTTAAGACTACTCTACACAGAGAAAAATAAAATTGATACCGAATTGAACTGAATTCTCTGAGCGCAACTAAATTTGTTTGATTGCTGAATATATTGAATGTTGCGGAAATAAATATTAAATTTTTACTAACCGATTTTAGTTGTAAAAGCTGAATTTTATTTGAAAATTTACATTTTTCAATTATTCACTTGTGTAATTTGTTCATATGAATAATTCTATCAGACCTATGCTCACGTTTGTGGGATTAAACTTTTCAAAATGAAATATTAATAAATATCACCTTTCATTAGATTCCACACCACTATGTGGTCATAGGTATCTCAATTGATCGAGAAGATTTTATTTTGTATCATGAATTACAGATAAAAAAGCTTTCTACAAGACAGGTGCCGCATTTGTTAACAGTTGATCAAAAACGCGTTCGAATGAACATTTCTTAAGCCTGTTTGGGACGATTTGAGCAAAATAAAATGGGATTTAATCGTCATTTCATAACTGTTGATGGAACAACAGATAGAAAAGGATTGCAAGTATATTTTATTGACGCTTACGGCTTCATGTAAGCGTTGTTATTGAATACTTTAAGAATTAAAATTTATAACAAAAACTGTAAGCTCAACTAAAAAATATAAACTTCACTATTAAAATATAACTTGGCACGGTTAAAAGAATTCTTTAAGCATATGTAAAAACTATTTTAAGAACACATGTCTTTAATATTAGCTAATAGCTAATTTGGACATACGGTAAACAAAGGAGAATATAAATAACACAAAAATAGTAAATTTCATCTATACTCAATAATAAAAATCAACTGTATGTTAGCATAAATAGCTTTTTCCGTTGATTTGTGATTTAAATAGAGATATTTACAATTGGTATTTCGGCACAAAGAATGTTGATGAAAGTCGTAGCTGACCAGAAACTGCATTCCATTCGGCTGGTGTCTAATAACTTTTTCTGTGTATTCTCCATGTTTACTTATATTAAAAAATAAGGAAAAAAAATTTCATTTGAAAAAACTTTTCCTATGATCTCTAATCAAACTAAAAATACATTTTCATACATATAAGGACTGTAAAATATATTGTTAAATGTTAGTCTAATTGTGTGTTGTTTAAGAGTTTGTTAATTTGTTTCTAAAAACACAATATCAATCAACAAGCAATGACGCAAGAGGATAGCGTGGATACTGAGGAGGGCTGTGAATCGACAACCGAAAATACTAAGTATTCCATCCAGCCAGCTGTGGAATTTTTAAATTTTTATTCTCTATAATTTACTAATAAAAATTTTCATGTCTCTTTGCAACAATTAATTTATAAAAAATGGTACGGTCTTAAATCCTACCAATACTATTCATTTACAAAATAACAGATCAACATTACATAACAACTTTATTACTCTAATCACAAGGATACAGTACAAAATATAATTAAAAAAATTGTCTAATCATTAACTATCAACATACTTTAAAATTAAAATTCATAACAAAAACTGTAAAATATAGAGGATAAAACTAAATTGTTAAATTTCGTTGATGTTAGCCTAATTGTGTGTTGTTTTCGAGTTTGTTAATTTGTTCCAAACACTCAATACAAAATAGACAATCATCAATAATCAATGGCCAAAGGGGAGAACATGGATACTGAGGAGGTTGTGTAGCGACAACCGAAAATACTAAGTATTCTATCCTGCTGGCTCTGTGGAATTTTTAAATTTTTATTGTCTATAATTTACTAAAAAAAAATTTCATATTTCTTTGCAACAAATAATTTATAAAAAGAATATGATTATAACATAAAATCATATAATAATAATAATAATAATAATAATATAATTTATATATGATCTTAAATCCTACTAATACTATTCATTTGTAAAACAAAAAATTTAACATACCTTTGTAACTTTTAGGATCAATAAAATGTAAAAATTCGTGAACAACGATCATTTTACAAAAAAATTATTTTCCATCAAAACAGCACACCACCATACAAAAGTGTTTTAACAGTTTTAAAATTCAACGAATTGAAGAACGTATTGCATGACCACCCACTGATTTACCTCCCTGTGACTTCTACTTGTTTTCATATCTAAAAAAATTCCTTGCTGGCCAGTATTTTACCTCGAATGAAGATGCAATTGCAGCTGTAAGCGATTATTTTGCAAAGATTCAGGAAAATTATTTTAATCAATTAGACGCTAGCCGAATCGAATGCATTTAATAGACACGTTTTTCGTCAGCAATCTTCGTGGCATTTGAATTGTTAATCTTTCTTATTAACAGGCAACTCTAAAGAAAAAATTAGAAGCCTAAACTTAATTTATTGAAATAAGATGAAATCTGACTACTAATTGCTGTATGTTCAAATTAGTTACTAGCTAATATTTAAATTGGTTGCATATATTTTACCTTGTAAAAAATATTAATAAGAAAATAAAACTCAAGAACGCAAAAAAATTTTTTTTTTTTTATCTCCCTTGATGGAATTTGATATCACTGGCGAAGAATCGTACATAATTATATCTTTAACATATAGTTTAAAAAATTTCTAGGTCTTGTTTCGAAATAGGATAAAATTCAAAAGTTTTGCAAAAAAAAAAATATTACAATAATAAGAAAATACAAGTTAATTAAAAATATTTTTTTTATCTCCTTGGCTGGGACTCGAAACCATTGATATTGAAACACATAAATATATTTAATTGTATCTTACTTGTAACCAAAAAAAATACTGTAACCAATGCTATAAATTAGGTTTATAAAATGTTTCGTCACGGGCTATTTTGGTCAATTATTCCTTTTTTTGTATATGTTATTTTATATATTATATATAAATATCAATCGTTTTTGTGTATAATAGTACTAAGAGGATGATGCAGACACATTGAGTTAAACAATATACAGGTTCAAATTAATTTTCGAATACCGTACTCTTACCGGAGCTGTAAATGAATCTTTCATTTTAATTTTCACCAAAAAAACGAATTTAATAGAATTGGATTAATTCAATTTAAATACATTGCAATTCATTTTCAATTCATTTGAATTGATTTCATTAAATAGTAATGAAATTTTTTTCATTTACATTAGTGTCAACTAATGGTAATGGTAGGAAAAATTCCCAAGTATGGAGTAGATAAGTGATAACTGATAATGCAGATAAGTAAGAGTGTGTGCTTATGCTAATTTCACTATGCAGCAATAAATATTTTTTTAATTTTAGAGGCCTGTTATTTTCGTACGCCTCTATTCTAAATATAACATAAAAATTAGTAAGGTGGTCGTATGTCCCACAATTTCATAAATTATTAATTGCTTCTTAAATATTAAATGCGTTTTGCCGTGCAGCGTATGTCAAAACCAAAATGAGTAATACTTGACGAAACAAACTCCATGTTTACTTTGATTTAAATTAATATCTGATTTCATTAATATGAATTACAGTTTATTTTTTTAATTCATTTGAATTAATTCAATATCAATTCAATTCGAATTTGAATTGATATGAATTACAGTTCGTTTTCAATTCAAATTTTAATTGCAATTAATTTTTAAATTTGAATTGAATTGATTAAAATTTCATTCAATACGTAAAGAATTTATTTTAAAAATGACTTACATATTCCGGTTTCATTTAAATTAGCATGTAAGCATTGGGTGGTTTTCCCCGTAAGTCCGTTTAACAAAAAAATTCATAAGCCAATGACAAAAAACTGTTAACAATAAACATAGGTAATTAGATTAATTATCCTGTCAAATACATAAAAACAAAATCGTTGATAAAATGTATTTTTACACTCAAAATATTATTTCGTTAAAAACAACTTAAAATACATATTAAATTAATCGAAAATACAATCATTAAGAGCACTACTGATTTTCCATTATATTCAACCCATTTTGTTGTTTATTTTCAATCATTGTTTAATAATCGACAAAAGTAAAAACAATAGAAAGTCGTTTAAAATAACCATCAAATTTTTACTGACAAAAAGTTAGAAAAAACTACTTTTGTGGTTTGTTTTTCATATGGAAAGTTTTTTTATTTATATGTAATTACAAAACAGAACACAACACACGCAGATGTATATATTTTTATTGGCTTTGTGTGTATGTATATTTGAATAATTTCTTGTAATTTTTATTGAAATAATTGTGTGTATATACAAACTATTTTTGTAAAAAAAAAACAAAAAGGAATTATGAATTGAATGAATTTCTATTTTTTGAAGCAGAAAACATAAAATTTTACATTTAACAGCAAATATCAACTCCTAATGAATGTGTGTAATTTTTTATAGTTTGTTTTTTGAATGACTGATTCAAATTGTTAAATAATATATTTCTATGAATTTTAATTGATTCTTTATTTAAAAACAAACTTTACGTATTACTTTTTAAATTAACTACAGTCGGTAACGTAAAATATATTGTGAGTGTACTTTCATTATAAATAAATATAACGTTTAGTTGTAAAATTTAGATAAAAAATAACTTTAATATTTTTTGTATACTAACATCAAACCACAACCGCTAAAAAAGTATGCGACATGATTTTAAATTTTCGTTTTTTTTATTGAAATAAACATTTCGCATTAAATCTCAATACATTAAGTATAACTGCAGTAATAATTACCGCTATGAACATAAGTGAGAGTTATTTTGTTATAAGTGTGCAATGTACATACCTCCACGAAACTCTAAAGGTTGTTTGAACTTTTCGTGACCAGAAAATTTAGATCAAATAGCTTAATAATCATTACATTCTCCTGTATGTTACTTATGTATATGTTTGATCTGATACCATATGTATGTATATGGTATTTTTTTTATTATAGGTAGAAATTGTAAAAACAAAAATACAGTGATTCTTTCAACCCACTTTTGATCTCCAAACATTTTATTAGATAAGTATACGCATCTCTCGCTGTTTGGTCTTCTATACATTTCAAAAGTTCAGCGCAATGGATGTTAAGAGCTTAAGTAAATATATGGGGAGAAAACATCTCAAGTGTACGAAATTTTAAAACCGATGTCTTGGGATCAGGATGAAACTTTCAACAAGTAAATTCCTATTGGGTAGTTATTATGACAAAAAAATTTAGCGAGTCGAAGGGTGTTGAATTTTGACATTTTCATCAAACAGCCCTGTTCTTTAATACCTATTGAGTTAGAAAATTTTGTCTAAAATGTTTTCTATAGCTGTTTCTTCAATGTTTAAAAAAATTAATTATTTTTTACTTTTTTTGTAGTCAAAAATTTTTTTACCGTTTTTTTGCAAAATTTATCACTTTTTATATTTTTTAAGAAAGCTTAGGTCTAACCTTTCAGAGGTTTGTGATGCTCAGTGTGATCATGAAACAAAATGCATTTTTGGAATCCTGAAGAAATTTCCTTTCATTTGAGTACCTACACTTATATGTTGCTACCTGTACCGGTTTTTGGAGCCTGCCCAAAACGAAAATAGAAAAAAATCTTATTTTTTATTCCAGAGGGTCATATTTTTTTTTGTTGTTTGTTTGAGTACGCACACTTGAGTGTGTTTTCCCCAAACAAATTTTAAAAGGCTTCTCTTGTATAATATTTTTTTGTCAATTACGCTTTTTAGCGGTTATGGCTCTATATATATGTTCTACTAATAAATAAACAAACAAAATACTTACCTGGTAATGTGTAATTATATTTGTCATATATATGTATGCACATTAACTATAATTATATTTTTTACAGTTAACTGCACCAAATTTAATATTAACCAATTGCACATTACATTTGTGATTTAATTTAAATAAAATGATTAGTTTGAAATGTTTTATGTTGCATTGAAATTGTGGTTTATTACCACTTAATTTTGTACACCTTACACACATGTAAGAGTACATATTAATTGCCATTCCATATGCAAAACATCAACATATATGTCTAAGGCCCTATAAAACATTTAAATAAATATTTATGATACTTCTCATCTGATATCATTATATATAGTGGTGTTTTACTCGCCTTATATTTTTTTACCTCAAAAATTATTTTCACCTTATAATTTTTAACACAAACATTTTTCAACACCTTTAAATTTTTTTTCGCCACTATTATTATTTTTATTTCCAAAAACCTTTTTCACCATTAACATTTCTTTTCTGTATTTCTTAATTACAGATTTTTTTTGTTTTATTTATAACATAATAACTGTGTAGGGTATAACACAAATTCTGGTAAACCGAACTTAATGCTTTTATTTGTTTCCCCCTTTTTTATAAATAACTTTGTAGCTTTAATTTTTTAATTTATTAGGTTTATCATTTACATAAAAAATTATTTGTTTTTGTTCAATTGTATGGTTTTTGTGGCATTTTTTCAGTGCACTTAATTGTTATTAATATTATTTACTAAATGAGTGTATTGCTAAAAAAAAAACATAAATTAATTATGCATTGAACTTAAATGTATTAATATTAAAGTTTTATTGAAAATAATTGAAGTTTAATGTATTGTATGCAGTTATTTTATATCACTTTGATAGCGTATGATTAACATGTCGCTGTCCATACGAAGTATAGAGCTAAAAAGAAAATTATACTGGATCATTATCAAACACGAATAAAAAATGAAAAAATGTTTTCCAAAATAGCGGCCGAAGTAAACATGGTTAAATATAAACCAATTTGAGTTCTTAATGGAATTTGCAAAATAGTAGAAATTTAACTACAACATTTAAAATTCTATGGAAAATTTGAAAAAAAAATATAAAATTAACAAAATATCAGAACTAGTTCTTAATTTTTAGTTTTAAGATCGATTCATAAATTCTCAATTAGGAAAATTTTAGCTTTGGCTTCATTTTAAAATAAAATATTTGTTAAATTATGTACCTCAAATATTTACTTAAAATTCAAACAACTATTCTCTTATCAATAAGCACTACACTGCGTGTGTTATGGCATATAAAGTATACGTACAATGTCCCAGATCAAATTTAAAATTTGAAGTTTTGTTAAATAAAGCTTACAAAGAGAAAAATTAAAAAATAAAAATTTTACATCAATTTGGGTCTACATTCTTAGCAACCTTTAGAAACGATTTTTGATTGCTTCTTCAGTAGTTTAAAATCACATTCCGCTCAATTTAGTTTGGATTAAAATAAACAGATAAAAATTATTGGGCGTACTGTATGAAGAATGCGTCATAATTTAAATATTATATTGTTATAAATAATCAGTTGTTAAAGCAGAGTTACAGTTTCTGCATCTAAGTGCTGATGTACCATTTATTTACTTAGAATATTATATAGTTGATTGTTTGTAGTTTAATAAAAAGTCTTCAGTTCGGTTAAAAACAACTTTAACTTTTTTATACATTAACGCACAGATAAAACATGGTTGGGGAAATCATATTCGAAGAGCAACATATGTCTTTGGCCAACCATAGTCGTACTATAGTATAGTTATCATTCTATGATAATAAAATAACCATTATTTGTATCATAATATGGTCCCTTCAGTTACATTATAATTCAAAACTATCAAAATGTTCTCTAAATGTAAGAATATTTTTTAAAAAATATTTTTAAACAAATATTTTTCCTGAAGAAAAAATTTGATATTAAGATCTTTTCAAGAAAACTGCTTTGATTCTTTGGACTTTATTAAGAAAAATACTTAAAAAAATTTTAAACTCTAAGGAATTTTTAATAAAAAAACATTGATTGTATGGACTTTTTCTAATTGTATTGGAACATGAAAAACCATGTTCTTTCTCTGCGTGTTTGTTCGAAATTGTTTACTGTCATTTACCGATTTTTTTCAGTTTCATTTATTTTTTTAGTATCCGTTACAGTTTCCGTTACTGTTATTACAAATTTAAGTTTCAAAAAAAATTCAATTTTGGTTTTTATTTAAAAATACAAAATTATTTCAATTCGAATAACAAGAACTTTATTAATACACACACAAAATATGTTTATAGACTGTGTGAGTCATTTTGCAGATAAAAACAAACAAAAATAGAAAAACCTTAACAATTTCAAATAGATGTATAATCAATTATTTCTACGAAACTGGAAGATGAATTTGTAATATATACGAGTATTTTTAACTGATTATTCATTTGTTTTTACTAATGTGTCAGTTGTTCAAACACCATTTAAAAATAAATAAATAAATAAATAAATAAATAAATAAAAAAATAAAAAAATAAATAAATAAATAAATTAATAAATAAATAAATAAATAAATAAATAAATAAATAAATAAATAAATAAATAAATAAATAAATACATAAATAAAAAAATAAATAAATAAATAAATAAATAAATAAATAAATAAATAAATAAATAAATAAATAAATAAATAAATAAATAAAAAATAAATACATAAATAAATAAATAAATAAATAAATAAATAAATAAATAAATAAATAAATAAATAAATAAATAAATAATTAAATAAATAAACATTTGATTTAAATGAAAAGCAGGTAGACTGGGTTTTAAATGAAATATCACTTTTTTCAAATGGTATTTTCTTTTTTTTAACTTACAATCTATTTAACGTGATATGTCACATGTCTTTTTAGCTTAATCATAGACCACAGAGTGTCGATGTTTTCTGGAATAACAGCTGTTTTTGAATGACGTTCACAAATAACATCGCGGATAAAAGATCGACTAAGCTTGAATTCTAAAATTCAGTACTAATTTTAAAATCCTAATTTTTGTTTTAGAGCTTGGTTTAGAATTTAACAGAAAAACGCGTTTGATATAAATTAATTTTGCACACATCAATTCGGGTAAAATATCATGTTATACGATAAAATATATTTGTTGTTAAATTATCTAGTGAAAATGTAGTTTTTATATAAATTTAATGAATTATAATTGAAACAAAATTTAAAACTTTGATTCTAAAGAATTTTTTCAAATAAATACCCTGCAAATGCTAATGATTTTTAAAAGGTTTTGTTATAAAAAACTCACAGATTTCTATGAATAAATTTATTTGAAAATATTTTTACTAAAAAATGTACAGAAATTTTATCAAAAATAGTAGATTTTTTAATAGAAAATGCTATTTTCTATCACAACGATCATTGTTGGCCGGCCAGGCACGTGGAAAATAACCTATGAAAACCAATTTCAATTATAATTCAGTTTATTGGTTTTTCACAAAAAAGCTAAAATCTAAGAATAAGAATTATTTCATTAGTACAATACAATTATCATTTTAAATTTACTCACACTTGTGCTTTTTCATACACTTGATTTATACAAATTTTAATAAATTATAATATATATTTTTTATAATCTATGAAATTAGTGTTGTACGGCTGTTGCCCAAACAGGAAAAGAAGGAAGCAAAGAAAAATTCCCCTGCACAGTAATTTTAAACAAACGTCAATAAAAGCAATTAACCACCGTTGTAAATATTTTCAGTAAACACAAACTGATATGCAATTCAGGGTACGCGTTATGTTAACTAATTTCACTCTTTAATAATCATATTTTATTAAAAATCTCCAAAAACACTCCTTTAATAATTTTATTTGATACCTAATTTATATACATTTTCTTATAAACAATCGGAAAATGGAAAAAATGGCGTAATTTTGGTAAACGGAGTCAACCAATCGTCGGTGCTTTCTTGTTGGTGGAGTTTTTATGCTGTCATTACTTGTTCAGAATCAGAATGCCCTATATTAATCTATCAGCGTAATTTTTTTATAAAGAGAAAATATTGATTTAGAATTCTATAAAACTGTTCAATATTCAGCGAGTGTCTTTAACTGTTAAAAACTACTCAGTTTATTCCTTTTTAAATTTGTGTTCCATTAAAAAAATATTTATTTAAAAACTTCAATGTGTCTTATAGTTTCTTTAACAAAAATATTCATTTAATTTGTTTACATAATATTTTCTTATTTTCTTTAGTATCTCTTTTTTTCTTGTAGGAAAAAAAGCGTAAAACAATAACTGAAAATTGTCTTCTTATTTATACTTAAGATTGTAGAAATAATATAAAATGATAGTAACAAAGAAAATGCAGTGATAGCATTCTCAAAAATTAACATTATTTCAAGCAAAATAACCAGAATAGTGCTGGCACTTTTAGGTTAATTAAACTTAAGTTGTAGTACACATATTGTAGAAAAAAGCACATAATACAAATAAAAAAGACGGCACTGAAGAGACGAAATTAAATGGCTGCACAAAACGTGAAAAAAGAAAACAACACTTATTTCTCGATTAACACCATACCTAAAAACGTTGGCCATTTGGAAATTATAACATGTTTTATAAACAACTTGCATCAAGACTGCAAAATTTTATAATAAAAAAATTAGTTTTAAAAATATTTTTGATTTTTTCCAAAATTATTAAAAATTTACAGAAACCTCGTTATTAAGTTGTTATGCATTGTCAGCATGTGGAACCACTTTTTGAGCTTTTCTGTCTACTTTTCTCTCCATGTATTTGGGATCAAACTCTTCAGATTCCATATACAAAGATAATTTGATAAAGCTTGTTATACAGACTCATATTAGCCCAACATATTAGTACAAACCTTATTAATTTTTGTTGGAATATGTGTATGTTTGGACATAGTGCTCCTACCAATATCCTCCGATATGGTATTTTATGTCAAATAAAATTCAAAGATATTTTTAACAAGATATATTACACTGACTCACAAATATTACCGAAATACAGAAAATAAACTAATTTTCGTTTATTATATGAGAGTTTTTGTTGTTTTGACATTAATTTCGTCCCAAAAATCGAAGAAAAACAACAAAGAAATTGTATCATTAAACATTTTTAAACATAAGTTCATGTGGACCCATAACAATCTCCGACCCACACTTTTATAGAAAATTACCTAGACTTGTGTAGGATTTTTAAAGTCGGTGATTTTGTAAAATTTATCCTTATGAGAAAAATTTTTTTTTGCAAAATATTTGTATTACTTAACATAGAAATCTGACCATACATTCTTTAATTAGGGAGGGCATAAAAAGTTTTTGCTGATGTTTGTAACTACCAAAAATATTGTACCTAAACCCACCCTAATGTAACATATCGGCTGAAAAATCCGTAAGATGGCACATAGGTAGCGCCACTAATGAAAACTCCATATGAGTTTTTGGAACTACAAACCTCGGATGATATCTGTCAAAATTTAATAAAAATTCTTTTATTAGTGAACAAGTTACAGCTGTTTTTGTTTACTTTTGCAATTTCAAAACGATAGTAAAAACACTGTTCAGGTGTTATTCGGACTCTGTTGCATCGAGACTAATGGTAGATATTTAGTTTGCTTACTTTAAACATTGACGTGCAAACACAGATGATGCCGAACGCTCTGGTCGGCCAAAAGAGAAGGTGATACCGGAAAACATCAACAAAGTTCCCAAAATTGTTTTGGCAGACTATAAAGTGAAGTTGCAGAAGATAGCTGATACCTCAAAGATATCGAAGTAATGTGTCGGCTTTATTTTGCATGAACATTTGTCCAACAGAGAGCTGTTTTCGAAATGGGTACCGCATTTGCTCGCAGTGCTGCAAAAACAACAACGTGTCGATGATTCTGCGAAAGGGCCAAGTTGCACGAATTACACTTTCAATTGCTTCTGCATACACCGCATTCGCCAGGTTTGGTTCCCGGCGGTTTCAGACATGTGTTATACTAATCGACCCAAAATCACTTTTAGAACCAATTTAATTTATAATAATATTTTTAGCCTTAATATATTTATATTTACCCTAAATTTGGTACACCAGCTTCTCTTGGTCTAGGGACGAACCATGTTAAAATTAAACAGAATCGGTGCATCCACTTCCCGGAATATGATACATATCGGGTTGTGTGATTGACCGTCTATAATATTTATACTTATTTGAATATATATTTTTTAGAATAAAAATACTATTATAAATAGTATTTTCCAGAGTTTCGATAATACTATCTAAAAATATTAGTACAAATTAAAAAAAAAAATTTCTGCAATCATTACAATAAGGAAATTTTTCGAAATCGCTTCACGTGAAGCAATTATTGAAGCAATATTCATATTCTTACTGAAAAAGATCCAACATTCGGCAGTAAATGTCCACTCTACCGCTATACTTCTTGACAGTACGAAAGCACAACTTCCAAAAGATTAATCCGCAACATTTTAAAACACTAATTAGTACCAAGGTATCGTCTGGAAGATAAATTCGTGGAGGATAAATGCGTGACATATTTACTTTTTTTTATCACCGAATTATCGTTTGGTAGATAAATCCCCGACATTTTTTGTAATTATTTTATCGTCAAATTATCATCTGAAACATAAATCGACGGTATTTAAAGATATTTATTTTCACTTAATGACTCCGTTTATGAGCTACATTATGTCAATGTTTTAAATACCTCTTCCAGCCAACGGGTAATCAAAAGCTTTTGAAAGGTATAAAATTAAAAGTAAAAATCAAGTTATTTTTGAGGCTCTCGATTTAATTGTAATATAAATGCAAAGAAAAAATCTCTTAAATCCAGGGATAGGTTTAGTGGTGCTATAGTTTGAATAAAAAATACAAGGAAATGATAATATAAAATAAAAAATAAAAGCTGATTGTGAGTGTTTCTTGGTGTTAAGATAATTGTCTTTTAAGTACGAGAATTGTGTATGTTACTTCCAACAGCTACAGCCAAGAAACCAGGGATTCTCAAATAATTTAAATAAATAGCAATGTGGAAATAAAAACAATTTTCAAAAGCCAAGTTTTTTTTACCTTACTATTCAACTCCCAAAAATACTTCCTTTTGCAAAACTGCAAAACGAATTTTAAAATTGCAAGTCGATATAGAAGTGAAAAACTTCTGATTAAATAATGCGATTTTAGTTCAAAATATAGAACACAATTCGAAATAAATCTTGACGTATAAATAATTTTTCTCTTTTAACCTTTTTCAACATTTGTTTAATTATTTTTTTTTTTTTTATTTTATTTCTTTCCACTGAAAACCTAGGCCGAGTTCATAAAATGTAGATTTTCTTTAAACTCTGTTTATCGCAGTTTGTAACTGGAATACTGATTTCGAAATTTGGTTTATTTTATTTTAATGAATACCAAAATTTTATATAAAGAAAAGTTATTCCGACAAATTTATGTTGATAAACTTGGAAATGGCTGACAAAATTCATTTCCGGTTTAACTAATCCAAGTTTAACTCACGTCCCAAAAACTCGGCCTTAGTCAAAATCTTTCTTAATGCTGTCCTACCTCAAACCCTTTAAATTATCACAAGGGCTAACAAGGGCTAACCCTTGTGATTTTTGGTTTATTTGTTTCCGTCTGTTAAAAAAAAAACATTCAAATAATCCCAATTTGTTTTTTATTTAAATTGTTTGTTTATATACAAAATTATTTCAATTCAAATTATAATAAACACACACACACACACATATGATCATTCACACAAAATGTGTCTGCGTGAGTAAACATTTTGTAGATTAAAAAACAAACAAAAATACATAAAACGGAAACGATTTCAAATAAATGCATAATCAGTTATTTTTTACGGTAAAAAATTTAAACTGATTAATCATTTTTTTTACTGAAGTGTCAGTTATTTATTTGTCACAAAAACCATTTGATTTAAATGAAAAGTAAGTAGACCAATTTTCAAATGAAACTTCATTTCTTTTAAATTGTATTTTCTGTTATATTTACTAGCAAACTATTTCAAGTGCAGGAGTCGACAACTTTTCCCGCAAAAACAAGCTATCATTTTCAGAAGTAAAAATGACATAGAAAAGCAAAACATTTCGACTTGACAAAGTATCGATATCAATAAAGTTTTTTTAAAAAATTTCTGTTTACAAAAATTTAAGAAGTGGATCAAAAACGACTCTATTTCAGAAGTATGAACGAAAAAAGTTTAAACTAAAGAGCTGTCGTGAATTTGGCAGATTGAGTTTAGTACCAACTTTCTCTTTTTCAAGCTTACCGAATCGTTCGATTTTCGCAACCAAAAATTTCTTTGTGAAAAAATTAATTCGGCTATCCCAATCCCTTGAGATCAAATTCGATTTGGATAACCATTAGTTATATGTAGGCCGAAATTTCGAAATTTTTCTTGACAAGTTTGGCATAGAATTTTATTAACGAAAATATCAATTATATATTATATTTATATTTCAAATTTCATTTTTTAAAATATCCTAAAAATTCTATAAATGTTTCAAATATTTTGCCAGATTCGACTTTAGCTTAACAAAATTTATTACACAAAATCAAAATTTTGCTGAAAATATTTTCTATCTAGTGCTTTTAGTATCCACTAAAAATAAGTTGAAAATGGCATTTAAAATTATAAGTTTAGGAATTCCCTGTATTTGGAATGAACAATACGGAAATAATATCAAACTAAATGTTAAAAGATATTTGCACAGACATAACAAAAAAGAAAAATAAAAATATTACGAACGAACTTGTGAAGTTTTTACAAATAAACAACATTCACAAAATTGTTGTTTTTGTTCTGTTTATCTATCTGTCTGACTGACTGACTATGTATGTATATTAGGGTCTCCAAAAAAAACAATTTTTGAGTTATTGACTTGGCCCACTAAAAAATATATATTTGGGTGTAAAACAACCTGTCCCAAAAAAATAGGACAATCGGATAAGAGGAACACGTGCCTCAACGGCCCTGAAATTTGAAAAACGGTATATATGGGAAAATATGACTTTTTTTAATTTCTTAAAATTTTTAATATTTTAAATTGATCCTGAATTAAAAAGATTAAAAAATCGTAATAAACAGTTAATTATCCTTCTAATAAGGCAAAAAAAACTAAAATCGGTTAAAAAAACCAAGTTATTACAATTGCCCCGGAAACTAATGTGTTACAGAACGCTTAATCAATAAGTTTGAGCCCAAATTATGAAATTTGTAGAAATAATGTAATTGTATTTTATAAGCTCGAAGGTATGAAGTATTTTTATCATGTGCTTTGAAAACTCGTTTTAAGCTTAAGCCAAAAGGGTATAAATTTTTAAACACAGTTTTCAAATCTCCAATTTTAGAGTTTCAAAAATTGTTTTAAAGATATTTAAAAAAAATCAATGATTGGACTTTAAGGTTTAATTAAGCACATATTTAAGACAACACCTTCAAAAATTTAAGGTATTCCTCTCTCATTTGGCCAGTGTAGCGATTTCACTTCAGCGGATTTCGAGAAAACAACAATTTTTGTCACTTATTAAGGTTTTATGAATTTTATTGAATTTTATGTATTCTGCAATTTAATTTATATTAGATATTCGGCTTAAACCAAATAAAATTTTTTGTCAGAAAAAAAAATAAGTGACGAGTACCGAATATTGTGCCGAAAAGTAACCAAGTTTTCCATAAATCTTCGACAATAACCAACATTTGTTAGATTTTGATACTTTATTTCAGTAAAAGGCAGTTAAACTATATTGTTAGTTAATATAACTGAAAATGTCATTTATTTTTAAATACGAATCACTTAAGAACTGGTCCGCAAACTTGCCGAATACATTATATTGTAACATCTATATATTTAACTTATTAAGCAGTAGTCCGTACCTACATAATTTTGTTCGATACGTACCTAGAAAGCTGGCGTTATGTCTTTCGGGATGACGGTTATCAATTTTTTGTTGACGAATTTTTTTGTCAGATAAAATTTGGTCAGCGCCTTTTATCGAACCCGGTCGCCTTTATTTTCATTTATTAAAAATAATTTATGCCCTTCAATTTTTATTATATAAATCGCATGAGCAATGTCAAATAAATCATCCAAGTTATCAACGAAATCTTGCTCCTGTTTTTCTGTACTGATGTTTGGCGTTTGCAATTTTTTTTTTTTGCAATTTTCGCCGTACTTTATAACATGAAACAATTTTTTCACCAGATTTGTTCAAAGCCCTGGTTGGAATTCGAACTTTACACCATAAAATCTCTACTTCTTGTATGACTAACTTAGCACTCCGTCAAACATTCAATTTTTAGAGAAATACACGAAAAACTTGCCCAATTGATGGGAGCTTAGCCCCAATTATTTGCATTTCATCATAGTCCAGTAGAAATAACTTATCTTTTGCTCTGAAATTAATATTTTCTTTTATTTCTTTTACTTTTAATTTTAATATTCCTTAAACAGTATAAAATATTATTTTTTATTTTTTTTTTCTTTCACTTAACACTTCAAACCTCATGACTTGTCTTTATTAAAATTTTATCTTGACAATCAGCTGTTCTTGTTTACATTGTGAAGACTAAAAAGGGCTAAAAAACATGTACTACATCAATGGGGATAAGAAATAGGTACTTTAATATTATTTGCATTTTAATGAAAACAAAAAAAATAATTAATTAATACTTTTAGTAATATTATTTTTAGATCATTAAATTTTTTTAAACTTGCGATTAATTTGAAAAAAAAAAATCCTAAAACCTTAATAAGTGACAAAAACCGTTGTTTTCTCGAAATCCGCTGAAGTTAAATCGCTTCACAGGCCAAATTAAAAGAGGAATACCTTCAATTTTTGAAGGTTTTAGTCCTAAACATGTGCTTAATTAAACCTTAAAGTCCAACCGTTGATTTTTTTAAATTTCTTTAAAAAATTTTTGAAACTTTTAAATTGGAGATTTGAAAACTGTGTCTAAAAATTTAGACAATTTTGGGTTTATTTTAAAACAAGTTTGCAAAGCACATGATAAAAATACTTTTTAATTGAATATCTTGGAGTTTATAAAATACAAAAATGTTTTTGCATTACCTTATTTCTACAAATTTCAAAATTTGGGCTCGAACTTCTTGATTAAGCGTTCTGTGACACATTAGTTGCCGGGGGCAATTGTAATAACTTGTTTTTTTTTTAACCAATTTTAGTTTTTATTGCCCTAATGGAAAGATAATTTACTGTTTATTACGATTTTTTAATCTTTTTAATTCAAGATCAATTAAAAATATTAAAAAATTTTAAGAAATTTAAAAAAGTCATATTTTTCCCATATAAACGGTATATATGGGAAAAATATGACTTCAAACTTCAGGGCCGTTGAGGCACGTGCTCCTCTTATCCGATTGTCCTAATTTTTTGGGAGACGTCGTTTTACACCCAAATACATATTTTTAGAGGGAGGCCCAGTCAATAACTAACATTATTTTTGCTCCATACAAGGTTGGAGCCCCTAATGTATATCTCTGTGAATGCTTTGTTTTCTTCGAATTCAACTTACCAACCAACACATATACAAGCAATTATAATATTGTTTCCTTTGCTTATAGTATTTTGTAGAATTGTTTTAAAGAAACTGTACGAGTATATATTTTACCAAATTTTCTTGTTTTGTAATTGGCTGCATTTGTATAAAATGTAATGAAATTTCATGTTTGTGTATCTTAAAAGTTTTCTTTTTCATTTTTGCCCTAAAGCTACTTTGTTTTTCTACTAATGCATTCACACATTTTTGTCTGTGTTTGTGTAAAAACATTAAAATTTAGTTTTTACTTGTGTTTCCATAAACAACAACATGTAATGGTTTTTATTCAATCCTAGGTACATTTTACTTAGAATTTCTAATTGCTTAAATGCATGTTTAAACCAGGAAGTGGCTTTTAGGTTTGTTTTCATTAAATGCCAACAATAACAACAAGAATGTTCTGTTGACTTTAGGCAAAAATTACTAAATGCTACAAAGATTAAAAAGAAAAATAATTTTAAAATTAAATTTAATAAAAAAAATATTAATGAATTTTGGTAAAATGTATGACAAAATAACAGGTGCGTTCGTTGTACTTAATGTGAACTTATTTTTTTAACAAAAATTTGGGATTCAGCTGGCACAAAAAGTGGGGGATAAAAGATTTTCGTAAATATCTGAATTTTACTAGATACTGCTTTGGTGAGAAATGAACTTACAAGGAACGTAAAGCTTAGTACTTTGATTGTGAAGAAACTTTTTACACAATCAGTAGTTTATTTAAAAAGAAATACGTAGAGTTTGTTTTTAAGTGAAGAATCAACTGAAATTCATAGAAATAAATTTTTTAACTATATAAATCGGTGATTCAAAAAACAAACAATAAAAAATACAGACTTTCAGTACGAGTTAATATTTTCTGTTGAAGGTAAAATTTTTATATGAAAAGGAAATTAAGGAAATTGCATGAATGCATCAATTGCATCGTATAAATTGGCTCTATGTAAAAAATAAAATGATTTTTTTAGCCCACCCTCATAATGAATAGAAAGATTTCATAAAATATGCAAAAATAATTGTATTTTTATTTTCTATCAAATTAGTTTGTTTAAATACAAAATTATTTTAATAAAAATTACAAAAAATTTTTCAAACATGCATACAGACATAAAAAGTAAAAATATATATATGTGTGTGTGTGTATTTTGTAGTCACATACAATTAAAAAAAAACTTTCAATTTGAAAAAGAAACTATAAAAATCGTATTTTTCTAACGTTTTGTCAGTTAAAACATGATGTTTTTTAACGACTTTCGTTTGTTTTTACTACTTTTGTCGTTTCTTAAACAATGATTGCAAATAAACAACAAAATGAGCTGAATAAAAATCAGTAGTCCTCTTTTCGATTGTATTTCGATTATTTTAATTTGTATTCCAGATTGTTTTAAAGAAATAATATTGTAAGTGCAGGTACCTTTTTTGTTTTTTGAATATGCTGTTGTAAAATTTCCAAAAACTTTGGGCACTTTATGTGGAGAACTATACTGTAGTGATTGTCAAATTCACATATTTTATTCCTGATTAAATTTCAGTGGACGTTTATTTTTTTATATTTGTGCTATTTTGAATTTGACTGCCCTATGCTAAAACATGGGCATTATGTGTATCAAACTTTCTCATTTGATGAATATATTTTTTTAGTACATTTTTATACAGAGCTTCGAACATTTTCGACTTGCTGCCGAGCAAAAAAGTACTCACAACGGAGGTGGCCGAAAAAGTAAGACCGGTTGTTTTATGATTTCTTTTTTGTATCGCATATTTAAATTTCATCCAAATCGGAGTGTTTACGTTGGGGTACTTTCCTTATGAGTTTGTGTACATAAACCCTTAAATAAACACAGACTAACATTTAAAATTAAATTTCCTCCTCTAAACTAGAATTTAGTTGATCTCTATACATAAAAACAGTTATTTTTTTGCATCACCTAGAATTATTTTGTATTTTTTTTTTAATTTTCCACTTGGCCAAGCAAAGATTTCGGGGCAAAAGTTTAGTTTTTGATTTCCTTTTAACTATTTTTGTGTATATATTATTTTCCTTCTCCCATATTCATTTATTAAGTTGTGTTTTTTTTTGTAACATTTGCTATCATGTACATCAACTGTTCTTTAAATTGTTCAGCTACATCTCAGGGGAGCTATAAATTTTTATCATCAATAAAATTTATGATTTTTTTCCTTTTAACGAAAACTATACTCAAAAGTATTTAAAAATTATGAATAGAAAATGCAAATATAAGCACTGAATATGATAATAGATAATCTAAGTATGAAAATCTATTAAGCAAACAACAAAATATACGTATTTTTAGATATATTTTAACTTATTTGCAATGTGTTTCTATTTTTATTTAGCGTGATAGCAACAATTTTTTGAAGTTTTCTTTAAGTAAGAGAAATAATACCAACAATGACAGAAAACGATATATGTTTACCCTCAAAAGGCAAACACATGACCATATTTTGTTTTCAGTAGTATTTTTTCACAATTCTATGATAAATGTCTTTAAACATATATTTTGCTTCATTCTTGTCAAATCAAATCAAACACTTTAGTTTAAAATTTAAAAACCAAAAATATTATTTTTATATAAAAAAATTTAGTTATACACAAGTAACATTTTATAAAGTTTTATCTTGTTTTATATACATCGAGATTTCTTATTTATATATACATATCACAAAAATTAAGTAAATTAACTGGTTTTAGCTAGGCTTTAAAAAGAGATCAAATCCGAACAAATCACATTAGATCTAATCGCACCAGATCCACTTAGATCTTTAAATTGGGGACAAATTTGAGATCTAATAAGCTCTGATACAATAAAGACAGATCTGGCGCACCATAAATAATATGCTCAGGATATAAATATAATTTCTGTCCATTAAATTCAGCAGGAAGTTAAAAACACTTTTCTCATATACATTTTTATTTTAATGCTTTTGTAAATAGCTCAAATAGCAATGATCTTGTTGTAGATCTGATTACAGCCCGTACGACAAGATTTGCTCAGATCTTGCTACAAAAAATAACAAATTTTCCACACCCTTTAGATATGAACAGAGCTGGCACAAGGTCTGATAAGATCTGTATATAAAGATCTGGTACCAGAATTAAACAAATACTCAATCATATATAATCCGATTTAAACGGGTGTCTACAAAATAATAAGCTTTAACCTAAAATAGAGATAAAATTATTAAAAATATTGAAAGAAAGTGGTTCAAATTCAGCAGGGTGAAAAATATAGAGATAAATCTGAACGCCATTCCGGAAAACGTTAATTTAAGCAAATACCGGAAATGTGGGTTTATATAGGCTCTAGGTCAGAATTTATTCCGATATTCTTTTAATATGGGAATCCCAAATTTAAACTTTGTTCTACTATTTTGTATGTTTAAATTAAATTTAAGACGAATCCGAAAAGGTAGCTCTGAGTATGAACCATATACAATTCAATTCGGTTTGTCTCTGTAATAAATTTCATACAAATATCTTTATATTTACAAACTGTAATTGATTAAAATGTTATTAATTTATATACAAGAGCGGGTCACTAAGTCCGTGATTTTTTTAATTTTCCGCCTCTTCTTTGAATGGGAAATGCGGCTCCTGTCAAGAGGCATCTATCAGTGGACTCCTGTCAAAATTTGTATAAGGTGCACCATTTAGTTTGTGTTTGACAGCCATTGATGGCAGACGACCGCTTGATTAAATTTGAGCATTGGGAAGAACATAGAAAATGGCAGTTTTGATGACATCGAACCGTCTCATTTTTTGGAATACTTAAAATAGTTTGTAAGTTAAAATAGCAGAAAATTCCATTTAAAAAACGGTCTACTTATTCATTTAAATCAAATGATTTTAGTTATTTCTTTTTAAATTTTGTTTAAACAACTAGCACATCAGTTATATTATTCTTTTAAATTGAGCTTGAGATCTTGTTTGTTAAAAATTAAAATAATTATTTATTTTCCAATATTTCGAAGAAGTCATCTAATGTGGAGATGAAATATTGGAAAATAAATAATTATTATTTTTATACAAGCGCAATTTAAAAGTATAATATAATATTCAAGATCAAATAAAAGAAAAGTAATTATTAATTAAGTTAAAAATAATAACTAAAATTTTTTCCGTTTTTTGTATTTTTGTTAAGTTTTAATCTACAAAATGTAAGTATGTATGTCGATAGACACATTTGGTGTGAATGTGTTTGTGCATTTATGTGTTTTTATGAATTTCTTCTAATTTGAATTGAAATAATTTTGTATACCCATGTAAACATTTAAATATATATGAACATGGTCATATATATTTAAATGCAATATACACATGATTTTACATATGACCATATATCTTCGGATCTGAAATTTGATAGTATATGGCCGCATATGTTTATAAATGATCATACATTCTCATATATTATTCACATATGCTCATATATGACCATATACGGCCAAATACCCTCAAATTTCGGATCCGAAGATACAAATTTTAAATTTGAAGCGGCTATAAAAAAGTACTAATTATTTTTTAAAATTTCTGGTTTTATTAGAAAGTTTGAACCTTGTCATTTAAGAATGGAACACAATATCATTCATATGACTACCACGACTGGCTCGGCGGTACCTAATCCGATCAACCCAATTTTAGAGTACATTTTCGATTGTTTCGGCTCGAATCTTTTCAATGTCAATTGTCTCTGGATGGGTTGCGTAACACTTATCCTTAATGGCTCCCCACAGAAAATAATCCAAAGGGCTCAAGTCACAGCTCCGAGGCGGCCAATCGACATCACAATTTCAGCTGATTATTCGTTTTTCAAATATAACAGTGCGTAAAATATTGATGGTTGCGTTGGCTGTGTGACATGTGGCCCTATCTTGTTGAAACCAAATGTCGTCCATGTCATTCTCTTTAATTTTTGGGAAACACAATTTCGTTGAGCATAGTAACGCTCGTTGAGCACGGTAACTCTCACCGTTGACGGAAACGACGGCATTTTCGAAATTAATGCACAGTCGTGGTACTCAAATCAATGATATCGGGTTTTTTTAAATAGACAGCGAACAAAATTTAAATTTGTAATAACTGTTACGGAAATAAATAAACCACAAATTTCCGTTTTGTGAGTAAATTTATATTAATTTTCAAATGAAAAAAAAAAATGAAACTGAAAAAGAAAATCGATAAATGACAGTCAATAATTTTGAACAAATGTATAAAAAAGTTAAAATAAATATTTAGTTCAAAAATAAATGAATGCCTCTTTATTTTGACATGTAACGGAAAACTTTTAAATTAAACTACAATCAGTAAACTACAAAATATTCTGAGTGGAGGGATCAAAACAATTGGAGAAACGTTGCACAAAGTGTGATTTTGTTGCATGCAATTATTGCGTGCAATTTTGGTTTGTTGGTGAAAGGGGGTTGAGAAGCAAGCGGAGTAACAAAAAAAGCACGATTTTCGTGTATGTTTTTGTTACTTCTCGTTCGCGTGACTTTCTGAATGACACAGTTTTTTTTGCAAAAAAAAAAAAATATATTTTTCACCATAATCTCCTATTAGCTCAATACACTTAGTCAAACGTTTCTCCAATTTTTGTATTCCTTCCAAAAATAGGATTTTTCGATGTCCATAAGATAGGCATTTGTTTCATCAATCATTTCATCGTTGGAGCTAAATCTCTTTCCACCGAGCCATTTCTTTAGGTTTGGAAATATGAAATAGTCACTGGGGGCTAAATCAGGAGAATGTGGCGGATGAGAGAGCAATTCGTAGCCTAATTAATGGAAACTGCACATGCGGTTGTGGTCGATTGTGAGCAAACGCGGCACCCACTTTGCAGTCAGCTTTCTTAAACCCAACTGATCATTTAAAATCGAAACCACACTGTCATATGAAATGCTTATGGCATCAACAATCTCACGCACTTTTACTCTTCGACCGGCCAACACCATATCGTGGATTTTTTCGACATTTTCGGGTTTATTGATCCCAATTGGCCGTTCAGAACGTTCAGCGTCCTTTGTTATTGTGCGACCACCACGAAAGTCAGTAAACTACTTGTTTTCCATTGAAATCCATTGGTGCAGTGTCCCCATAGTATTTATAATTTAAAAAAAAATCAATGAAGTTGTATGTTTTGAACAGCTGTTAAACGCAAAGTAAATGACGGAACTTGCTCAAAATTTAACAGTAGTCTATTAACAGGTGGTACTTGATGGGAGCAGTGTTGCATTTCATATAACTACGAGGGAAGTTCGAAAAGTCTTATTGATCTGCCCTAGTATATATTCCTCTTGTGTGGCTTTAGTGCAACAAAAGTCACCGTATAAATAGGCATAACTATGGAAGCAACTATGAAAAGGAAATTAAGAAAATTGCATGAATGCATCAATTGCATCGTATAAATTGGCTCTATGTTGAAAATAAAATGATTTTTTTAGCCCACCCTCATAATGAATAGAAAGATTTGATAAAATATGCAAAAATTAAAAATTTAGTAAAAATCACAGAAAATAAAAAGTTGTGTTATGGATCGGCCTCCTCCAAAAAAAAATAATATAATCCATATTTAAAGTTTAAAAAGTGGATTGCAAGGGGAAAATATGAGTTTTTTTTAAATTTTCTCAAAGATTTTATAGCGAAATTGAATTAAGAGATTTTGTAGTAAATTATCTTTCTGCCGAGGCAATAAAAATTAAAATCGGTTACAAATCTGCCTAGCAATTACAATTTCCACATGCAAGGGGTGTGTCCAATACCATTTGAGTCCAAATCATTTTACAAGTAAAAATGTAACGTGAGGTACCTTTTTACTTATTTTTAATGGGGTAAAAGTTTGAAAAATATCCGGTGATTTTCCAAAATAATCAACTAAAAACGATTTTCTTTCACTAAAGTAGTAAGTAAATGTTTCAAATTTCACTGACAAAATCTGTTTGAATTTAAGAAAAAACGGTTAAATTTGGAAAATTTTGGGGTAATTTCGAAAATAAAAAAATAAAATCGATTTACTTCACAAAAACTAGTAAAATTTAAAAAAAGTAGAGTAATTTTTCAAAATTTACTAATAAAATCAATTTATTTAACAAAAAAGGGTAAAAATTCTCCAAAAATAATAAAATAAAATTGACTTTACTTCAAAAAAAAAAACTAGAAAAATTAAAAAAAATATAGTAATTTTTCAAAATGTATGAATGAAAATCAATTTTATCTTATAAAAAATAGGGTTAAATGTAGAAGGTTTTAGAGTAAATATGATTACACAAAATGATTTTACACGATGATCGCTAAATTTGGATAAATTTTCAAAAAATCTGGGTAAAAATTGCAATTATGTATTAAAAAATTCAGTTTTAGAAAAATCTTACAACTTTTCCAATCGTGTAAAAGCACCTTTGCATGTAATTTCACTAGTGTTGCTCAAAAAATAACACGGGTATCACGAAACGAATAAAAATTTATTTTTAAAATATTAATTAATATTAATTAATATTTTAAAAAATTTAAAAAATAAGGGTAAATAAAATATAAAATGCACAAATTTATTGGTTACACGGGTTCTGATAGGAAAAAATGGGTAAAAAATGCACTTTTAGATCGAAATTACACTATAACCGGTTTATTCGAATAATAAAAAAATCGCAGCACTAGTGACTTGTGTGTTAGAATATATAAAACAAAAAAAAAAAGGTTTACTACTTTAGTGAAAGAAAATCGTTTTTAGTTGATTATTTTGGAAAATCACCGGATATTTTTCAAACCCAACTGTTCCAAATTAGAAATTTAAAATATAAAATATTTTAGAAAGATTTTGATAGGGATATATTTAATAGGCGGCTTTTAAAAAGAAAAACCTTCTCCTTAACACGCTGCCCAAACGGCTTTTCAAGAAACCTGATATTTTAAATATGTATTCTTTGAAACATGAGATAATTCATTGTTTTTTTTTTTTTAATTTAGCCAGGAGCGGAGTGAAAAGTGGGGATCAAAGGAGAAAACACCTACTGGTTTGCCCAAAAACCACTATCACAAAATTAAAAGTTTGAACATTTATTCCTTGGGGTATGGGCTAATTGTTAAAAAAAATATTCGCCGGCCTTCACGACCTGCACAAACTTTTTGGTTAAATTTCTAGTAAGCTAGATTTTGAAATTTTAATTAAAACGTGGTCAAATTGGGGCAAAAAGCCAATATAGGCAAAAGTGTTCCCCCAATCTTCCAACCCAAACTGCTGAAACTACGAATTTGATATTATGAATTTAGTTTTCTCCTTCGGCTAACAAAGTGAGAAAGGATCTCCCCCTCAATGTGCTGTCCAAACCACTTCGACTTGAAATTTGATAAAAACATTTTGTAATTTAAAATAATCAGTTATAAATAATTTTCCCAGTGATCAATCCAACCGTTTAAGCTGGTGTTAAAATTTGGCATGCAGATATTCTTCTGAAATTGAATTTTCCCAGATTTCCCAATAGAGGAATAATTTCTCGCTCTTGAGATGTGTGTAAGCAATTTTAGCTAGAAATCGAATACTTTTAAGTTATAAAAATTTATTAAAAGAGAAAAGTCTTAGGAAAAACTAATTTTCTTTGCATTAATATATCGGGCTTTTAGCTAACCTGCGGGAAAAAGGGGACTGGTTCCGAAAATTCATAACACGAGATAGGTGAGAAGAGGTACGGTTCCTAAAGTACCTACCACGTGAACGGTTTCTGAAGTAGCTATTACGTGATCGGTATAAAAAGTATCTATCACGTATTAGGTCTGAATGTACCAGTCCCGTGTTAGATGAAAACAGTACCGGTTCTCGAAAAACTTACCACATGCTCTATCACGTGATGAGATTGAAAAAGCGAGTCCTGTGATATGTTCTTCGAGATTAGTTGTGTGACATGTTCTTTTAAACCAGTTATGTGACATGGTAATTAACCCTTTCATAGGACAAGCCCATATTAAAGTGACGGTCCCTATTACAATGAACCGTTCACTGGACGTGTCCTGGGATAGGTTCATTTCCTGTAGGATAGAATTCAACAATTCCTCTTAATAACGTTATATTTCTTACTTTTGACTTTCAGTGTAATTTGGAATATTCAAAGCCCAAGCCGTTGGAGCAAGGAACTTAAAATTTGGCATTTAGTATCCTCTTCCGGAGTAGACATCCACTAACAAGGAAAGCACCCCCAACCTAAAAACTCCGATTTTAATTAAATTGCGATACGTGGTATAAAAAAAACCCAAGATCAACCCTTTTCTGCTTTTCGGTCACCTCGAATTTAAGGGGTCAAAAAGAAGTTTACATGGAACTTTTTGATATTTTTTCATGAAGGAGCAAAAAGTGGAAAAATATCTCAACTAGTTCAACCCCTTTGAAATAAAGATCTTATATTTGAAATATTGTTACGGAAATTCGATTCATTTAATTTGCATTTACTCATAGAAACACAAATTCCCATATGTAAGCCCTGAAATATAAAACAGTTAAAAGACAACTCTTGACCATAACTAATGTTTCGTCTATCAAACTTTAAAGAAAAGTTGCCAGTATGCGGCCTCCGGATGGTACTGACACATTCTAGTTATTTTTACCCCTACATATAAATACACCAGCAATGTGGTATGGCAGTTTAGTTGATAACAAAATGCTAAAGAACAATCATTGGCGATTAATTGAATTGTGTGGAAGCTTAAACTTGTGTTGTTGTTTTAAGTTTGTATTTAAATAAAGAGTAGCTATAAAAGAATTTTAATATAAAAGAACTAGATTTATTTAAAGAAAATAAATCAACGATTTTAAAAGTTCAAATCGTATCAATATGTATTTCCTAAATTAAAATTTAATTCACTAAAAGTTTTTAATAAAAAAACTTTAGTAAAAATTAATAAAAACATATTTTTTTACGCTTTCAAAATGCGGTATATAGCCATTAGAAATGTCGAAAATCACAAATATTTTTGTTCATGTAATATTTTTAATTTTCAACTATTATAATTTTTGTTTTCTGAGATAATTTTTGTTTTCAATTTATAATTTTGATTTTTTAATTATACGAAAAAATTTTCCATGAAGAAGTCACCCGAAGGAGTCACGAAATTTTGGGATAAATAAATATTTATAATTATTTTTTATAAATAAAAAGAGATCTTAAGCTCATTTTAAAATAAAATAATATATAATTCTTATTATTTAACGGAAGTGGTCACGTATTTGTCATCGAGGGCCAAATTGTTGTTTCCATGAATTTTAAAGGGCCGCAGGATATATGTTTTTAATGTTTATCGGAAACTTGTAAAAGTTTGTATCGAAGAAGCAAGAAATGTAATTACCCAGTTTTATAATTTTTTTTTTAATTTTTTACTACCGGTTTCCAAACTCGTCTATTTCGAAACTAGTTCTACAATAACTGAATAAATGTAAGATATCTGACAGAGCAGTAGAACCGGTTGCTTTAGGACAATTTTACTCAAAACCAAAGGTATGAAGGAAAATAAGTTTTTCTAAACCCGTTATTTGCAAAATTATAATTTAATGGGTGTGAATAAATCTCTATTTTTTGTCAAAACTGTAGCATTTCCCCTAAGTTTTCAACAAAATTTGAAAAGTAAACAATTTCGTAATATTATAAATTTATTTTATTTTCTTTAATTTTTGAAGAGACTGATATTATGGAGCTTTTTATAAAATTTGTTATTTTCTATAGAATTTTTAGTTTGTTTAGACGAAAATTTTTGGATAAATAAAAATTTTTAAATGTTAAAATAAATACAAATTAAATTAACTGATTTTACGTCATTTGAAAGTTTTTGTTTGGAAAAATTTTATTTCAATCGCTGATTTGTGATACAAACTTAGGGACTTTGATAGTTATTTAAGTGCATTTCGATTTGATTTGATACAAACTTAGAGATGTTGGCAGTTTATTTAAGTGCTACTAAATTAAGTACTACCTTTTTTACATACATCTAAACTTAAATGCACTATAAGTGCTATTCTGTTATTCCATTGACCTTATTTTTTAAAAAATATATATTTATTCTTAAAATTTTAGAAGAAATTAATTTAATTTTTTACGGGGGCCGCACTAAAATTTATCAAGGGCCGCATTTGCCCACCGTTGTTATATACGTTACAACGTCAATAAATTTTAAGATATGAGAGCGTCGTATATGGCATTTCCAGGATCGCGAACGGGACATTCGTACGCACTCAACTTGAAAAAAATATATGAAAACTCAAATTTTTTTTTAACTTTTTATAAATATTTAATAGCATTTTAGTAGAACAATTTTTGAGAACAAAAAGAAAATTATAAAATATGAACGTTCTCCAAATATTTTGGATAAACTTGCGATCGCGAACGGGACAAAAAATGTAAGTCATTTTTTTCGGTGTGTGGTTTTGTTTAAAACTCTGCGAATTTCGTCAGTTTATTAAATGGAGATTATTTTTTAACTAAAGCAGAGATATAAAGATTTTATTTAGCATTTTGGTTTTTTTTTATTATCCTTATTATTATTTTTTTTAAATATTTTTTTTAGAATCGCGATTCCAAAGGCATTTTTTAGGTTTATTTATGGATCAAAATGTTTTAGGTTTGGTTTTTTTAAATGATCTCGGTTATTTTGTTTTGAATTGTAAATATCAAACTATTCCGATCAACGTTCACGGAGAACTAAACACAAATGCTTATTTTCGGTCGCGAACGGGATAGAAGAATGTAGTACAAAGAATCTTTGAATTATACCGTTAATCGGAGTTTGCTTGATCTCTACTGTGGTGTTTTTAAATATTTATTGTTGGTATATTTAGTCTATAAGAAGAGTGCAATCGACATGATATGTAACACTTAGAAATCACTCAAGGAAAAATGTCAATTAAAAACGCTAAAACCAAAAAAAGCAAAGCTGCTCTTTGCAGACCACTTTTCTTAAATTACAAATGGTAATATGTATTTAATTAGGTGTATTCTTAAAATCCAATGCATTAACCAACTAAATTTTCTCAGAAAAGTATTTTTTCTTCAACTTCAATATTTTGGTAGCGGTTGACCTTTCTGTGGAAATACCCATATATGATATTTTTTTATTTTAACAACCATATAAAACAATTTTTATAGGAGGTCATATTTAAACTTCATTAAGTGTCAATTTCAGATAAATTATTGCATTTTTTATGAGCCTAGAGAAAAAAAGAAAGAAATATGTAAGAATTATAATGAAAAAAAACTAACACATGAAAAAATTCTAATAAATTAATAATATACTCATTTTATAAATAATGGTATTTAATAACGTTATTAGGATACCCTACACAGAGAAAACAGACTCATTGTGACAACCAAATTTCTTACCAACCAAATGTTTTGGTTGGAGCCACAGATATATTTGTTTGTGGTGACCAAAATTTTGTTAATACAAAAGGATTTCGATTGGAACAAGATATTTCAATCAGATCTGGAATAAATTTGGTTGAGACAACTGAATAATTCAGTTGGCAAGATATTCGGTTGTCACAATGAATCTGTTATCTCTGTGTGCATTCAATGGCAATAATCTAATGTCTAAAAAATAGATTTATGCTAGTAACATACGAAGTACATATGTGTTGATTTATTTTCATTTAATTTCATTCTCCACTGTTTTATCTTGATACTTGTGATACAATTGCAGTGACACCATCCTGTTGAAACCACATATCGTGCACATCCATATCTTCCAATCCGGGCCATAAAAAGTTCGTTATCATCTCACGATAGCGAACACCATTCACAGTAACTGCCTGACCGGCCTCATTTTTGAAAAAATACGGCCCGATGATGCCGCCAGCCCATAAACCGCACGAAACAGTCACTCTTTGTGGGTGCATTGGTTTTTCGACAATCACTCTTGGATTATCATTCGCCCAAATGCGGCAATTCTGCTTATTGACGAATCCACTGAGGTGAAAATGTGCCTTATCACTGAAGATGATTTTCTTCGAAAATTGATCATCCACTTTTGCCATTTCTTGCCACCATTCTGACCATTGACGACGTTTGGAATGGTCAAGAGGCTTTAATTCTTGAGTCAATTGCACCTTGTAAGCGTGTAAATGCAAGTCTTTATGCATAATGTTCATCAACGACGAGCGTGAGGGGTGCAATTGTTGGGCACGACGACGAGTTGAGGTGGACGGCTCTTTAGCCACACTATCGGGAACAGCATCAACATTTTCTGCAGTACGAGCATGCACTGGTGTTTTCACATCTCCTACAGACCCGGTTTGCTCAAATTTTTGCACGATTTTTCTGATTGTACGCACATTTGGACGATTAAATTGACCGAAAAAATCACGAAGTGCACGATATGCAATTTGATTTGAACGCCCATTTTCATAATAAGCCTGAATAACTTTAACGCGTTGCTCGATTGTGTATCTTTAAATGGTTCAAATTGAGTTAGTCTGAAATTGAGAAATGTCAAATGAAATGGAGAAAAAAACTTGACGTTTAGGTGTGGTTCACATTCAACATCGGAATTTAAAATTCAGCCACCCTTTATTATGTTAGTATAGTGAAACCCCCGAAGAGTTTGGAACTGTGTGGGCACAGTCAAGTTTTATGGTCTATGTCAGATGAATGTATTATGTTAGTATAGTAAAACCCCCGAAAGGTTTGGGGCTGTATGGGCACAGTCAAGTTTTATGGCCGTCTAAATTTTTAATTTTTTTGGCCCCCACTGTACAAGGAAAAGGAAAAACCAGTATAAGGAAAAACCAGTATAAGCGTTCGACGAATATGTTCAGCTAAAAATTTCACTATAGGTTACTGAAGACGAAAAATTCATTCAACGATGGTAAATCGTGAAAATGGTGAATTTTATTTTAACACTTTAGCAACTTTATCTTGTATTTTTAAAAAAGTACGCACTGACTAGTTTTTTTTTTAATTCTCTCCCCTACAAAAACGCAAACAAAATATATTTATACTTCTCCACTTTTTTTTAATATTACTCAAACAACAACAAAAAAATTATATCTAAAACTTATATGTTTGCATGTATATATTATTATTATTATTATTTCTTTAACGCCCACTGTATATGATAAGTCTAAAGCCCTATATTGGGAAGTATTTTACTATACAAATTATAAATATAGGGTGGGCCATTTAAAATTTGAATTGGCTATAAAAAAAAGTACTGATTATTTTTAAAATTTCTGGTTTTAAAAGTGGAACACAATGTCATTGATATGGCCACCACGACAGGGCCATTTTTCTTCGAAAATGAGCAAGGAGCCGCCGCACAGTGCTTTGTCTCATTGGCAAAATTAAAATAAAATAATGTGCTTAAAATTGTAAAGTAGTATAAATTTTTGTAAAACTAACAAGTACCTTAAATAGATTTGCAAGTATAATTTATCATCTCGTCTTTTTGTTAACAGTAGAAGGCGCTAAAGTCAGAAAACTTTTGAGGTAAAACTCTTAAACGGAAAAACGACATTTACTGTGTTACAAAAATTTTTTAGTGTATTGCTTTAAAATATAACAGTTTTGTTTATTATTATACTACGTGCAAAAACACAAAAATAAGTTTTGGTGAATATTTTTAATGAAAAAGTAGTGTGTGTCATCGAAAACTTTTGTATTTTTTTTTTGTTTGGATTTCCCAAAATGCTAAAGTCTGATACAGTGAAATAATTTTTTTTAAGAGTTAGTAATTTTGTATTTGTGAATTTAATATATTTTTAAGTACTTTAATAAAATCTGTAAAGAAGTTCTAGATTTTTCTGCCGGAAATTTAAAAATGATATGCATTTTTAAGTCATATTTCCTAAGTTTCAGAAAAAGTTTCTAAGACCTCAGTTTATGCTAGTTCCAAAAATAAAAATTAATTAAGTTATACATTTTTTTTATTCATTTATTAAAATGAATCAAGTTTTGATGTAGTGTATAATTTTTATTAAATAGCGACATTAACTTACCAAAAAATTGAAGGCATAATTTTTTTCTGGCGAAAATCCTGAAATTTTACAAAGTTTCACAAAATTTTAAAAAATAAATAAATAAAAAATTAGCGACTTTTATTTTTTAATTCGACACTTTTTTAACAAGTCTAACCATTAGTAAGAAAAAAATTAAAGAATTTTTGCCGGAAATTCGAAATTTTGTATTTTTTTGAAAATATCTATATTTTTTAGTTTGCAAAAAACAAAAAATGTGGTTATATAACTTTTTCCAAGTAAAGGTCTCCAAAGACTTACAATGTTCAATTCAATTTTTGCAAGATGTGCGTCACATACAAGATTTTCTTGAATAAATAATATTGCACCATAAAAAAACTTGGAAAAATTGAGTAATAATATTGCGAGTCTGTGGGGACCTTAAAACTGATAATTTTGTTGATGTCAAAAATGCAAAACCAAATTTATATCGTGAGCTTATTATTGTTTTGGCGCATATACAAAGAATCGGTTACGAGAAAAACGATAATGAAGGTTTACAAAGAAATTAAAAAGAAGGTTTAGAAAGAAATGAAAAAGAGGATATTTACATTACATATAATCAATACCTATCTTATTTTTTTTTTTTTTGTAATGTTCAAACTAACAATAAGCTGAAGATATGCCTTCTTATTTAAGTTTTGCTATTTTCCGTTATTTTTTATATTTGAACAAGAGATGAGAAAGTGTTTATTTTAGTTTAACGTTAAAGTCCTTAATTCGAATAAAACGAAATTATTCTTTGAGCTAAAAGACATACTTTAAAATTATAGGAACAATTAAACTTTTAAATTCAAGGATGTATGGGAGGTAGTCATGTCCTTGCACCGATTTGTCCGAGACTTCGAATTTTTCTTAATTTACATATTTGGAACCAGCACACCAAATTTTATTTTTCTGCAATAGCTCCTCTAATTTAGCAGATTCACTATATGGGAACAAAGCAGTGTGCACCGTTTCCGTCAAAGGTGAGCATTACCGTGCCATGCTTAACGGATTTTTGTTTCCAAAAATTCAAGAGAATGACATGGACCACACTTGGTTTCAATAAGACGGGGCCACATGTCATACACCCAACGCAACCATCGATATTTTACGCACTGTTTTTGAAAATCGAATAATCAGCCGAAATTGTAATGTCAATTGGCCGCCTCGGAGCTGTAATTTGAGCCTTTTATATTATATTCTGTGGGGAGCCATGAAAGATAAATGTTACGCAAACCATTCACAGACAATTGAAGCATTGGAACATGAAATCGAAGTTGTCATTGAAGAGATTCGGATGAGGTACTGCCAAGCCAGTCGTTCCATTCTTAAATGAAAAAGTTCAACCTTTCCAAAAAAACAGGATTTTGAAAAAATAATCAGTACTTTCTTATAACAGATTCAAATTTAAAATTTTAAATGGCCCACCCTTGTAGAAAGACTCTTAGAAAGTAAAAAAATTAATATAAACTAAACTGTAGTGAAGAAAAATTGCAGTAAAGAAAAAATTAGAAGAAAAGTCCATAGAATAAAAATAATTCCTGACCGCGGCAATAAGTATAGCTACAAATCATTTGTTGTCATGAAATATGTTTGAAGCCAAAAAAATAAGTAAAGCAGAAAAAATAAAGGCAACGTGATAATTTTTACAGTATGCTTTAGGTATACTTTATAAAGTCCTCTACATAGCACATAAGTGCGATTAAATGTTGTAAAATATCTACAGTTAAATGTTAATGATTTTATAAGTACAATGAATTTGCACAGAAAAACTGGTACTTTAAATAACGTTGATACAATTTATTGGAATTTGAGTAGGTTTCTGTTGGGAGATATATTTTTTTTTCAAATGTAAATTGATAATTTGTTTGTTCAAGAAAAAGTTTAAAATAGATTATTTAAATAACAGGGTAGATTAGAGCAAAAACCATGTAAAACGCAACCCGGTTCTGCTTTCTATAGGGTGAGTCACGGGCAATTAAATAAATATTAATCTAACTAATATAATCCAAAGGCGCTGTATGCTTGTTATTTCTTTATCTAAAAAGAAATCTTACAAAATTAAATGTGCTGAAAAAAAGCTGTGATTTTTGCCAAAAAAAGTGCTTCGAAATCGATGTGCCACCAGTTACCAAAAAACACAAGGGCTGTAGTGATGTATTCAATTCAGGAAATTGTCCGTTTGCACAACACAACCCAGGCACCTTATGCTTATACTTAAATGCCGTGCAATGACTGCAAATAGTAGTTATTTATCCAATTGAAACCTTCCCATGAGATGGATTTCACTCAGCCCTACCACGTATTATTTGCTTGCTGTTCTTATATGAGAATCTTTTTTAAAAATATATAACTATAAATCAAATGTTAGATTCAAATGTTGCACCAGCTAAGCTTATCGGAATATTCCCTGAAAATACATACGCGCATCTATGTACGCACAAATACAGGTATGTTCATATGACTATAACAGATACGAAGACCGTATATATATTAAAACTTTGGTATTGAAGTCTCCTTTCATCGGAAATTTACAGAAACACGTATTACAGAGAAAATCAATTACTTACACAATGCAGATGAAATTGTTCATAGATAGGATGGCTATTTAGGTTCTTCGAAATAAAAGTCCCTGCAGGTGCGAAAATTTAATATAATTACAGAAAATAAATAATTACTTAAGTTATTATTAAGAGGTAGACAAATGCTGATAAAAATGCGTAATTTTTATAAAGGCCTTATCTAATAAAATATTATCACACACTCTAATTAATTTCTGTTGAAATTTACCCAACGAATAAAAGGAAACAGTACTCCTAACATAAATTGACTAAATTTATTCTGTGTGCGTAAACGAAAAAAAGGACACACATTGTGCATAAGTTGGTGCACACATAATGAGTAATTTTACATCGAAAGTGCGTAAAAATTATATGAAATTTAAAAAATAATTTGCAAATTTACTAAAATTGTGCGTAAAAAACTCTATTTGAAGTATAAATATACACAAGAAATGCCTAAAAATGTATTTCCTAATGCATAAAAATACTAAAACAATGCGCATATTTATCAACGCAATGCTTTAAATTAAAGTGCACAAAAACATTTGTTTTATAAGACAATAAATAAATTTTTATTGCATTCACTCAGAATATTTTGTAGTTTACTGTTTGTAGTTTAATAAAAAGTTTTCCGTTCCATTTAAAAATAAAGGAACATACATTTATTTTTCTAAGAAATATCTATATTAACTTTTTTTATACATTTATTCGAAATAATTTACTATCATTTACCATCTTTTTTTAGTTTCATTAATTTTTTTCATTTGTTTGAATTTTAATAAAAATTTACCCACAAAACGGAAACTTGTGTTTTATTTGTGTCCGTAATAGTTATTACAAATTTAATTTTTGTTTGTTGTCTGTTTCAAAAAAAAAAAATATATTCAAAAATTTTCAATTGTTTTTTTGTTTAAATTGGTTGTATATACACACAATTATTTCAATTCAAATTACAAGAACTTCATAAACACACATACATACATACACAAGCACATAGCTATAGACAGCCATGCATACATATATTTTGTAGATAAAAAAAAAAACAAAAAATACAAAAAGGGAAACAATTTCAAATAAATGATAAAATCATTTTTTTTTTAAGGAATTGGTAGGTAAAATTTTGACATTTATTTTTAACTGATTAAATAATTTAATTCTTACGGATATGTCAGTTGTTTAATCAACATTTAAAAATAAATAACAAAAGGTATTTAATTTAAAGAAAAATTAAGTAGACCCCTTTTTAGATGAAATATCATTTCTTGTAAATGACATTTTCTTTTATTTTAACTTGCAAACTATTTTAAGTGTAGGAAATGTGAATAACTTTTTTTGCTCGCCCATGTGGTTCCAAGAGGATAGTCCCTCTGGCCACACAGCCAACGAAACTCTTATGCTCTTTTGCGCAAATGGCCGTGTTACCTCACGTCGTGGCGATGTTAATTGGCCAACAAGATCATGTGATTAATTAAATTTGTTTTTTTATTTAAATTGGTTTTATATATACAAAATTTTTCATAAACACTTAACATACACAAACACATTAACACAAAAAGTGTTTATACCCTGTAGGAAATGTCGACAGTGAAACTGTACTGATGCACTATTGACTTTGTCACCAGTACTACTGACTAATTATGCCGCAGCCAACGCTTTCTGCTGTAGACATTTAACATGTGCGTGTCACTGCGAATCTACACAACTATTGACTAGGTGTTGACATTGGAACCAGAGATTCACTAGTACATTTTAGTAATTCTTGTCTACACTTTTGGAACTTTTTACTAGATTTCCACACTAGGAAGGAAATAAGATTGAACAGGTGCATTTATTTTGTTTAATTAAATGTTATATTAATAATTTTTTTTTTTATAAATTTTGTTTTTTTTCACAATTTTTTTGTAATTTCTTTTGCTCATTATATATTTTGTTCAAATTTGTATATTTACCTTTTAAATTCAATTTTCTTTATATTTTTATTAAAAACTTTAATTTTGCATGCAGCTATGAACATGTATCTTCAACAAAATAAAACAATAAAATAATCAAGAACAAGCACAAGCACAGCTTTGCAAATGCAAAAAGGAATGTAAAAAGTATAGACGCTTTGTGGACATGTCACCAAAATAGTCGACAAAAGTGGTGACTTATAGAAACTAGACCACAGGCTTCCTACAGGGTATCT
The DNA here is from genome assembly GCA_949748255.1 of Eustalomyia histrio. Classification (NCBI taxonomy): domain Eukaryota; kingdom Metazoa; phylum Arthropoda; class Insecta; order Diptera; family Anthomyiidae; genus Eustalomyia; species Eustalomyia histrio. The sequence goes on from OX456523.1 coordinate 196,093,059, forward strand.
ATGTATTTTTTGTTAAAAAAAAAACAAAAAATACAAAAAGGGAAGCAATTTCAAATAAATGAAAAAAACATTTATTTTTAAAGGAATTTGTAGGTAAAATTTTGACATTTAATTTGCTGATTATATCATTTGTTTCTTAGGGATATTGTAATATATGGGCCATTATCAAATATATTTTTAAGGTGGTATGATATAAGAATTTGTAAGATACTTTTCACAACAAACTCATGTCCAACCATTTTCTAAACCATTGATTTAACTATTTTTATGTTGTCTAAAATATAACATATTTTGAAAAGTAAAATAAATTAAAAAATGTTGCTGCTGATTGTGATTTTTTTCATAAGGCAATTTCAAAAAAAATTAGCAACTTTAAAGTGTCACTTTCAGGGCAGTGCATTCATGCATTTTTAATTTTTTTTTAATAAATTAAAATTTATTTTTTTAATAATTTAAATTTTTGTTCACTATTATTTAGAGCTTTTTTGTTTTTAAAAACTTTGTACACAATTTTACCAATATTTAGCAGCGTTATTAACTTTCCCGCTATTTCCATTTCACTAATATGTAGTAAAATTTGTGGCTGATTTTAACAGATCGATATTAAGTTACAGTTTTCAGCAATAATAAAATTTAGTAGCGTAGTTTGTACTAATATTAATATTTAGTAATTTTCTTTGCTGATTTTAACAACCCGATTTTAAATTCCATTTTACAAAAAGATTACTAAAATGTAGTATTATTACTGTTACTATTATTACTGTTTTATACTAATTTCATTGTTCTACTCGTCAGCAGACATGTGTCGCTAAGATAAGCAAAAAATACCGCTGTCCTCAAAACAGGAAAATCTCCCGTAATAACAACAAATTTTTCAGTTGCTATTACAGACTTTTTCCCAAAAAAGTAACAACGTGTGTCATATTAATGCAAAAAGTCATAACCCTAAATATTGGGATTGTCACAGCGTCTAATATTATGGTAAAATCTGAACTAAAATTAGGATATATTTAAGCTAAAATGTAAAGCAGAAACTAATTTTAATCGTATTAAGCACATGCCTTTATTAATATTGAATACTTTTAAAATAAAAAAATCTTTCTGATCAAATAAACATAAATATTTTATAATCAACAAACTAATATACTTTTAATTTACCAAATACGCAAACAGCACATCAATTACACTACAAACATGCTGATCGTAATTTAGAAAAAAACAGAAGTAAAAAACGCTTTAATTCGGCTGAGCCGAACCTTTGAATACCCTCCACCAATATCATAAAAAATGTTCTCTACTGTTTTTGATACAAATAATGTAAAAAACTTTTGAAGTAGACTAGCTATGCAGCAAAATATGCCTAATGGAGAGAATGCACCTTCTTATGTGCCATCTATTGACAAATAGTTACAATTCATGTTCCTTTTTAAAGAAATTAATGTCTTTGAATAAATTAATGTCTGATTGTAGCATAGACATCACTATCTCAAAAATTTACAACTTAAATGTTTTCTTTAAGAAATTAATGTCACTGATTGGCACATCTTAAATTGGTAGAAAACAAAATTTAAAAATATAAAATATAAAGAAATAAACACAGAAAAAATCGTACTAAAATACATCAATTTGTATGTAAAATTTAGAGGTTCTTTCACATTTTCACTCAAAACTTTTGAACCGATGCACTGATTTTGCTCATTTTCAATAGCAAACTGCTCATATGGATGTCCAATAAACTGGGTAAATATAGGACCCCCCGCTTGCGTCTTCGTATCGTGATCGCCATTTCAACAGATAGGCGGACAGACGGACATGGCTAAATCGACTTAGCATTGCATAAGGATCACGAATATATATACATATTTTACAGGGTCTAAGACCTATATTTCGACAAACGGAATGACAAACTGAAATATACGCTCCCCATATATGGTAGAGGGTATAATAAAAATTAATTAACAATTGTGCCAACACAAAGAATAATTACAATATATTTATTAAAATGTAACATTTTAACCACATAACAACATATTAAAATTAATAAACCAATAAATTTTGTTTTTTTTACTAATTATTTAAATTTAAATGATTTTTATGCATGTTTATATTCTTGTTAATTTTTTTTAGGTTATATGTTACATATATTTTAACAAATAGTAAACTTGATTTTATAAAATTTCAATTTATAACCACTTAAACCTCTAATGCATAGTTATTTGTTAAACCACACAAATTTATATTTGTTTTAAGGATATAAAATAATAGTACATAAACAAAACTATACACTTTTGCAAAAAAAAAAAAAAAACAAATTTTTGTAGTATATAATAAAAATATTATTACTATACATGTCACCGATCAAACCTGTCAATATTTATTTTGCGCATGTTATTTTAAGAATCGGTTTCTGAAAGATTCTATAAGGTCCAGTCACTGAACTTACCTGCAATATTTATTACAAAAGTTTTAACATATTTGGCTCTTCCGACTTTTCCTTTAATTTTACTATCAAATTCGCATCCGATCGCCCCATATTTTTCGAAAAAAAGAATTTGTACATAATATATAATCAAAATGCAATAATCATATCCACTTAAATAATCCCTAATATCTGATGTAACATGACTGTGGGAAAAAAGGTGTCAGTTGCATATTGGGTCTGTCCCTTGAAAATACGTAGGTGAAAAAAGAACCGGTTCCTAAAGTCCTTCCGGTCCCGTGACCGGTCTCCCTATCACAATGAAGCGCTCACATGACGCACAGTGCTTTGTTCCCATATAGTGAATCCACATAATTAGAGGAGCTATCGCAGAAAAATAAAATTTGGTGTGCTGGTTCAAAATATGTAAATTAAGAAAAATTCAAAGTTTCGCAGAAATCGGTGCAAGGACATGACTACCTCCCATACATCCATAAATTTAAAAGTTTAATTTTACCTATAATTTTAAACAGAGTGAAGCAAAAATTGGTAACTGTCTGTCATAATATGTGTTTTAGCTCAATGATCAATGCAGTCCGTCAAGGGACTGCAAAATTTTAAAACGTACCTTATCAAGCAGTTAGCACATACCCCCATGAAGGCATATTTCAAATTTTAGCTTTCTAGCTAAAGGGGCTTGGACAGACCGTGAAAGGGGAGTTTTTCCCCCTTCCCGAAGGAATTTCCAAAAACCCCGTCTTGGCGGATGTCTACACCGCAGGGGGAACCTGCATACCAAATTTCCGCCTCCTACATCTTGCGGTTTGGGCTGGGCGATGTTGAATGAGTGAGTGAGTCAGTCAGTAACGTTATTCCTTTATATATGTATATAGATTATCTGAACAGTAGCGTTATCTCTTTTTTTTGTACTACATTAGTGTTATGTTATTATTTCTGCATTCACAAAGTCGGTTCTGTTTTTAATCAGTTTAGTATTATATCAGGTTTGTAACAGTCGAGGGATTTGGGTTTTCCCCACCGATTGACATACATTTAAAAACAGCAAAATTTTTTACACCAGTTACGTGTTCTGTCATTTTTTCAACTATAGCGGTCCAAATTTCTTTAGTCCACATTGGTGTTATGTTCATTTCACTCTAGCCCATTACTTTGTGTTTTTTGTAATTGAGAAGGTAATGACCACTCATTACTTTTGGGGTCATGGCGAACAAAAGTAATTAAGCGAGTAAATAGTCTGGTAAGAAGTTAAAACCCTGTTCTTGCTGGTATGTAGAAAGAACTAGTCAATGTTCTGCCACCATTTTAATAGTTGGGGCAATGGTAATTTTACAGCAATTACCACTTTTTCACACTCAGTTTTATCACTGATTTATCACCTTGGATCAATCACAGATTTATCACTTTGGATCAATTGCCCTTCATTACCCTGCAGGAGAAGGACATATTCCAGGACACGTCACATTACGATAGGGACCGGTCACTTTAATATGGGCTTGTCCTAGGAGGAGATCAATTGCGTACTGTGACATGTCACAGAACTGGTCTAAGAGAACTTGTTATCACTTTTAACCCTCTTGTTTACACCAGGGCGTGGCCAGGCCTTCACCATAGGTGGAAGGGTATATATAAGTTTGTCATTCCGTTTGTAATTTCTACAATATTTATCTTAGACCCTATAAAGTATATATATTCTGGGTCCTTATGAAGAGCCAAGTTGATTTAACGATGATCGTCTTTGTGTTGAAATGGGTTTTCCGAAAAACCCAGACATGATGAGGACTTGATTGTTATTTATTTCTGTTACCTGTGATCCATTTCTGTTTGCTATTAAAAATCAGACAGATCAGTTAATAAATGGCTGAGATATTAGCAAAAAACCAGGACTACCTCTAATTTTTTCCGTAAAATCCCTTTGTTTAATATGTATGTAGAATTTTACGCATAACAAACACATCCATTTGTTGAAATTCTTTTCTTTCATCTCCACCTTTTATACACAAACAAACACACAAAGATTTGTCATTTAAATAAAAACCAAACAAATATCTAATGAACGAAGACTTTTTTATATGTACCTCTATTAACGATGATTTTGTGTGAGCTTCAATAGCTAAGTTGTCTAGACGCTATGTCACAAATACTTTTTTTTTCTCTAAGGCTGCGGGTTCGAATCCCGGTCAATTCACTTTTTTTTGTACATTTTTTTTTATTTTCTTAAGACTTTTTTTTTTTTTGCTTAATTTTTTTTAACATTTATTAATTAATTTATATATAATTTTATATTAATATTAAATAATCCATAAACATCAACATTTTTATAAAAACCCTCTGATACAAACAAAATACAAACGTTTTTATTTCTATTTTTTGCTCCGATTTAAAATAATTTATAAACAGAATTTTTAAACCATTTTATTTCTCATATATTAAGAAAATTTTGTACATAATTTCCCTTTGAGTGCAACTATTTTAGGTCATAACTTATAATAATTTATAAAAAAAATTTGTAAACTATTTTCCTTCAAATTTTTAAAATTAAGCTAAAGAAATTAAAAATATTTTTTAATAAAAAAGCGAAATAAAATCCCAAATGCAAATTTGCCAGCTAAATCAAACGTTTTTGTAGAAATAAAACACATGCAGTTCTAGTGATTTCGTTTAACGATTTATTGAAATTCTTTTCTTTCACCTCTTCACCTTTTATACACAAACAACAAACACTATTCTAGAGCTGTAATATGACCTATGGATACGTCTTATATAGCAAAAGATCGGAAATATCGGTTCAGATACAAAAAAGTTATGCCAAAAACATAAATTTTTTTAAAATACCTATTTTCTGGAACCATAAATTTCCGGAGTCCAAGTTTTATCACCAAACTAAATGGTTAATTTCCTCTTAAAGGCGTCCGTATATAAATCTGTCCATTCCATATATGTCCATATATAAACTTCATTTTTTTCTAACCATGGTGAAGGGTATATAAGATTCGGCATAGCCGAATTTAGCCACTCTTACTTGTTTTTCTTCATGTATTTTTTATATTTCCTGCGGAGATATCGTTATGATATCCTCAAGTATACATTTTAGATAGATTAGTGCAACATTTCAAGTATATCATTTGCGAGTGGGTGTAAATTTTGGAGTTTTGAAAATTCTAGCCATACTCGTTACACCTGGGTCTGGTCAGACCCAACTTTTTATCCAGAAATGTTTAACAAAAATGTGCATGAGCTGCAAGGAAATTAATCATTTCGTTTGAAATTGTGATTCGAAATAGTGGCTGTGCACACTTTGTTTTGTTGATTTTTTTATAAAAATGGAAAGAAATGATGAAGGGATAGCAGAAGTTGACTTGGTCTATCAGTCGTAGTCACGTTTTGACCCAATATTTTATGAACGTGTTGCTGCTGCATAGAAAATTCTCTTGAATGTAAAAGAAACACGAAAGATGGATACGAACCTTTAGTTGCCGAAGACTCAGATTATGTGCCGGATAAGAAAGAAGCTTCGGATATCGAAAAAGAACAGTGATAAAGTTGAAAATGATATTCAGACAGTAATAAAGTGCAGTCAGAGGGAAATGTAATAGACTGAACTTCATATATTTACAGAAATGATGGCTCGAAATGTAGCAAAGTGCCACCCGTAGCCAGTCGTATCCCTATGCACTTTACTGAAGGTGCTGTCCAATGAAATTTAATTCCAGTGTGTAAGACATTCACAAAAGTTGAGTTAGATGCTTTTATTGGTATACTTCAAGCTTCTGGAATAAGCCATAACAAGAAGCCACCAGACTGTCAGTTAAGTATTGCCCGTGATAAAATACGTCCGAAAACTCGCTTCTTTTGTGAAAAATTATTGCAGCCCGTATGTCAGCAACTCTCAAGATGCGTCTATACATGTTTCTCATCGACGAATGAGGAGCTACAAGACTAAATTAAGTATTTTGTTTTTTAATTATTTTTATCCTGACCTATTATTATTTTACTTCTTTGTTAATTTATGTATTTAGTTATTAAATTGTGAATAATAAATACCTTTGGAAACACAAAATCTTTATATTTTCCTATACGTTTTTATGTAAAACGTCTAGTTATGTACCGGTTCTGGCTAGACTTTGGTGTTATGAATGTGACAAATCAACGTGGTGTAAGGGTTAAAACGGTCACGTGGAACCGGTCCTTTTTTCACCTATAACGTGATACGTATTTTCGGAACCGGTCCAGTTTTCACCTATTACGGCACAGGTGCCAATTCCCAACTGACCTCTTTTTTCCCGCAGGGTACCTATAAAACTTATATCTTGTTTGTTGCTTCTTCATTATTTTTAAAGTATCTTTATATTCAGAATATTTTCACAAAAACTACATGTTGATGGTTCACTTAGTCAACGGTGATATTCGAAAAAATATTTCATAATTTCATAAAGTTTATCCGAAAAACAAGTAAAAACATTAAATTCGGTTTTACAGATTTTTTTGTACCCCCTGGTATGATATATATAAATATGAATTTGAGTACCAAACATCAATTTAGCATTTTGCCGATCTAATAAGTACCAAAAGTATATTTATTGCACAATTTCCGAATTTGTTCTTTATATAGTTATTATATTTGTTCTTTATATAGTTTTTATATAGTTGTTGCTTTATATAGCAGTATTTTCGATATAGTATAGCTTTCACGTAAAAGCTAACTTTTAACCTACATATCCCCTATACAGTCTCAGATCCAGAGGGATAAGGGTGTTATATCTCCACCCCCAAACGATTGGAAGGATATAAAAAATAAAAAAAACAAGTAAAAAAGGCATAAATTCGGCTGTGCCGAATCTTTGAATACCCTCCACCAATGTTCTCTATTGTTTTTGATACAAACAATGTAAAAAACTTTTGAAGTAAAATTATGGAGGTGAAAATAATTTTTTGAGGTGAAAAACTATTTGGATGCGGAAACGAATTTTTTTACGTGAACAAAATTTTGAGGTGAAAAAAATTTTGAGGTGAAAAAAAATTTTTTGTGGTGAAAAAAAATTTTAGTGTTGAAAAAAATTTTTTGATGTGATAAATATTTGAGGTGTACAAAATATTATTAATTTCTAAGCGATTGGTGAAAAAATATGAGAAAATACATTATACACCAGTCGCTACTATGAAATTGTACTAAAATACACCAATTTGTATGGAAAATTTAGAGGTATCTTCACATTTTCACCCATAACTTTTTAACCGCTGGGCCGATTTTGCTCGTTTTATTTTCAATACCAAACTGTTCGGGAGAATGTACAAAATAGCCACCCGGGCTAGCGTCTTCGCGTCGTGATCGCCATTTCAACAGACAGGCGGACATCGCTAAATCGACTTAAAATTGCATAAGGATCACGAATATATATACTTTATGGGGTCTTAGATCTATATTTCGACATGTTACAAACGGAATGACAAACTGATATATACCCTCACCATATATGATGGAGAGTATAAAAATAATAATACACAACAGAGCAAAAAATATGTTTTATTTTGCCATTCCGCGACTTTTTTTTAAAGATTTTTGTAAAAATACTCTTAAACACAGGTGTTTCTGTTCTTGAAATAATTTCAAATAAATATTTATGAGCTGTTCAAAAGTAACAATTTGTAAATATTATATCAATTTCGAGGTAAATATGTTTAAGGCCTTACTGATGGTTTAAAATACTTGCCCTAAAATACTTCTATTTTGAGTGTACAAATTTTTTTTTTTTAAAAAGGCCGATAACGCCAAACCGATACAAAATATAATTACAATTATATCTAACATGAAATGAAGAAGCTTCATTAATATAATAATAATTATGAGAACATGTGTTTCATTGAAGACTGCTACATTTACAATTGAATTTAAGAAAATACTAGTTTTAATTCATGATTCCTAATTAAAATTCAGAAAAGCCCAATTATAATTTATAAAAGACCAAATGTATTTAAGAAATCCTAATTGCAATTTCAAAACTTTCGTATGAAATTTTAAAATGCCCAACTTAAATTCAGAATTAAGATTGCAATAGACCGTGCAATAAAAGTGCGCAATACACCTTCGAATATAAAGTAGTTTTGCAATGCGATTTTGAAAAAAGCTTTTGCCTAACGTATTGGTCGCCTTTTTAAATTTTTCGTTATATCTTCATCATTTACAGTATGATATATCGATGTTTTTGTCTCGTAGAGATCAATGTTTTGCTCTAAGGGCCGAAGATATGAAGAAAGATTTACCAAAAATTTCAATAGTTTTGCTCGAATTATGAAATACTTCCTTAGTAAAAGTTTAATCATTTTTTTCGAGCTTTAATTTTCTGATCCTAGGTTGGTACATTTGGATTGTAGAAACTGAGACCTGGTGGGTAAATTCTAGAACGGGATAATTCAGGTCAATGGTCCTTAGAAAAAAATATTTTCCTCGAGACAATAAGATCGATAAATCTCACTTAAAAGATCCGAATGTAAAAAGAAAACGAAACTGTCTCAAAAATAATTTAGATTCGAGGATGAAGGGTGAATATTTTTTCTAGTACAGTCTAGTGCGCAGTGTGGAGTATACCAATTTAGCAATATATTTAAATTAAAAAAGAAAAACATAAGAAGTTTTATTTAAAGAGATAATTCAAAAATCCCCAACTCTTTTTTTGCACACACAAAACTCTTTTCCGCCTGCAGGTAGTAAATAAATATCAAAATAACATACATTTTCTTTCGGTTTATCGAAGTTGGATTTTTACTCTGTTGTACCAATTATATAATACTATTTTTTGGCCTCCGTTGAAGGTAAATTCCAAAAATATTTAAAGCATGGGGACATAATTGCGTTTTACTTTCTTGGCTATATTTTATACATATTTTTTCCCTTCATACATAACTCTTTGTTTCTTTCAGTCTTTAAGAATACTTCCAAATTATTTCTGTTTTTCATCTTTATCAAATGCTTCACAAACTCCCGTTTTCTCACTCAAAAAATAATTTTCCCACTTGTCTTCCGTGGCTAGTATACGTGTTTATGTCGAAAAAAATTAACATTATAATAATTCGTGAATCCAAAAAGAATAGGATTTTACTTCTGTGATCTAATTTGGATACTATGTCATTTTTAATGTCAATTTGTCCAAATTGTTGGCATTTGTATGAAAAGGGGTTGTCATATAGTGTCATCTGACTTTGCAGCCAGTTATGCACACTAACTGCCGTCTAAAACGTCAAATTTCAGTTTGGCGATCGCAAAGCTGTTATTTTTTTTTGTTTTACTGGAAAAATAAATTTCAATGCTTCCTTTTATTTTTCCAAGCCCTTAGTGTTTTAATAACTCAAAGCGCCGCACTAGCTGCAGCCATTTGTCTCTTTTTTATTATTTTTAAATTTTTTCCACTTTTTATTTAACTTAATATTTTCTAATCAGCTGTTCGCTCGCCAAAAGTTTTACGCATCACATTTGACCTTTGTAATAAAAACGGCGTATCAGTCAACTCACGCCAAAATTTGACATAAGTCTTTAACACGCTCTGCTTTATCGATTTATTGTCAGTTTTTAAGATGTAATGAAAACGCATATGAATGACGAGAATTCATTTAAGTCAGTTTTTGTTGTCAGTTCATAGATAACGCGAATCGCTTTGGTGGACAAATGCATTACCAATACACATACAATTACAATATTATTTCGTTAAAAATAATCTTAAATGCATATTAAAATAATCGAAAATGCAATCAGAAAGATTCATTATATTCTGCCATTTTGTTATTTATGTTCAATTATAGTATAATACAAAATTAATAAAAAACAATCAAAAGTCGTTTAAAAAACATAAATTTTTAACTGACAAAATGTAGAAAAAAAAAAAGATTTTTGTTGTTTGTTTTTTAAATTGAATTTTTTTTTATTTGTATGTAATTTTACAAAACACAACACACACACATGTAAATATTTTTATTATCTGAATAATTTCTTGTAATTTTTATTGAAATAATTTTGCATATAAAAAACTATTTTGGTGAAGGGAATTATATGAATTTCTATTTTTAGAAATAGGAAACATAAACTTTTACATTTCACGGAAAATATAAGCTCCTACTAAATGCCTGTAAATTTTTATAGTTTGTTTTTGAATGACTGATTACAATAGTTAAAAAAAATATATTTCTATGAATAAAATTTTTATGTGTTGTATGTACTGAAAATAAAATTTAGTGAAAATGATTTATAAATCAGCTCTTTAGTATTTTTTTTTATTGATTTCGAACCAAAAAAGCAAAAAGTTAAAATTAATATAAGTAGAGGTTGCAAATTTTTGTTAGGTTTCTTCGATCTTCGTTTAGAATGAGGTTTATAATAAGTTTTACAAAAAAAAATTTAAATTTTGTTATCGTAAAATCTGAAAAATATCCCACTCCAAAAGCAAAGCCTGAATCCGCCAATAACTTATTTTTGTAAATTTTTAAAGGCACCAAAATATGATTGTGGTTATAATGGCAGCACAAATATAACTATTACAGGCACTTTATCAGTCCCGGAAAAATCACTTATTACAAACAAAATTTTCATGAAATTGCTCACAAAAAGTTGTCATATATAAGAAATGAATGAAGAAGGGAACATTAGTAATTCCAAATGAGTCAATTGTCGCCAGATTTAAAATAAATCATGCTCCTGAAGAAGTTTGAATAAAGAAAATAAAACGTTGAGCAATAATATGAAGAAATTTTATTTTTATTTACCAATAAAAGCAAAAATAGTCCGTGCGAAAGATCTTATAAATCTAATTATCAAATTTCAAATAACAGACACTTTTATCACTTTTTTTTTTGGAAAATTGTCTGCAATTTGTAAGATCTTATGGTTTTTGTTAAAAACGGAATGGATTATTATAGCAAGGCCTCCATCATTTAAGGTCAAATTAAAGGTATGTTCACTATGTTAATAGAAAACTATAAAAAAAATTAAATATTCTATACATATTACAGCGGATATTATTTGAAATTTGTAAATATACACTCACAATATATTTTTCGCTACCGACTGTAGTTTATTTAAAAAGTATTACGTAAAGTTTGTTTTCAAATAAGGAATCAATTGAAATTCATAGAAATATATTTTTTAACTATTTGAATCAGTCATTCAAAAAACCAATTATAAAAATTTACAGACATTCAGTAGGAGTTGAGCTTTTCAGTTAAATGTAAAATTTTATGTTTTCTGCTTCAAAAAATAGAAATTCATATAATTCCTATATGTTTTTTTTACCAAAATAGCTTGTATTATACAAAATTATTTTTATAAAAATTACAAGAAATTATTCAAATATACATACATACAAAGCCAATGAAAATATATACATCTGGGTGTGTTGTGTTTTGTTTTGTAATTCCATACAAATAAAAAACTTTCAATTTGAAAAACAAGTAAGAGCGGCTAAATTTGGCTATGCCGAATCTTATATACCCTTCACCATGGCTGGGAAAAAACTGAAGTTTATATATGGACATATATGAAATGGACAGATTTATATACGGACGCCTTTAAGAGGAAATTAACCATTTAGTTTGGAGATAAAACTTGGACTCGGGAAGATTTATGGTTCCAGAAAATAGGTATTTTAAAAAAATTTATGTTTTGGGCATAACTTTTTTGTATCTGAACCGATATTCCCGAGGTTTTCAGCAAATATGTTATACTAAAGATTTTCGATCTTTTGCTATATAAGACGTATCCATAGGTCATAATACAGCTCTAGAATAGTGTTTGTTGTTTGTGTATAAAAGGTGAAGAGGTGAAAGAAAAGAATTTCAACAAATCGTTAAAAGAAATCACTAGAACTGCATGTGTTTTATTTCTACAAAATAGTTTGATTTAGCTGGCAAATTTGCATTTGGGATTTTATTTCGCTTTTTTATTAGAAATATTTGTAATTTCTTTAGCTTAATTTTAAAAATTTGAAGGAAAATAGTTTATAATTTTTTTTATAAATTATTATAAGTTATGACCTAAAATAGTTGCACTCAAAGGTAAATTATGTATAAAATTTTCTTAATATGTGAGAAATAAAATGGTTTAAAAATCTTTTTATAAATTCTTTTAAATCGGAGCAAAAAATAGAAATAAAACTGTTTGTATTTTGTTTGTATCAGAGGGTTTTTATACAAATTTTGATGTTTTTAGCCTATTTATGGATTATTTAATTATTAATATAAAATTTTATTTAAATTAATTATTAAATGTAAAAAAAAACAAAAAATAAACAAAAAAAAAAAATCTTAACGAACCCGCGACCCTTCCACCTGTGGTGAAAGGTATATAAACGTTTGTATTTTGTTTTTATCAGAGGGTTTTTATAAAAATGTTGATGTTTTTAGCCTATTTATGGATTATTTAATTATTAATATAAAATTTTATATAAATTAATTATTAAATGTTAAAAAAACCAAAAATAAGCAAAAAAAAAAGTCTTAAGAAAATAATAAAAAAAAAATGTACAAAAAAAAAGTGAATTGACCTGACCGAGATTTGAACCTCGAACCCCACGGCCTTAGAGAAAAAAAAAGTATTTGTGACACAGCGTCTAGACAACTGAGCTATTGAAGCTCACACAAAATCATCGTCAATAGAGGTACATATATAAAAGTCTTCGTTCATTAGAGATTTGTTTAGTTTTTATTTAAATGACAAATCTTTATATGTGTGTTGTTTGTGTATAAAAGGTGGAGATGAAAGAAAAGAATTTTAATTATTAATATAAAATTTTATATAAATTAATTATTAAATGTTAAAAAAAAAACAAAAATAAGCAAAAAAAAAAGTCTTAAGAAAATAATAAAAAAAAATGTACAAAAAAAAAGTGAATTGACCTCACCGAGATTTGAACCTCGAACCCCACGGCCTTAGAGAAAAAAAAAAGTATTTGTGACACAGCGTCTAGACAACTGAGCTATTGAAGCTCACACAAAATCATCGTCAATAGAGGTACATATATAAAAGTCTTCGTTCATTAGAGATTTGTTTAGTTTTTATTTAAATGACAAATCTTTATATGTGTGTTGTTTGTGTATAAAAGGTGGAGATGAAAGAAAAGAATTTTAATTATTAATATAAAATTTTATATAAATTAATTATTAAATGTTAAAAAAAAAACAAAAATAAGCAAAAAAAAAGTCTTAAGAAAATAATAAAAAAAAATTTACAAAAAAAAAGTGAATTGACCTGACCGAGATTTGAACCTCGAACCCCGCGGCCTTAGAGAAAAAAAAAAGTATTTGTGACACAGCGTCTAGACAACTGAGCTATTGAAGCTCACACAAAATCATCGTCAATAGAGGTACATATATAAAAGTCTTCGTTAATTAGAGATTTGTTTGGTTTTTATTTAAATGACAAATCTTTGTATGTGTGTTGTTTGTGTATAAAAGGTGAAGATGAAAGAAAAGAATTTTAACACATGGATGTGTTGTTATGCTCAAAATTCTACATACATATTAAACAAAGGGATTTTACTGGAAAAATTAGAGGTAGTCTTGGTTTTTTGCTAATATCTCAGCCATTTATTGACCGATCTGTCTGATTTTTAATAGCAAACAGAAATGGATCACATGTAACAAAAATAAAAAAGAATCAAGTCCTCATCATGTCTGGGTTCTTCGGAAAACCCATTTCAACACACAGACGGACATCGTTAAATCAACTTCGCTCTTCATAAGGACCCAGAATATATATTCTTTATAGGGTCTAAGATCAATATTGTAGAAATTACAAACGGAATGACAAACTTATATATACCCTTCCACCTATGGTGGAAGGGTATGTCAGTAAAAATTTGATTGTTATTTTAAACGATTTTTAAACAATGATTGAAAAGAAACAACAAAATGGGTTGAATATAATGAAAAATCTGTAGTGATTGTATTTTTGATCAATCTCTAAAACTGTTTGAGTTCAGAGAAAATTTTCAAAAAAAGGTTAGAAGAGCCCATTACATTAACTAAAGCTTGATAAAGTTTACGTCCTAAACGGACCTCAAATTTCCAGCATATAAGCATTAATTCCTAAGCTATAAAAATATATCTAGTTTTAAATATTCCTTGAGCTCTTTTAAATTTTGAGATATTCATCTTAAAAAGTATAAAAAATACTAATAAATTTAACTTTAGACTCGAAGTGCCAAGGGTTATAGTTAATTTATTTTACTCAAATTTGGACCATGTAAGCTTCAGACCACGTTATTTAATAAAACGTCAATTTGTTGTAGAATCCGTTTATGATTATTGAAATTCTAATATAAAGGGTTTTCCAATAGGTATTTGACAACTTTGAATGTAATTTGTGAACGCACTATTTCACTGATCATCTAACTGTTAGTTTCCTTTCTTTCAGTAAACTCAACATTTTCTTCATGGTAAAATACACGAACGAACAACGTATGCAAATTACAAAACTGTACTACCGAAATTCGGAGTTGGTGATCGCAACTTTAAGAGCAAAATCATCTGTAGTTGCGAAGCTCATTTTTGGCTTAATGGGTTCGTCAATAAGCAAAATATGCATTATTGGTGAAAATCCACATGTGCTTCATGAATCAAATTACACAGCATACGTTACAATTGATTTATTGAAGATTAACTTTGGTGAGCGTGTTATCTTAAGAAATTGATCAGTAAATTGGCCGCCTCGTTCGTGCGATTTAACGCCTCTGGACATTTTTCTTTGGGGCTACGTCAAATTATTGGTCTATGCCAACAAGCCGACGACATAGCGGCCGAGTGTGACCGAGTCATCGAAAATTGGGTCCAACGAATCGGCCGCTGCCGACGTGACCGCGGAGGCCATACGAACGAAGTCGAGTTCCATTCATAAATGTTTTGATTGTCTTGGTTTCCGTTTTATTTAAAAAAAAAATGTTGTCAAATCCTCATTGGAAAACCCTATATTTTTCAGAAGTAGTAAAAATACCCATAAATTTAACTTTGTCCTCAGAGAGCTTCGCCTTAGGGTTTTTTGATTGGAGATAAGTTTGCACCTCTTAAGGCTTAGACCTCTGACAATATTCCGACCAGTTCGGCATGAAAATTGCAAGAAACCATACCGTTAGTGTTAAATTCGGTTGTCAAAATTAATCTATTTTTTCTGTGTACCCTCAGATATATGATGGAGAGGATAAAAAAAAGTAATATGCAAATATCTTCTTTAGTTTTGATATATTTCGCAGGTTGAAAAACTAAATATGAAGGTTTTTTGTGCTGACTAGCTTTTCTTTGCTGCAGTAGTAAAAGGTTTAACATACTAAATATAAAAAACAGATTTATTGTGACAACGAAATAAACAAAACCTGGGTAAACAAATTCGGAAGAATTTTGGCTTAAATACTGACCGGGCAATATTGGGTATGAAAATATTATATTATCTTTTTGAGAAATAAAAAACAAACCACCAGTGTTTAATTTAATATTTAAAGATTATTGACTATTGGAATGTTTTTTGATCGGTGGTTAGTTTATTTTATTTATGTATATTTACATACATATTATTTAAACTGTACAGACATTGGCCAATATAGTATGGATAAACATTTTTATATATTTAATCACAAGCCTAGAAAACATATTTGTACAATGGCAATCAAATTTATGTTGACGCAACCAAAATTTGGTTTAATTAAATAAAAAATTGAATTGCTAAAAATTTCGGTTGACGGATTTAATTCATGTAGCTAAATGTTTTCGCACTTTTTTATATATATCCTATATTTTCAAAATTATTAATATTCGGTCAAACAAAAAACTTTATTAAAATTATTGTAATTAAGCAAGTACATTATAATACATATATAAATATTTTACTGAAAATAACATAGAAAACACAAATTTTTTGGGTTGATTCCGCTTCGGTAGGTATTCTAAATAAGCTTCCGTTGCTGAAATGGCCTCCACATTTGACTCGAATCTTTATTGCCGCATAATTTCCTAAATCTTGGAAACATGAAAAAGTTGCTGGGAGCCACATCTGAAGAATAAGGCGGTAGCGGAAACAATCGAAACCTCTTCTCATGTATTTTTCCATCTGAACTGGAAAAAGATGAATTTTTTTGAGAAATGAGTGCGTTTGACACTTGTTTCTTTTCGATTGTATGGCAGTGAAACCATGTTTCATCAACAGTTATTTATCAGCGAAAAAATAAATCGTGACGAAAAAGCTCTAAACCTCATACTGAATCAACACATGATTCTGTTTATTTTCGATTCTAAGCAAACTCGTCACCCATCTTGCCGATAGCTTATTGATACCCAATTTTTGGTGCAAAATTTAAATCACTGAAACATGTGATATGCCCGTACTCTCAACTAGTTTACGCACCTTAACTCGTCGGCCACTCTAAACTATACCGTGGATTTTATCGATGATTTTCGAAGTAACTGCCTCAACTGGAAGTTCTGGCCGATGTTCATCATTTGTGGCTATACGGACTAGTTTATATTAAATTTTCCAATTGTATATAGTCTTAAAAATATGTGCAGATGTGGCATGAACTTTGCCTAACTCATCTTTGATTTTTTAGGTATTTCGCCTTTCAAGTAGAATCGAAATTCATTTTTTCTCAAGTTTTCAAAATACCTAAAGTTAGGTAAAACAATCGATTGTTAAAAAACAGAATTACATATTTCAGTCGTCTTTTGTAATTTGACATTTTTCTAAAACCTATTTTGTTTTAAATTCTTAGTACTCCTTATATAATTTTTTATTGACTTGCCCTCGTATTGTTGTGTTCTAAGTGCATATGTTATAAGTTCACATTTCTACCACAACATAAAGCATTTAAAAGTTTACCATTTTTTTTTTTAACTTCATTCACAGAAAAAATAGTTTCCTCTATGCAAATGTGCATGACCTAGCACTATGCCATCATAGCCATTCCTTTTTATGACAGTTTTTCTGTTATTTTTTATTATTTAATTGTAAAATATAGTCCACAAACTGTTTAATCGTAAAGTAACTTTTTTTATAATTGCTGAGTATACAGTTAATGTTTTTGACAGCTTAAATTACTGGTAGATTGCTATTTTAATACTTAATTGTTTAATGTTAAATTGTAAAACAATATCTTATCAGAAAAGTATTCCCAGCTTAAAGCCGGGATTAAAAGAAAAAATTTAATGAGTTAAATATGAAGAGATAATATTATAATTTTTATTAATTGAACAAATGAAAATGTAAGCACACAACGATAATCTTTTTTACGACCTGTAAAGGTTTTGGAATTGATTTTAGCAAGTTTTGACATACCATTTAGCTGATTTTTTGTTGGTACGATCTTCTAGCTAGTTGATAATAAAGATGCTCAATCACATTAAAGTCTGGACTATGTGCCGGTGTTTCTATAAGTTTGGAACACCTGAAGTGTGCTTGGGATCATTGTTTTGGTAAAAAGCAAAATGGTTTGCAATGCTCAATTTCTCTGTACTTTGCTTTACATTTTCTTTCAAAATGTTGGGGTAGCGAAGTTTATCCATTTAACCATCAATAAAAAATTGCCTGCGCTGGCACTCGACCTGCAGCCCAAGCCACAATAAAGCATCCCCCATGCTTAACAGTGGCTTTTGTATTGTGATGATTAAGTTCTGCATTTGGTTTACGCCACACAAATATCTTGCCATCTGAACCATGAAAATTAAAGTTGCTTTCGTCAGTGAACAGAACCGCGTAATGAATGAAACTATCAATGAAAACATATATTTTGAGATATCTTAACATCAAATTACCTTATTCCAAAAATCTTCTAATTTAAGCAAATACTCGTTAGCATATTCATTCTCTCATGCTTTTATATTTTGGGCTCCCAGATGAAAATGCATTTACTACTTTTCTTTTAAATTTACAGCTTAATATATAAAGGTTTATTTAAAAAAGACCTTCCCAGATTATGAGCAATTTTTCTAAAAAAAATTGTGTCTCGGAGTCAAAAAAGATTAATAACTAAAATCACGTCAACATCAAAAGTTTTATTATGAATCTGATGGGTTATCACAATGAAAATGCCTCAGAATCTAATGGTTTTGCTTAGACTCAAACTTGTTTCTTTAGAAAACCGTATAACTTTTCATTGAAACCTTAAGATTCTACATCACTATAATTTTTTCCACTGCTCGTTTTTTAAAGGTATTTTCTTTTGCAGTTTTAAAAAGGTCTTGTTTGTTTTATTTTAATAAAGAATGCTATACTCGGTCAATTAAGATTTTGTATTGAACTTCTCTGCTTTTATAAGGTTACCTTACATAACGGAACCTCAATAATCCCTCTCATTTTTTCACCTTCAAAATTCAATTTAACTATTAATTGTCTTAATTCGACAGTAGACTGTATTTGGGTCCATTTCTAAGAGATTTTCATTCAGAACTAAAAATGGCTGCTTCTAAATGCAAGTTACGAAATAAATGTGACAAAAAAAACTAAGTTTAGAAGTGCACATTTATTAAAATTTCAGATTTCAAGCTAAATCGGTGTGGGCAGCCTGTTAAAGGGCTGATTCAAATAGTTAAAAAATATTTATTTAATTATTTATTCTATTTATATTAATCATATAATTACGAATTATATCCTAATACCCTAACCGAGCACTAGCAACAAAGGCTATCGGCTCGTTGTAGCGAAAAACAGACCAGAGCTTCTGGTGGGAATTGAACCCACGACCCCCGCACAGATAACCTAGATCTAGCCTACCGGGGCGCTAATAAAAATATATATTTCTATGAATTTCTACTGATTCTTCATTTAAAAACAAACTGTACGTATTACTTTTTAAATAACCACAGTCGGTAACGGAAAATATATTGTGAGTGTATGAGTCAAATTTCAACTCTAGCGGTTTTGCCATTACGTCAAGGGTGAGAATATCCCATTTTCTGTCCATCCCCTTTGTATTTTCCAAAAATTAAGTCTTAACTTTTATCTACCTGCATACTTAATTTCAACTTCCTAGAATATTTACACTTCCATCAAACCACCAATCCGTCAACCCATTAAACCATCAAATCCTCAATCCATCAAAAATTCATTCATTGATACATCCAACAATCAAATTTGCTCTTTTGGATATTTACATCTTTGCATATTTGTAGCTTTACAAATTTGTACATTTGCACATTTGTAGATTTACACATTTGCACATTTGATCAAATTCGTTGAACCTATTTGTTGTATAAAATTTTATCCGATTAGATCCCATGAGATATAATGGGATCAGCTTGTGTATGCCATTTTTCGGATCAGGTAAGATGTTAATTATATATGATATTAATTATATATATAATATATTATTATAAAAAAACCTTTTTTTTTTTTTGCTTTCATTAGAACATGTATTTTTTTCTGCAAAATTACTTACCAAAACTTAATTGAGTATTTAATTTATTTGATTTTTTCTGTTCTAGTTAAAGCATAGCTACTATCAAACTTTACATATTTCTTTTATTTAAACTGCATTTAGTGAGTTAATACCTTAAATTAAACTTATGCTCTCAAGATTTAGTACGACATATATATAATTTCGCTTTTTTGTCTTATCTGAGCGCATTTGGCAACACTTAAATTATCATTTTGTAAATTCCACCAGTTATATTTTGTTGAGGGAAAAGGCCAACTCTGTGATTAATTCAATTAAAAAAATGATTTATATTAAGACTTTCTCAAGTAAGAGTAATTTATTTTTTTAATCAATTAAAATTAATTGACTAAGACTTTCCTTTCATAAATATTTTTAATTGCAAGAAGTTAAGAAATATATTTTTATGTGTTATAATAAATTAGTCTGCGGCTTTACAATATGCTATCATTAAATTTTTTTCAAATATTTCAGCAGCATTTTTAAAAAAGTTTACCTTAAAATCTATTCCAAAACAGGTTCTTTTAGGTTTCATGGAACCGATTCCCAGAAGTCAAAATGTAAGGTTTCACTTTAAAAGAACCTGTTATACAACTGGTTCTAGAACCGGTTTTAAATCAACGTGTTCTAATTTGGATGAAACGAACCTGTTGCTAATGGGTCAAAATCCACACAAAAAGAACCGGTTGTAGGACATAAATTATAACCTATGCTAATGCGATATTAGTTGTTCGGCAACCTGTTATTGAGATTCTAACATTTTACTGGGATAAACAAATAATCATTCGAAGATGGAGCGACAATAAAAAATACGGTATATTCTTATTTACATTACAATTATCCTTTAACTTTTTCACAAAATTAAGAAATTAAAATTACATTGTTACTTAAACTTTTTTGATAATACCTCTTTTTTTAAAATGTTTTGTTGTCCTTTTTAACATTTTTTAATTAAAATATAATTACTAAACACCATGTTAAAATACAATTTATAATTTATTTTTGTTTGAAAGTACATAATACATTATGATATTTAAAGCTTTTAGTAAAATGTCTAACGTAATAAACCATTATAAAATACAAAATTATTAAAATGTAATCCACTATATATAAACATTTTTTTCAAAAATCTCTAAACTTTTAAAGGTTTTTTCTCCCCCATTTACTAACAATGACATTTAGTAACTTTTCCCAATTATTTATTAATTGTTGTTTTAAGGATTGTTAAGTACTTAGCCATGTTGCTTTAACATGGGTTAATCGCGAAAAAAAAACTTTTTCTTAAAATTACCATTTGATTTTAAGTATAGCTGTTATGTTTTACAAGTTATATCGATTGTCCCAAAATTTAAAATTGAATGATAAAATGGTATGAGATTTTATATCTTGGTGATAAAACTTGGAATCGGAAAAATTTATGGTTCTAGAAAATAGGTACTAAAAAAAATTTATGTTTTGGGCATAACTTTTTTGTATCTGAACCGATGTTTCCGAGTTTTTTCAGCAAATATGTTATACTAAAGATTTTCGATCTTTTGCTATATAAGACGTATCCATAGGTCATATTACAGCTCTAAAATAATATATGAGAAATAAAATATTATATAAGAAATAAAATAATATATGAGAAATAAAATGGTTTAAAAATCTGTTTATAAATTCTTTTAAATCGTAGCAAAAAATAGAAATAAAACCGTTTGTATTTTGTTTGTATCAGAGGGTTTTTATACAAATTTTGATGATGCACTCAAAGGGAAATTATGTATGAAAATTTCTTAATATATGAGAAATAAAATGGTTTAAAAATCTGTTTATAAATTCTTTTAAATCGGAGCAAAAAATAGAAAAAACCCGTTTGTATTTTGTTTGTATCAAAGGGTTTTTATGGATTATTTAATTATTAATTTTAAATTTTATTTAAGTTAATTATTTAATGTTAAAAAAAACAAAAAAAAAAAGTCTTAAGAAAATATAAAAAAATTGTACAAAAAAAAAAATAAAAGTTGAATAGATGGGGAATCAAACCCGCGAACCCGCGCCTAAGAGAAAAAAAGTTTTTGCGACATAGCTTTTAGACAACCGAGCTATTGAGGTCATGCGAAATCATCGTTAATATAATTAAATAAACAGTTTTATTTTATTAGAGATTTGTTTGGTTTTTATTTAAATGACACATCTTTGTATGTGTTTGTTGTTTGTGTATTAAAGGTGAAGAGGTGAAAGAGAAGAATTTCAACAAATGGATGTTTTGTTATGCGTAGTATTTAACATAAATATAAAAAAAGGGATTTTACGGAAAAAATTGGAGGTAGTCCTGGTTTTTGCTAATATCTCAGCTATTTATCAACCGATCTGGCTGATTTGTAATAGCAAACAGAAATGGATCACATGTAACAAAAATATATAACACTCAAGTCCTCATCATGTCTGGGTTCTTCGGAAAACCCATTTCAACACACAGACGGACATCGTTAAATCAACTTTGCTCTTCATAAGGACCCAGAATATATATACTTTATAGGGTCTAAGATCAATATTGTAGAAATTACAAACGAATGACAAACTTATATATACCCTTCCACCTGTGGTAAAGGGTATAAAAATATATTTACCACATTTATTACACTAGATAACAGCTTTTTTGAGCACTAAAGATATATATATTTTTTCCTGAATTTAAAGGACACAGGTTTTCTTTAATAATTATGGTTATTGTAATTTTTGTATTTAAAAATACAAAAATATTTATTTATGGACTTTCTATATTTGCTTTTATTTAGTTAGAATATTGTTCTACCTTAAGTCCAAAAATCTAATATGATATTGTTATATTAGATTTATTTTATTTATTGCCTTTCAAATATCCATTATCGATGGAGTATCGAAACTGATGCACAACTTTTACTATTTTTAGAAATTTAACGCGTATAAGACCCCAAATCAACTTTGTTTATTATAAACTTTGGTTTCCTGTTTGATCAGCATAACAAGCAAAAATAAAACGTTTTAAGAGAGAAAAATAAAACAGTTGGTCACAAGCCGAAAATTCCCAGCCATGTTTTCTGTTCTAAAAAATCGGTTGTATAGTAGAATAACTTCATTTTTTAAAGGTATTTTATTGACATTTCTAGATGATTTTCATTTGGTATTCTCCCAAATGCAACCGGTTCTGTAGCTCTAAATTATAAACACTTCCCGTAGAATCAGTTCTGGGACAAGACAAATTTTCTGTTCCAAAGGATTACAGAGAATTTTTCTGCTCCAAAGAATCGGTTGTAAAACAATTTATTTTCCCAAAAACAAAGGCATCTATAGACCCAAGGAAGAAAGAGCTTTCCTAGAACCAGTTATGGAACTAACGTTCAAACTGAATCTCCGTCACTTATGGCTTCCATTTAAATTTCGTGCAATAGGTTCTGTAACTAATTCCATTAAATTAAATTTGTTCTAGCGTAACCTCTAGTATAATTGGTAAGGTTGGCAACCAATTAAAAAATAAATAAGGAGATAATAGATAAGGTCTAATAAATGAGATCCAGCACCAAATATGATATGACACTTGTATTACTAGATCTACCCATATCTGGACATAAATATTATAAAATTTAGCAGATCCTTTCAGAAATGATCAGATTTGACAGATATGGTAAATTTTGTTAGTATCTGCCACGAGCTGATTAAAAACTTTCGTTGAAAAATATGATTTTATAGCGATAGCTTTTTTCATTATTGTTAAAAGTTTTTGCTTTATTGATAAAATATTACATATTTATAAAGTGCACCAGATCGGCTTAGATTTGAACAGATCTAATTAGATCTTAAATTTGTCCCCAATTTTGAGAGATATTTAGATCTGGTACAATCAGACCTAATAAGATCTGGTTAGATCGAATGCTTTTTACACACTGATCTGCTATAACATTGGAAAGATTTGGAATTTCGTTCTTAAATTTTTTGAAAAGAACAACACTCAGGATATTATGAAGTTTACTGTTTGTAGTTTAATAAAAAAGTTTTCAGTTCTGTTCAAAACAAAGGAGCATACATTTATTTTTCTAAGAAATATTTTTTTTAACTTTTTTATACATTTGTTTCAAATGATTTACTGTCATTTATAGATTTTTTTTCAGTGTCACGTATAATTTATAATTTTATTGGATTTTAATAAAAAAATTTCCCACAAAATGCAAATTTGTGGCCATCCACACAAAATGTGTTAGATAGACTGTGGTAGTATACATTTTGCAGATTAAAACAAACAAAAATACAAAACACACAAACAATTGAATAATCATTCCTTTTTACGGAATTGGTTGGTAAAATTTTAAGATTTATTTTTAACTGTTTAATTATTTGTTTTTACTGATGTGTCAGTTACTTAAAACAAATAACAAATACCATTAGATATAAATGAAAAGTAAGCACAGCGGTTTTAAATGAAATATCATTTCTTTTAAATTGTATTTTCCATTATTTTAACTTACAAACTATTTTAAGTGTATGGATTTATGAAAAGCAAACAACAAAAATCTAATTTTAAGCCGGCTGTCACCTTAAGGAAGGTTTAAAGTTTATAGTAAACAGCAAAAGTGTGAACCAAGTCGCTTAGGTTATTTTTTGTTCTTATTTGAAGCATAATTAGATTTGAAAATATTCATGTAAAAAAACACGTTTATATAAAATATTATGGTTTATAAAAAAAGTGTGTTCTATCTTGTTGTTGTTATTTTTACAGTTTATCCCTGATAGAAAAACCACGAGTATATAAAAAAAGGTTATAAATCTCCTTGTGTTCATGTTTATGCTTGCTGTCATTGTTATGGTATATGAATGTTAGTATTCAAGGTTGCCAATTTAGCTATTTTTCGAATGGATTTAGGGTTTATTTTTATTTTTTTTAATATAGCTATAACAAGTAAATATATTAATTTTAGCCGGAGGATTTAATGGTTTTTTGTTTTTTCTTACGTGCATTTTATTTTAATTTTTGTTAATTTTTATAAAGTTTTGTACTAAAAATTTAAGGTTTCCTATTTGACTTTTTCAAAGTATTTTTTAAGCAAATTTTAACTGCAGATCTTGGTTAATAAGTTTTATAACTGTAAAGACAAATTTTAAGAAACCTTTATCATTTAATAGCGATCATGGAGCAATATATTATAAATTTGAATTATTATACAAACAGTGAATAGTTTGTAAAGAGTAGAGTATTCAAAAAACCGGCCTTTTGATAAAACCGGTTTCGGTTTTCTTCGAAAAATAGAATTTAAAAAATATGATTAAGCTAGAAGTGGAAAATACTCTTTCACTAATAGTAGATGTTGGACAAATAGTCAAGAAACAATTATATAAATTTTCCAACTTTTCAGTTCTTTTGTCGCATTTATAAAGATATATGAAATCATCATATAATGATGAATGATTTTGTACAGTCTCTTTTTTAGGATTTTGAATACTGTTTATTGTGTTATTTAGATCATAAATTAAACTATTTATATTTGGAATATCCAAAGTTAAGTCTTCATCGGAATCTATCAGACTTACATCTAAATCTTCATAACCAAACAAACGATTATAAGTCTTCCGAAAAAATAAAAAAAAAAACAATTAACCCAGTTGGTGATGTAAAAAAAGACCGGTTTTCGGTTTTCTTCGAATTTACAAAATATTCGAAACCGATCGGTTTTTAAAAATAAAGAAACCGGTTGACCGGTTTTCGGTTTCGGTTTTTGAGTACTCTAGTAAAGAGAATACCTTATATATTTTTTATAGATTGGTTGGTTTTTATAAAATATTAATTAAATAATTTATTTAAAGAAAAAGTACGACAACTTCTTCAAAGTAAAGTTTACAAGAGAGTAACAATAAATTATTGAAATATCAAATATATTCACACAAACAATTCTATGATTGCTTTTCTACAATAATATTTAAATGCTTTAATAATATAGGTATAATCAAATATGTGCCTTCTTGTAGAATTTAAAGCTTTCTATTTTAATCTGTAATCATTTTTTTATCGCAGAATTGGCAACCTTGTTAGTATCTGATCTTGTTTATAGGAGGGGCACTTATTTTAAAAATTTCACAAATAAAATTACAAATTCATGCGCTCTAAAGAATATTGTTACAGAAGAAAATAACGCGATAATTAGGTTCTTTTCACCACGATTCATTGCCAAAAAATTGCATAATTACAATCATAAGGTTTTTTAAAAAATAAATATATCCTTAATTTGTATTTGTAATCCCTTTCAATAATGGTGTTTTAGTTTTTTTATAACCTTTTCCAAAAATCCATTAACATTTTGTTAGTTTTTTTTTATAATTTGTTTTCTTTGGGATGATGGATTTTTGCCAACAAAACTAAAATAAAAATTTAAGGTAAAAAGTAAAAAAATTACCTTAACACTACTTGTCGCTGTTATAGTTGTTTTAGAAAACGAAATATTTTTGTATTGGTCTATAAGGGATATAAACATGTTTGCGGTAGTGTTGATATTTTTAACAAAATTCGTTGGTTAACAGTTTATAAAAAAGGTGTGAACTCGTTAAATTAGATTTTGTTTTATATTTTTTTGCACAAATCTATTTAAAAAAATATTCTGTAAATTGTTTTTGTATCGCAAAATCTATTTTTAAAGGCTACGTAATACTTTTATGTGAGAAAGGTATTTAAGAGATATAAAAAGGATTTATTTCGATTAAATAATAGAAAGTGATGAATTTTTGATCAATAAATTTAAATAATCCAATTGTTGCATTCAATTCAATTATTTTCCTGTCCCTCTTTTGGTTTTAATTTCAAAGTTAAATTGGATTTCGTTAAGGAATAAAACAATTCTCCCTTCTTCACAAATTTCCTTGAAATCTGGTAAAACCCAATTAAAAGAAAATCAATTGGAAACAAAAAAATACAAGCGGGCGCCCGGGGGAACGCCACTGCCCTATATTATATATGCTTAGAAACGGGCTTGAGAATGCTTTTTAAAAATGTACCTTTTGATTGCTTGTCATAAAAAAATGCAGCTTTATTAAAGAAAAATAAATACAATACATGATAATAAAATAATAAACATCATAATTTTTAATTATAGCATTAACAATTAGTATTTAAAATAACAATTACAACAAATAATTTAAACACAATCTGAATAACAATACCTGATTTTGTAACAAAATCTAATTTTTTGTAGTTTAGAACTTTTTGCTATAAAACTGTTTTAAAGAAAACCCTTCCTTTTCTGACTACACTCTAAAAACGTTTGTAAGTTTACTGCTATAAATCGATTAAATTTTTGTTTAATATAACGCATAGTGAGTAAATATAAACACCAAATGCTTAAAGTTATTTTGTAAACACTTTTATATACAATAATACATATATTATATAATTATAAGCTTTATGTGTTTATAATTACACATGTTGTGCGTACTTTTTTTATTATTATTGACATTTGAAAAAAATCTAGAAATTGAAATATATAAAACAAAATTTTATAAGAATAAATAATCATTTTCAAAAAAGATGCTTATAAAAACGTGGAACTACTAAATAATTAAATAACGAAAAAGTAAGTGTTTGTGATATGTACAAAAATTTAAGTGAATGCAACAAAGTTATGCTTAATTTTTTTTTAATTATAGTCATGGATCTATTTATTTTTTTAAATACTTTAGACAGGAAGACTACACAAATTATGGATAAATGTTATCGGCACTAACTCTTGAACGACTAATGATTGTATTATCACATCTGGAGAGGTATCTTTAAATTTTTACTGTATTCCTTCTTTTTTACACTAGGCTTGTGGAATTTTTTGCCAGTAAGTCAATTTGATACATTGCTGGTGAATCAGAAAGTTTCATCGCTATTTGATAGAAGCCAAATAAAAATCTATTAAGTGATGACATAGTTTTCGATTGAATTTCATTTAAATTTTGCGTTTCAACGACATGAAGTGCTTGATATCTGTGGATTTTTCCGAGAGAAAATGGCTTCTGGTTCTGAGCACTTTTTCTTATAAAGGTATAGAATCTAAAACTTTTTGTATTGAAACATTTTCTTAGAACATGCACCATTCTGTATAGCAAAAATGCTATACAAAAATGCAAAATAAATGCTAAGGCATTTTATTTTTGGGAAGGCTCAAAATCTGATGCTTTTTCTATTATCTTAAAAAAGTCATCAGAAAATCCCACTGAATTTAAGAACTTTTTCTATAGAAAAACTTTAAAATTCAAGGCACTCTCTGCTACAGGAAAGCCCTCAGATTCTGATTACTTTTTCCTGTAAACACTCTAGATTAAGAGTATTTTTCATGGTTGGTAAGCACTACCTTTTCATTATAACGGTAGTTGTCTACCAAGCTCTGATAGTACCGATACGAAAATTTTAAAACTACGATTCCAATAGTGACATGTGTCTTCTTATATCACGGGGTTTACTTCATAATATTTCCTGTTACATTGGGTTATATCTGCAAAATACCGTTATAAATCGGTGTTTCGGTAGTTTAGCGTTATTTTAAAGGTAGTTTAAGATATTGCAAAATTAAGCCGATAAAAAAGCGCAATAAACCCGATAATACAAAAAGAGAAATGTCTTTAATGGAATCGCCATTTTAAATTTTTATATGTGTCTTAAAGTGGCTGTGGTAGAAAAATACCTCATGATCTGAATTTTTTTCTATAAAAACTTACCACTGACCTGAAAGGTTTCCTATAGGAAAAAATTCATCAAAACCCCAGGAGTTTTTGCTAATTTTCAAATTAAACTTTTCAACCGTCAAAACTAAAATTTTTTTTAACATTCTACAGAATTTGTGTTGCAATTGTGCTAAAATACTAGCACTAACAAGAAAAACCCAATTCAACAAATTCCAATAAGGAGAATTGCTATTTAAAGCGAACGAACAATTATTTCTTTTTTTCTATAGAAATGCTCATAATAAAGCGAATTGCGGGAATTCCCGCGATATGCTTATAAGAAATACACTTACGTAAAATTAATTGATTTTCTGAGTGCGGTCAGTTTTATAATCTAATTTACGGTTAAAAAATATAAAAACGATTTTTAGTGCAGTTTTCTATAGTAGCTTTTAACTAAAGTAATGGGAAATAAAAATTTAAAAAAAATGGTGAATGAAGTTCAGGATAAAAAAAAATCATTAGATGGAGTAGGATTCGCGGATATGCAAGTTCTGATGATTATAGCGCTGTTAGTAGTTAATAAATAGTCATGCATCTGCACTAATGATATTTTAAAAATCGTCGTGGAAGGAATTCCCGTCATTTGTTTGACACAACTTAAAAAATAACGCAATGATAAAATAGGGGGAATTTCAGCTCTTTATTTTAACAAGCCAAATTAAATAGAAGCCGAATGTGTTAGAATCTAAAGGCTTTAATTAGTAAAATGTCTACAGAATCAAAAGGCTTTATATGAAAATGTCTTCAGAACCCGAGTTTTTTTTTTTTTTTCTACAAAAAGTGCAAAGTTCAATAGAAACATATTTTCACAATCTGAGAAGGAAGTTATGAAAAAAGTTCGAAAAATGCAAAGGTTTTGCTTTCAATATAAGGACGTACTTTCATTTTCTATATAGTTTTAAGCGGCCGAACGGTGTCAAAATAGAATATTACAACTTCATGTCTGGTCGCACATTCCGGGCGTTTTTCGGGTAATGCTCGCTTCAAATGAATAATTGCTT
The DNA here is from genome assembly GCA_949748255.1 of Eustalomyia histrio. Lineage (NCBI taxonomy): Eukaryota > Metazoa > Arthropoda > Insecta > Diptera > Anthomyiidae > Eustalomyia > Eustalomyia histrio. Next base: position 196,122,605 of record OX456523.1, read on the forward strand.
CGGTACAGATCGCTTGTGATCGTCTGGCCCGGTTTCTGCAGTTCGAAATAGATGGGACCCTTCTGGACCTACCAAACTACAGAGCATTACCTTGGAGCCATGGACATTCGGCTTTGGCGTTAACTTGGCTGGTTAAAGGGACTTTACATACGATTTATTCTGCTTCGGATAATCGTAATGAATCCATTTTTCATCGCCAGTAATAACACGATTGAAAAAAGACTTTGTTTTTATGGCGTTCAAGAAGCATTTCGGACATACAAAATCGTCTTTCAACGTCTCTCTACTTGAACTCGTGTGATACCTGATTTCCTTGAATCCTCGTGCTTGTAAACGTTTTGAAATTGCTTGGTACGTAACTCTCAATGATTTTAAAAGTTATTGTTGAGTTTAACGAAAGTTTTCATTGAGTAATGCCTCCAATTCATCATCTTTAAACTTTTTTGGCTGACCTCACAAACCATCGTTGGCGGGAAGCCAATACATCCACAGATTGACAATTTGGTGTGAATTTTGGAGTGGTGGCATTATTGTCCCATTTTTACGGAAATACCGTTGGAAAAGCAGTCTGAATAAGGACCTATTCTAATCAAAATCAATAGGGTTCGTCCCAGGGGTAATAAATGCTTTTGTACCAAATTTCATTTTTATAATATAGTGGTGCTCATCCTGTAATAGAACATGGTGATTACGAAATTAATTTTCAAAAAGCCTTGGTCTTTCTACACCATCATTCATAAACTTTTCCTAATGCGTAAAATAGTTTCAAGTTTCGTACTTACAACTGCTTGTTTTTATGGTTGGAAACCACTGTTCAGCATCAGTTAAGAAGATATATCACTGGAAACTACTACTGGAACTACTGGAAATTAGTGTAAAATTCTATGGCTCTTCTGTTCTCTTTGTATACTCGCGAAGGAACAACGTTCTATAAACCATCTTAGCATGTTCGTTTCCAAATTTCTATTAAAAGAATTATTTATTTTTATTGTTTTTTATAAAATTAAAATGTATACAAACAATTGAGTCGTTAATAAGGAAAGGAGACACTGAAGAGTTATAAATTGCTACGGTTATCTTTACACTAAAATAAATATGGCACTTTATGCAGTCAGCGTCGTTATTTTGGGCGGGTTCTTTCTCATAGCATTAATCGTTGTATGTCGCGTTCTTATTCTGGGCCGACAGTTAATTTAATTAATTATTTAATTTAATTGTTAATTTTTATGGAAAAATTCGCTTCATTGGGCAATTAAGCAATTAATTGTGTTAAAATTTGAAATTCAATAGCTGTGCTAGGAAATTTTAAGAAGCAAATTTTTATTCAGGAGCCAAAAATATATTTACAAGGACGTAATAATGGCAATGATTTTATTCCAGACCAGCGTTTTTAGAAATAAATTGGTTGTACTAACAGAATCGCAGGTATTGAAGATATTTAATAAGATACATAAATTATTAACAGTATTTTGTTTATCAAAATACATTTTCTTTATTTTATTTTTTAATAATAATATTATATTTTAAAATACATATTTAACAATAATTTTACATTTTTTATAAAAGATCTACAAATTTACATCCCAACAAAAACTACTTAAAAGAGTAAATTAAGTAAAATTCCAGTAAAAAAACCTTAAATTATACTCATATTAAAACAATGTAACAATATATTCCCAGCATTATGGACACCAGATCTAAAGCTCGCGAATTCGCAAATAATTTATTAATCCGTTACTCAAGGCTTGAAAATTTCAACTTAACTAAAATGAAAAATTACACATGATTTACCATACAATTGAAGTAAACATTCAGCGATGTTTACTGGAATAATTTATGTTACACTAAATTATACTCCATTTATCCCTCTAAAAGATATTATAAATTTTTATATGTACATGAGGTAGCCTGCCCATTTTTGCCCATTATTTATTTCCTAATTTTCAGACACTAAAATTATTATTTTTTTTTTTAAATTACAATTTGCCCTGAGGATAAAAACTATTCCATACATCTTGTATCTTTTGCAATTCCGGTAAATCAATATATTCCAATTTTTTGGAAATATTTAAACATTTAATAATAGATTTATCTTTAGATAAAGGTTCATATTTAATTCCTTCTAAAGAGACACAATTCGGATTGCTATTATTAGCAAAACTAGTCCAAATATCAATCATGGCTCGAGTTGTATGATATTCATCTGAGTCAGTTGATAAACGATGGGACAATATAAAACGGAATAGATAACATAAATCATCACCGTGACATGTACCATTCACTTCACGGCCACATAAAATGTTACGTATGGCATTTGCGTCGGGAGAATCAAAATCAAATCGATAGACATAAGTAGGAGCCTTGGCATATTGTATACGGTATAAAGCTGTGCGATAAATGGGATGCCAAAATTCTCTATAAGATTCAATCTGTAAAAAATAAGAATAACTTAAAGTCTCATCTCTTAAGGTAGATATCACTAAGAACTCACCTCTAAAAATTGCATCATTGTTTTATAACCACACTCCTCATTGCCAAAATATGCTTTTTTAATTTGCAGACCCATCTCTTTGGCCTTAGTACTACGACGATCAATGCTTACATCTAATGGTAAAAGATTTTCACAATCACCTACCTCATCTAGGGTAGATTTACGTCTCATCACTTCTGGATAAAATAGCAAACCTTCAAAACTAGTACCGCCAATCATCATGGGTATTTCATTACTCCAGGTAGTTTTTAAAACTTTTATAGGATTTTCCACTAACACACTATCCTTAGACGTATATGGCTCTATTACTGGACCAAAGGCAAATAAAATCCTATCATGTTTCTCCTCCTTGGATAATAAAGTCGAAACTGCATTTTGTATATCAGATGCTTCAGCCACTTGTAAAAATTTATATATTTCTCCAGATTTTTCTTCCCCTTTGTAACCCAAAGCCTTAGCCAGTCTCAAGGCCCATTGATTTTGTGGTGGTAATACCCAAGGACATAATACACTGCCTGACATTACTATACTTTTGTTAAATAATCCCTTGGAACTTTCGCTTAGCATACATAAATGTGTAGAAGCCCCACCAGCACTTTCACCGAATAGCGTCACATTATTGCAATCACCACCGAATGCTGTGATATTTTCTTTTACCCATCTTAGAGCCATTATTTGATCTTTAATACCTGCATTACCGGGTATGTTAACACTGGGATCTTCTAAACTTAGAAATCCAAATGGACCCAAACGATAAGCTATTGTTACTAATACAACATCCGTGGACATAAAATAATCGGGACTGTACATATCACGTGTTGCTTCCCCAATTTGGAAACCACCACCATAAATCCAAACCATAACTGGACGAGGTGCAGAAGGAGTGATCTGAAATATAAAATTCAAACATAGTTTTTACATCTTCATATACATCAAATGTTTTTCATATACACAAATGATTTTCATTAGAAACTTTTTCCCATATTTCCATCACGAAATTAGCGTATCGCTTGTATAACAATTCTTTGATTTCATATACGGATGGTTTTTCAAAGAAATGTTATAAACAGTATTCAGACACAATTATTTTATTTAAATTATTATATGAGCAAAACTGGTCCAATTTTTTTAAATTACTTTTTTAGCAAAGACTTCATTCTATTGCACAATTTTTGCGTAGTTAAAAGTAGACGGGGCTTTAAAACAACGGTGCTATAAAATTAGTTAATTAAAATCCACAAGGCATTAGGAAAGCTTTAAAGGAAGTTATTATTGCGCCACAAGTTCTTCGTTTATTTGATTTGGTGTTAGCCATTTGTTCTAATTATATTTTTTTTGTTGATTTTACTAACAGAAAACTTTAGGTGTACATTTGGGTATACCTAGGAAGGCACAGCATCATTAAATCTGAAATTCGTATATTTTCAGGGACCGTCCTTTCTAAATATTTATTTTTATTTATTTTTTGAGATAGCGAATAGCCAATAAGTCCAATATTTAATTCGGTATTGAAGTAGAGATAGAGAATATGTTCAGAACCGGTCTTTAAAAACGGTCGACCGGATTTTACGGCTTAGACTGGTCAACCGGGTAAATCAGTCTACTCGGTTAAGCAAGCTTTTAAATTTAAAAAAAGGATAGTTTTTTTCAAAATTATTAAAAACATATCAAAGCGTTTAAGGGCCTACATATTCATATACACATCAAAAAAAAGTCTGTAATGGCAATTGAAAATTTTTGCTGTTTTTACGGTAAATTTTGCTAATTTGAGCCCAGCGGTATTTTAGCTCATCTTAGCAACGCATGTCTGCTGACGTGTAGTACAATGAAATTAGTAGAAAAAAATAGTAGCAGCTACTTAATTTTAATAAACTTGTTGTAAAGTGGAATTTAAAATCGGTTTGCTAAAATCATCAAAAATTTACTAAATATTGTGAATATTAGTAAAATCAAATTAGTATACTAAATTAGTAAGCGCTATTAAATTTTAGTAAATTATGTTGTATAAAAAAAATTATTAAAATGCACAAATTAACTCAATTACTTTTAGAAACACTTGTTAGACTTTAAAGCTGCTATTTTTTTTTTTAATTGCCTTACGGATTCGAAAATACAAATTTATATATTTTTATTGAGCAACAATTTTTTCTTTTTTTTAAAAAAATATTTTAAACAATTTTGTTTTTGAAGTTAGAAGAGGAAAATCAGAACTATATGTTACTTTGGAAAAATTGATTTCTTAAGAGTCAGTTTCATTTATTAATAAAATGTGGAATTGTTTCATACATATTTTTGGTAGTAACAAACTGTAGCACATGGCGTGGGATAAAGTTCTGTAAAAAAAATTATATAGTTCAAACTCCGATTTCTCCGGATTATATATTCTATATGTTAGACCAGATATTGTACCTTCGGAATGGATATGATATATCAAAACGGTGATCGTACGCTTTTAGGAAGGAGGGCCTTGAAGATGTATACTTCAGGTGCAAAGAAGTAAGTCCATCAGTTAAACCTCGAGTTTTGAGGTCCAAATTAGTATGATTCATTTAGCAACTAATTTTAAGGATTAAAAGGCTAACACGGTCAGGATATAATGAGGTTGTAATAACCAAATATATTGGACATAAGCCTCCATTTTATTTATTATTATTCGCCCATTGCAGGTATAAATGTTCGCCCTCTTCAGGTCGCGATGTAACATAATTTTAAACATAAACGAACTGTTGATATTGGTTGGCTACAGATCGCAAGTTCAAGACATGTTAATGTTATTTGGTGCAAAGTCTCATAATGCTCCGTGATATATAATCCCAACTTATTTTTGTAAATGTCAATCAGTTCCTATGTAAAAGATTTTATTATAAATACACAAATAATGAAGAATCAATATTTTCCACTAACTTTTTGTTCAATAATCAGACTTAATTAACCTTTTTGGACACAATTTTAGTACGAAATAATTTTGTTGGAATTTTAACAAAGTCCAGACAGAGTTTTGTCATACACAATCTATAACTTTACCTCACCTAACTTTACTTACCTCATTCGTAAAAACATTCAAATACAAACAATCTTCTGATCCTTTATATTTCCGAAAAACCATATTAGCCTGAAATGGAATTGCTGCTGGTCCCGTACAATCTAAAACTTTATTCCATGGTTCTGCAGTCACTGGTGCTCTAAAACGTAATTCACCCAAAGGTGGCTTAGCATATGGTATACCTTCAAAACTGTAATATGCATTACCCCAAACAGACAAACGTTTGGCACCCTTAACTTGACCTTGGGCTGTTTGTATCACAACAGTGGCACCGGTATTTAAGCGATATTGTTCAAATTTAAAATCTAGAGCCCTGAAATAAAAAAAAAACAATACCAAACAAATCATTATTATTACAAAACGTGACATTTATGGAACGAATTTTTGTTTGTTTATATATTTATGGTTTTAAAAACAATTGTGCAATATCTTTCCCCCCAATTGCCGGTTTCTTTTTTCTTTTGTATTTCAGCCGGTAGTTTTGACGATGAAAACAAAAGCAATACAATATTATTTCAACAATACTTATGAATAATCAATAGGTTATAAATGTGTTTGTGTATTTTAAAGTTTTGAACATGACATTTTCAACCATTAAAACTTTTGTTTTTTGAAGGGGTTATAATTATGAAAATAGGTGAAGAAATTGTTTTTTATGTTTTTTATTTGTTTACTGAAAAATATGAAATCCTCTACTATTAAATCTTAGATATGATAAAAACAAATTCATACATAAGGTTTGTTTTTTTTTCAATTTTATATAAATATTCCATAAAAATTTAAGTAGATATAGACTTGCTAAGTAGTTATAGATATAGCTACTTAAAAATTAAGAATGTATAAAAATGTTGCCAAGCCTAAGAAATTATTGGCGTTTCTCTTTTGAATCTAAACAAACATATTTGAAATTTTGGAATTTTTAATTCAATAAAATTTAAAAAACAACTAAGGCTAAGTCCATATACTAAAACAGCTTCCGTACAAATGCGGCCCCAAATGTTCAAATTATATTTGTTTACATAAAATAAAGAAAAGTCAGGTAAGTAGGGATAGTCGTTTTCTTTACAAGAAATTATAGATATAGATATGAAATTCGAAAAAAACAAACCTATAGTATGTAATTGTACACTAGACGAAAATCTATGAAACATTTCATATACATGATGCAACTTTTTTTTTTGAGTGTTGGCCGCAGTATAAAGCACATTTTTTTATATTAAATGAGTCAATAAATAACTAGATCTGTAGGATGGATTTTATTTCGAAAATATTAAGGTTTACCAAAATGAAGAAGCTTTAAAGAAAAATTCATCTTTCTACAAAAATATCGCTTAAGGGCAGCTGCATATAAAAATGTTTTCGAAAATCCTGTATGCATTTCAAAAAGATGCATCAAAAACTTTTTGGATTAAGCTGCGTGTCGCTTTTAAAAACGTGGCTTAAAAAAATATATAGAACCACTATTTTAAAAATTTGTTATTACTATTTGTAGTGCTATTAGAATTAAATCTGTTAGCACAATTGAGTAGTTAACAAAAAAAATATAAAAAAAATAGATTCTTCTTTAGTTTTTTACACAGGTATTAGCCCTTCACTTCTTTATAATGTGTTTATTTGTATTCCTTGCATGTATTTTTTATTTATTATTTAAAATTAACTATACAAATAAAAGTAAAATACAGGGTGGCGCAAAAAAAACCTTCCGATGTTTTTTTTGCTGTAATTAAAAAAAAAAATGAAAAACTTTGATTCTTCTTGTAGATTATTTTTATTTGGTCTTTAAATTTTTTTTACATCAAGTCGAGAATATGATGTCATGTAAAAGGCCACCGCCACAGTTGATTGTCATTTGAGCCCTTTTTATGGCATTTTCCATCACTTTGGCCAAAACTTCCGGCTATAGGTCCTCACATCCTTGACGGATATTGTCTTTAAGAGCTGCAAGAGTCTGAGGCTTGTTGACATAAACCCGCGACTTCAAAAGCCCCACAAAAAGAAGTCTGGAGCGGTCAAATCAGGCGATCTTGCTGGCCAGTGCAAATCGCCAAAACGGGAGATTAGGCGCCCGGGAAATGCATCCTACAGCATATCGGTTGTGGCACGTGCAGTGTGTGGCGTTGCACCGTCCTGTTGGAACCACATGTTTTCCAATCCCAATTCATCAAGTTGCGGCAAAAAGAACTCGTTGATCATTTCTCTGTAGCGCTCACCATTCACAGTAACCGTTTGGCCCGCGACGTCTTCGAAGAAAAAAGGTCCGATGACTCCTCCAGCGAAAACAGCACACCATACAGTGACTTTGAGCGGGTGTAATGGCTCTTCGTGGGTTACACGCGGATTTTCAGTGTCCCAGAAGCGTAAATTTTGCTTATTTACGTACCCGCTAAGATGGAAATGGGCCTCATCACTCATGATTATTTTTAATGAAAAATCATCTTCATTATTGCTCATATAAATAGTCACCAATATTCCGCGTTCTGGAGCAGTGTAGTGTAACATTGTTAATTAACGTGTATTTCGCACGTGTTTACTATACAAATATCAAAACAGAACTGACATTAGGGGCCAATCGCAAAATTTATAGCATTTTCTGATAGGAGGATTACTTTTGCGCCACCTTGTATATATTTAAGTGATTTCAAAAGTTACAAACAGTAAAAGATCATATAAGGGATACAGTTAATCATTAATTGTCTTTATACACACATTTCTTCCACACCTTAGCTTCTGACAAAAAAGTTTTACACTAAAAAAGTTTATAAAAATACCCACAGATAAAATCCCTAAATTGGATATTGGAAATATGAACGAAAATGTTAATAATAAGAACGGAGGTTAAAAACGTCTTCAAAATGATCATAATATCCATGAGCATTATGATCAATTAATGTTAGGAGAAACTCAGTTTAGAAAACTTCAAACTTCAAACTTCTAAGCCAGTACACAGAAACTAATTTTTAAAGAAGCACGCGAATAACATATCCCAGAGAAGAAAACTCCTAAAATTTATCAATATTTTACAAATACAGTTCACAGAATGAATTAAGATGATGAACGAGCGAAGAGGTAAGCAGTTGGAAACGATTAATTTTCCTAAAAAAAACTGATCTTTTATTGAATTATTACCTTTCATTGAATTAGTACCTTTTCTAAGGCGTAGTGTATACATGATGTGGCATATGATTTAATTGCAAATGCATACACTTAACATATGTAGTTGCATTGATACTCAGAATTGGGGAGCATTGTAATAGTTTTGTTTTTATTTAAAGTGTTTTCACACTTCAGTTTTAATATGGATAATTTATAAATATATACCACTAATGAAAACTGATCGAATTTAAAACACAGAATTTTTAGTAAAAAACGCATATTGGGAATGAAGAAATTTGTGTCACCAATAATCTGGTAATCTGACGCTCTCATGGCATGTGACAAACAATGTATCTTTGGTAGAATAAGTTATGTATAAAAACCCTACGAAATTTCAAGAAAGGTCAGAGGTTGACTTCTTTCGTTTATGCTGCCTCAAAGTACATTTCATGGGAAAGAAAATTTTTTTTTGATTAAAAAGGACCTTTTATTAAAAAAGAAATTTTTATTGAAAAATAAATCTTTATTAAAATAAATAACTTTTTATTAAAAATTAAATTTTTATTAAAAAATATATCTTTATTAAAAAATAACTTTTTATTAAAAACGTACCTTTTATTAAAAAAGTACCTTTTATTAAAAAGTACCTTTTATTTAAAAAGTAACTTTTATTAAAAAAGTACCTTTTATTAAAAAAGCACCTTTTATTAAAAAAGTACCTTTTATTAAAAAAGTACCTTTTATTAAAAAAGTACCTTCTATTAAAAAAGTACCTTTTATTAAAAAAGTACCTTTTATAAAAAAGTACCTTTTATTAAAAAAGTACCTTTTATTAAAAAAGTACCTTTTATTAAAAAAGTACCTTTTATTAAAAAAGAACCTTATATTAAAAAAGTACCTTTTATTAATAAAGTACCTTTTATTAAAATGTACCTTTTATTTAAAAAAGTACCCTTAATTAAAAAAGTTCCTTTATTAAAAAAGTACCTTTATTAAAAAAGTACCTTATATTAAAAACGTACCTTTATTAAAAAAGTACCTTTTATTAAAAAATTACCTTTTATTAAAAAAGTACCTTTTATTAAAAAAGTACCTTTAATTAAAAAAGTACCTTTTATAAAAAAAGTACCTTTTATTAAAAAACTACTTTATATTAAAAAAGGACCTTTTATTACAAAAGTACATTTTATTAAAAAGTAGCTTTTATTAAAAAAGTACCTTTTATAAATAGAGTACCTTTTATGAAAAAAGTATCTTTTATTAAAAAGTACCTTTTATTAAGAAAGTATATATTATTAAAAAAGTACTTTTTATTAAAAAGTATCTTTTATTAAAAAGTACCTTTTATTATAAACAACATGCACAACAGCAATAACATCAGTTCGTCATATAACAACATACACCTCCACAACATAAACAACAACAACACGCAGACCACGTACAATAACATCGCCAGTGAACTGTGGGTATTGAACGTGGACAGCATTTATCGCATCACTTTAATAAATGAATTCTCCAGAGATATTCGTTTCCTAAAAGTCATCGACCACGAACACAACACGAGACTGAGATCTGACGGAAGGTTCAAAGTGGAACGTCATCACAACAACTACGGAAAAAACACCTTAGCCACTGTATTGCGTAATATATTTAACAAATTGCCTTTAGATTTATTAGATATTTCAAATATCAACAAAAGAAAACTAAAAGAATATTTTATAAGTTCGCAATGAATTTGAATTAATTGGAAAATAATTATGTACTCAATGAACTCAAATTATTTAACAACTTTAAACAAATATCTTACATCCTACATATAAGCCAAATGGCTTCGTGGGATTAGAAATAATTTATACAAATAAATATCATTCATTCCATGAAAGAACATTACAAAATTAGCATTTTTTGACCTCATATCCTCCGATTTTCTTTATATTTTGCTTTATGGAGCTTAACTGTTTTTAACAATTTTCTTAAAAAAAAACTTACTACGTTTTATCATATTGTATTTTAATTAGGCATATTAATGCCTTAAGGAAATTTTTCTGCTTTTCAAAGAATCGTTTGCAGAATTGAGACCGAAAGAGTGCATATTGGCTGGGTCATCAGGAACACACACAATTTGCTTATGTGTTTCACACCAAAATTTTAAATTGATATTAGATTGAATGAAATATTATAACATAATAGAAAAAGAGGTTTCGTATTGTGATTGTTTAAGCAAAATTATTTGTAAAGACCTTCTAAAGACTGCTATTTAAATAAATGCCAAAATTGTCCAGGAGTTTTTTTTTTTTTATCACGCAAGTTTAGAGTATCTAGAATCTAATAACGTCCTCTAGAAAAAATTTCGTATTCGTTAACAGATCAGCAATCAAAATTTTTCAAATATGCACAAGAAAACTTGAAAAATAACGATTGTATAATAAATTGCGATTTTTTTGAGAATTATGCATTCATATTTGAAGACAGCATTGCTAGCGGCTAAATGTTTTTGTAAATCGCCTAGGATTTCTTGGTCTCGGCTAAGAATTTTTTCGTAGTCGCACCATTTGGCATCATGGGTGGCTAAAAATTTGGTAGTTTGTTCATCCTGGTTTATAGGGTGCTTGTTTTGACCACAGCCTAGTAAATTTTAGTTCTATACATTTTGTTGTTGTCGTGTAGTAAATGGTAGTACTTTTACTATATATACAAGGTTAACAAGGGTACTTTACTACCAAGTTTGAAAGCACTTAATAGCTTTCAATTGTTTTTGTTTTCAATTATTAAAATGCGTTCCGCATTTCAGAAATATTACTAAATTTTATACTGTTTTCATGTATTTAACATTTAAGCAAAAAATAAAAATCATAAATAAAAATCGGCTTTTTATATAAAAAATGTAGTAAGCTTTTCTTAAAAAAAATTATTATTAGTTAAGTCTCTTGGACCAAAAATTTCAAAGTCTTATTTTATACCAAAAATCCTAAGCTGTCCAAAAATGTAATAGAACAAAATGCATTCAAAATTGTATTTACATTCCCAGCAAAATAAGAGCTGAGGAAGAAGTAGTTAAACACTACATCTACTGAACACGAAGTTGTGAAAATTTCGGTGAATCATTAATGATTTTAACATTGGCGTGTCATTGGGAGGAAGTAGTTTGTTTCGGTGCTATGAAAAATCGATGAGCATATGGACATTTTCATCAGTTTACGGAAGTTTTTAAATATAGGGCCTACAAAATAAATATAGGGAGTGCTTTTTTTAAGTTAAAAATGTGATTTTGAACACGCCAAGAATTATTATTCCGACCAGGATAAAGTGAATATCACTGGTATGCAAAGTATGTTTTCAATAAGGCATTTAATGACTGCAGATATTAACCATTTATGGACTAACTAAATAATTGTTTTTACTAGTAGGGGTTAATATCAACATCTTGGAAGTTGTTTAAAATGACTTCTTACAAATCGAAAAATTTGCACTATTAACTTCTTTGGATGTTCTGAAAAAGAGATTCGTAAAGAATAACATCCATTTTATTTTGCTGGGTTATAAATGCATTTTTAATAAAGAAGTTCTTTTCTGCATAACACGTCGTAAAGTAGACTGCAGATTTCAGATTCTTTTTAAATTTTTGAAAACGCCTATGTACTTAAGGAATTAGGGCTCTTTAAAATTTGCTACTTTTAGCATTTTTTGTGTTTTTGAAAAATAAAAAACATGAATAAAATTGCGAATTTTTAAAATTTTAATGATCTTAAAACGGGATTGTCTATATAAATATGATTTTATTTAATTTATGTAAGAAAACAATAAAGCTTTTTTGAAATTAGACCAAGAAAACTTTTTATTAAAAATTTTTAAAAATTCAATTAAAATTAATAAGAAAGCAGTTATTATTAATGTTAATGAATTTTTAGTACACACAGAAAATAAAATTGACAGTTTCCAGCTGAAATTCACTTGCTACTACTGAAATCGGATGGCACAACGTAATAAAAGTTTCCACCACAAAATATGGCTAATGCAACTGAATTTTAGTGGCAACACCCAAAATATTCAGCAATCGCATTTGATTTTGATTGTGGTAACCGAATTTATTGGTTGTGGTAACCAAAATACACCTTTCGATTCGGTTAGCATTTTATTTTTTTGTGTGTTAACTTTGTAAAAAAATTATATGTCTGTTGCCGGCATATCAGGCTGTTTCTAAAGTAATAAATCACTTTGTGTTTTCACTGTAACTGCTATAAAAAAATTCTTGTTAATCATTTTCAAAATTCTATTAGTTACGTTTATCTGTTAAATTTAAATTTTATACAGGGTGTCCGCCGGAAAGGTATACTACTTTGTTTTGCCGCCATTTTGGTAAACATTAGTCTTGACAGTTCATATTTGGCAGTCGTGAAGTAGACACGTGCCAAATTTATTATGGAAAAATATTTGATAAACCAACATGCCAATAGGATGTTACACCTCGCCAATTACAATCCCAATTTTTATGAAAAAATCATAATGAGTGACGACACACATTTTTATTTGAATGGATATGTGAATAAACAGAATAGTCGGTTCTGGGCAATGGAAAACCCTCAAATTATTCATCAGTTACCTTTGCATCCATTAAAAGTGACAGACTGGTGTGCAATTTGGTCCGGAGGAATCATTGGACCTTACTTCTTTGAAAATGAAAACGGCGTAACGGTAACTGTGAATGGGGAGCGATATCGTGATATGATTGAAAACTTTTTAACGCCACAACTGCATGCTTTGGGCTTGATTAACATGTGGTATCAACAAGACGGAATGCGATTTGGCATTCAGCCAGGATTACAATGGAATTACTGCGAGAACACCACATGTGATTTCAAGAAATGGTGATGTTGATTGGTCTCCACGGTCGCCTGATTTGACTGCTCCGGACATCTTTTTGTGGGGATATCTGAAAATCAAGGTTTATGCAAACAAACCAGAAACGCTTGAGCAACTCAACCAAAATATTCGTGATGAAATTAATGAAATACCGCGTGAAATGTCTGAGAATGTAATGAAAAATGTGCTCAAAAGGGCTAGCATTTGTGAGGCTAACAGAGGCGGACATTTATCTGATATTGTATTCCATACATAATTGCCGACATTAAATGCAACATTTATCAATATAAGACCCATTCTCTTTCATTTAATCTAAAATTGTAAACAAACAAAGTAGTATACTTTGATTATATGAAAAACAAATTCGTTGCCAAGTATTTTTTAACATGTCTTGTGTGGCTTTATTAGAGCGTATATATTGATTAGTGCTAATATTTGATTAATCAATGCTGTTGGGTATCTTTTGGCAACTGGCTGTGCATTTGTGTACATGTTATCTTTCTGTTTGCTATCTAAAAAATATATTGTCATAAATTTATTTTAATTTAACAATTACTATTCCGAACTGTTAAGACTTTGATGTATTATATATTGTTGTAAAAAATATAAATTGGTATTAAAAATTATTAGTTCAATAGGTCAATGTGAATATAGAAATATAAATTCGTTTACATATTATTCTGAATACATACAATCTCAAATAATGTATTCTTCATTACTACGTTTCAAAATGTAATTGTAGGGGAGATTATAAAATTATTTTTAACAAAAAGAAATATTTTTGAAATAATTAGATGTAGTGACAAGCAATTTTCTTTAGATAAATTTAATTTTTTATAAAATACAGTAAAATCACCCAATGATGGCTATTTGTGACAGCAGTCACTATTATTGTAAAATTAATTATTGATTACGGCAAAATACAATTTTTTTGCACTGCCTTTAAATTAAAATTTTTGTTTTAAAGTATTTTTGGACAAATATTTTAGAAAGCAAAGCTAAGCTAAGAAAATTAATTGTATGTTTTAACCTAGTCATGATTGTGTGTTTTTTTTTTCATTCGATTGTACAAGATCAGAAAATATTTTAATTGGTAAGTTGTTATTGTGATTATCTAAAACGGCATTATATCGTATTTTAAACTTTGATTCCACATTTCTAAGTACATAAGCAAATCAGAAATTTGTCATGATTTATAATTTGTAATGAATATTGCATTAATCGGTTAATATTTAATTAAATTTGTTAATATTTTATTTAATCTGTTTACCATTTCTCAACGACTCTGCATTCATACTACAAATCATTTTCAACTTCGGGACTTATTGTAACGACGCTTTCTAGCCCCAAAAAGGAGGGAAATTTTTACAGTGAACACTTTTAAAATCTCTCAAAAATGTTTTCTTTAGTGGTAGATTTTACTTAAGTACTCACTATAACACTGGCCCAGTCAGCAAAAATTAACCATTTTTTTATTTAATTTATTTCATTATGTACATATCGCACATTTACTTCAAAACTGTTGTAAGTCAAAAACCATGATTCTTGAGTTAATGATGCAGAAATGTGAGTCAAACCACAATCTACAACATATCAAAAATTTTGATATATCTTTTGCGCATTGAGTGGCGACCAAAAGTGTTTTGTACCTTAAAACCGTTTTCTGCAAAATCGTTTTTTTTTGTTTTTTTGAGTTAATTAAGCTTTGAAGGAAATTAGTACATTAGGGTGCGCCTTATTTTTCAACTTGCGAATTTCGACCGTGAATTTCTCCCAGAAATGGTCCTCTTAGCAAAAAACTATATTTTGTAAAAAATTAGGCTGATCGAATATCGGGAAGGCGTTTCTCAAATGCCCCAAAGTTGCTAAAATATTTGAAATTTGAATAAAATTTGCACAAATATTAATTTTGCGCTACGCCAATGCCACAAACTAAAATATTTTAAGATGGATCATTATGTAAAATTGTATGCTGAATCCCAATCTGTAAAATAAATTACGTCAACTTTTTGCGTGATGTTATTTTTCATAAAAAATATACCTTTTTGACGGCTTTCAATAGAATACAATATTACATTACAAAATGTAATTAAGTCAAACCACTTTTGTAATATTCAGATTTTCACAGTTAGATTCAAATCAAAATAAAATAATTACATAAGAAATTATGAAATTAATCATTATTACCATTTCATGAAGCTTATTGTTTGCCCCATAAAATTCTACCTAATCAGCCGGGAGCCGATGGATGTCCAAGGCAATATATTGCTTGACAATATTTATATTTCTGGACGATTTCATTTTGACAGACTGTGAGAAAAATCGTATAAGAGACATTTGTATTTTTGGATAGATGCTATTGTTGCTGCAAGAGCTCCTAATTAAGATTTAACTTTATTTAAAACATTATATGCTTACAATTCAATTGATGAAAATATAAGTCGAGAATTACTACGCAAATTTTGCAATTTTAATGGTATTTATTACCAGAACCTGCAGCTCTGGCTTTTTTTGATGATCAAATTTCTTATGCATTAAAAAAAACTTATTATAGCCGCTTTAAATCAATCTAGTGATAGTGACAACAAAAAAATTTACAATTTTTCCCCATCAAATTAGCTAGTACGCCGATAAAAACATTGAGGATTTTATTTCGCACAAAGCACTAAACTTTTTTAAAAGATTTTCTATTACAACGGAGTTCCTAAAGAAAGATCCTAAAGAATGAAAAAATGACATCTGTTATAATATTGGTTTGGGCAAAGTAAGTAAATTGAAAGTTGCTAATAACTCAGCAGAACGGGGAGTAAAGCTCACGAGACGAAGAAGAGGACCAATTGATAATGCAAATTGTGGCAGATTACAATTCAGGTCTTTCAAATTGATGTACATAAATATAAATATTGAACACTTATTTTAATTAGTGAACATTTTATGTAGACAAAGATTTGAAAATAAGAAATAAACTTCAGAACTGTAATGTTCAACATAATGAAACAAGTAATAAATAATATTAAAATAATATTAATTTTGGTAGAAACTAATTTTAATTTTTATATGAAAACTTTAAAATTCAAGGAAGTCCTTTCGTTAAAAATAAACGTATCAATTTTTGTGTAAAGTTAATAAAGTGAAACATTTCAATAATTAATACCGACTCTTAAATAACTAACAGCAACACTTGAAGGAAGATAATTTTTTAAGTGTTCGTAATAGGAGGTTTTACTGTAGTATAAATTAGTTTGTATATTTTTAATACTTACATATAGCAGAATCGTTTTTTTTTCTTATTACCTTTTAAAAAGTTTTAAAAAATCAATTTTTTTCAAATAAAAAATACCATAACTCGAATAGTTGAAGTGTTATGAAAATTGAACTGGCAGATTCTGATTCAGCGAAAAATTCTGCTACACGCATAGGTGTAGCTCAAAATTAAAATTTTTGGAAATTTTTTACAAATTTCACATATTTTAGCAACTTTAGAGCGTTTGAGCCAAGCCTTCCCGATATTCGATCAGCCTTATTTTTTTATTAAAAAGCACCTTTTGGTAAAAATATAAAATTTAATTAAAAAAGTAGCTTTTATTGAAAAAGTACTTTGTATTCAAAAGCACTTTTATTCAAAAAGTACCTTTTATTTAAATGCTCCTTTTATTAAAAAAAGTACATTTTATTAAATAAAGTACCTGTCATTAAAAAAAGTACCTTTTATTATAGAAAGTTATTAAGTCCAGAGAGACATTTTTAGAGGTGCTGTCTTTTTTCTGGAAATATCGATTTTATTAGGCCTCCTATTTATATATTACACCATAAAAGTCTACAGTAAAATATTACGCCGACATTTCCCCTATTCATCTTATGCCAGATATTGTACCGCAACAAAAAGCAACTTTTTTGTAAAGTGTTCCACAAAATTTGATCGAATAATATCCCTAGTAATTTGGACATGAAAGGTTTATAATTATATTTAGTGTTATTAATTATTATTATTTTTAATATCATTCATAGTTAACGCGCCATCTGTGGTAATTAAGATTTATTGTACTAAAATCCCAGGTAAAGGGAAATATATAAGAAACCAAAAACTGCAAGTACAAGTGTACGTCGCTCACTTTAAAAAAAAATAAACTGTTGTTTCTTCTTTTATTTGATTTGTATGATCACAATAATTATTACAAGTTTGACATAAATCCACCATAATTTTTATTTAAGGGCTTTTGGTTGAGTGCGGACCATTTTCCAAAATCGTCAAATTGTCTTCATAAATTGAATAACTATAACTGTTGTACGAAAGGTAAAATATTTATCATAGTTGTCGGGCCTTATTTTTGCTGTGACTGGTGAGCAATGCATAACCATGATCAATGAGTTTAATTGTCCCAAGTTAATGCATTGGATCTGGAGCACATTTAGTACCACGCTACTACACATGCAGCCCGCGAAAGAACAGACATTTTAAAGGATGCGTTTCTGGATCATCTAATGTCTTATTTTATGATTTACAGTATCCAGCAGGAACGGCCGATTTATCTACTCCAGACTTTTCCTTTTGGGCTTTTTCATAGTCACAAGTCTATGTGAACGACGGAAAATGCTGTAAAAAGAGCCCAAATTGTCATAAACAGTGGCGCTTACTTTACCAATACAATCTTGAAAAAGTTAAAGGTACAAAAAAACATTAAAAAAATAAGATCATTTCATCACGATATAGCAAATCAACATTGTTTAAATATTTTTGTGCCAAGCTGTGTGATACGAATAAAAAATTAAACAACTTTTAAATTTTTCCAAAAAATGGAGGTGAATCATTAATAATAGAGCTCCATCTATACCTCCATCTTTTGCAGGCTAGATGTTCCTTTTATATGAAAGTTTAAAAAAACAATCCTATAATTGAGATTAGAGTTGTAAGGAAAATCTAGATGCAACATAAATATCCCCATTTAAATAGGAACAACCCTAACATATAAACCATTTAACTAGTTTTTTTTTTATTTTTTACAAAAATATCAGAATTGCAAATAGTTATTTCAAACCGCCAGAAAGATAAAAAGGGTAAAAATGCGAGTAGCCACATATTCACACTTTTATCACACAAATCATTTAAATAAAAGCCGCAGATATTTTATCCATAACACAAAAATACACAAAGATTGCGTTATCGCTAAGGGCATATGAACCACTAGTAATGTTTTCATGATGTGGAGTTGTGTTGTTTATGCAATAACAATCACTTTAAAAGAAAAAAACTAATATTTTACGTTTAATACACAGCTGGCATGATTAAATTTTATAGAGTAAAGAGAAAATAGAATTTTAATTAATATTTATATTTATCGGGAGAAACTCGAATTGCATTAAAGTAATTAAATGCGCTAAAATCCCACAAAACTATATATTTAAAAATTAAAATTTATGTTTTGTCAGAATCTAAATATTTTAACATATCCCTAATTTACTTCAAGACAGTCATAAGTCAAAAAAATCAATTTTACAGACAACACGTTTAAAGTTTTCAATTTAGCCTAACTACTGTGTAAAGTACAAAACACTTTTGGAAGCCACTCAGTGAGAGAAAGAGACATCAATACCATATTTGTTGATATGTTTTAGATTATGGTGTTACTCATATTTTTGCGTCATTAACTTTAAAATCAGGTTTTTGACTTAAGACAGTTTTGAAGTAAATGAGCGATATGTGATGGTCCAGAACAAAAACGTGCCGTATTTTTTCATACAAACTGACAAGTACGAGCGTTACAGTTTAAAATAGAATCTATTTTATTTTTTCTTATTCTCTTGTTTTTTGTTTTTAATTATCTTAACAGAGTTCCCTCATTTTACACATTTTTGTTAACAAAAACATATCATGGGTGAAATTTTTGTACTAGCGTATGACACTGGAAATGAAATAATATCTAAAGTACTTTTTACACTAAAATAAATATGACGCATTATAAAAGTTTCCAAATCTGACTTTATATTTTAAATATATGATCACAAAACATTTTTGAAGTTGAATAAAAACCGAATCAACAAAGTATTATCCGCGATGCTGAATTTTAAAAATTTGACTTCATATTTGAAACCTCCTTCGAATTTTAAACCTTCTTCCTTTAAAATTAAAAATCGAAACTGCTGATTTTGATGAAATTATGTTCGTCATATTGAATTTTAAAATTTCGATTTTATATGCATTGTCAACCACCCTTTAACCTCCCAAGTGTTGCATTTCCAACAAGGTCATTTTGAGTTTAACAACTGGACATATATTAAATCATAGCAAAATTATAAATTTCAAAACTGATAGTAATAAATCGAACCAGTTGTTTTTTTAAATCCATTTTGAAATATTGATTACATAGTAGCACTTTATTTTATGGAGTACTCGTTTGGTGGACTGCAGTGAAGTAGAGAATCTACTGTAGAAGCCTGGAGAGCATTCAGAGACTTGCTTAACTATGTATCATATACAACCATATACCATGTACCATATACAACCAATTAAGCTGGTGGCGGATGCTTCTGAGATGGGCGAATAAGTTGATGCACCGGTCTTCGTCGAGAGCTGGGTATAGAGGAGATGTATAAACTTCCCGATTACTGCAGCATTTTTCAGGCGGAAGTTCTGACAGCCAAAATTACTGCTGGTATTGCTTTTACTTCTAAAGCAATTGGTTGTAAGTTAATTTTTGTATTGAAAGTCAAGCGGCTATTACGGTTATTTCCGCCGATTTGGCATATTTATCGATTGTCCAAGGGTGCAATGACACTTTAGGTAGACTTTGTGCCAGCAGTAGCGTTCACATCTATTCTGTTCTTGGGCACCGGGCGATTGTAGAATTCTGGTGCGGGTACTGACGGATCACTGCTGGACTGCGGTTCTTGCCAAAAGAGCGGGAAAGCTGGCCAGTAATAATTGTCGATGTTGTGGATACTGGAGGACTGAGAGACGGTTAAGCATATTATGTGCTTTACTGAATTGAACTTTTATGCGGTTATAGTTTCTCTCTGGTAACACTAGGGACCAAATTCATCTATGTGAGGTCTTTGACCATCCAGTTCAACCTAACATAATAGTAGCATGGGATACAACTATTATCGAATAACTTTCCTTCGGGATTTATTTTAAAACACACAGGACCTGTTGTTTCCATAAAAAAATACCATTAGGATTTAAATATGAGTTGAAAACCCGCTAACATGAAACCGAACTATTTAAATGTCCTAGGTTTGCTCTTAAATAATCTACATATATAAAGATGTTACGCTGCTGACTGACTCACTGATACATCATCCTCCCTTTGGTAGTACTCCCCCACGAGTGGATAGCTTCCCCCTTGAGGGCCTTCTCAAACCATTTTGGCTAAAAATTTAAAACTTAAAATACCTGCACCTTGGAGTGTAGGCTAAGTCACTGATAAGATATCCTGATTAGGTGTCTTTTTTTAATATTCAACAGGATTGTTCTAAAATAAGAATTTAAAGAAGTTCCGCCCTTACCGGCCTCCTCAAGCCGTTTTGGCTAGAAATTGATAAAAAAAAAGAGTAAAATTAAAAAACGAAATGAAATGGAACTACAAACTAGCAGAATTGAAACACTAGACAAAGGAACGAAATGAAGTTGAAAAGCGAACGATTGGAAGTGATACATTAAACAAGGAAAATAAACTAGGAAGCGAAATGACTTAAATACTAGATAATGAGAACGAAATGTAATGGAACGGAGAACTACTAGTGGTAGAAATGTCTATCGATTGGAACATTAATTTGTTTTACTTTAGCGATTACTCTTCAGTTTATGGTTTTCGGAAACTTATTTATCAATTGTAATAATTTTTGTTAACTGCTGCATTATTAATGGCAACGAAATTATAAACGATTGTCATTAATCAACGAAAGCAAATTCTAGCTCGTTATCGTTCATTTAAAAATGGTAATGATTACAATTTCATTATAATTGATAAGAATACAATTGCAATGAAATCACCATCATCCCATGTAAGGTAGACATCTACTAAAGCGGGTGCATCTCTGCCTTAAAGTCCTACCCACAACCCTTGGGTTAAATATAAGACATTTAAAACATATGTAGTCTGGAGTATGAGCTTATTTACTGATAAGGTAACCTTTTGAAACTTTCACCAGTGCAAATTTACCGATAAGGTACTTTTTAAAATGTCCAAAAAAGATGTGTTAAAAATAAGTAGACCAAACCCCATCTTAAAAGGCAAACACTTGAAATTTGAAGAAGAACCTCCTGCTCAGAGACGGGATTTTTAGAAATTTTTGATCGTTGATCGATAAAGGGAAATATCCCTCCATTAGTAATATGTTTTCTTCTTAATGATTATATTACGCTGTTTAAAACTACCGGTAACGAAGTTTCGGACTTTTAAGCTAGTAGATATAAATATGAACTCCTATTGTGATCATTTCCTGTAGCAACTTGATTTAATTTTTCTTAGGGTATTATTATTTAATTTTCGTTTTGTGAAAAAATTGTAATATATAATTATTTATACTTACTTTACGCTAAATTTAATTAAATCCCAAATACGTATATTACTCATGTTGAAAGTCTGCTATGATAATACTGCTGTTTTCTTTTAGCTTGTTTTAATTCAAATTTTAATGTATATAAACTGCAGACAACTTTTTTAGAATTCCAAAAAAAATTTAGTTTTATGTAATGTATTCATTTATTTTATGTTTTTTCCAAAAATTTCCATTATATACATCTGCATAACAAAATAATAAAAAAAACACACACAAAATAAACAAAAAATATTTTATAGTTAAAGTTGCAACACACATTTTAATACGAAATAATGATTATAATTCCACAAAACAACTCTTTTTACAATATGGAGATGAGAGCGTGACTTCGATCTCTAACATACGCTAATAATAATGGCTTGTTTGAATTTAATTCAGACTTAAGTATGTAAATAAATCGTGACGCCGAATCGTAATTTTAAACACTAAAGCTAGAATTTATTATAATATAAACAATCAGCTGATTCCATATAAACGAATGCCTTAAAAAGAGGCAACCGTATGGAGTTACGTCACGTTACAAGGCAGCGTTGATGGGTTATCTTCGATCGCGCTAAAATCCGGATATATATACAGGACAAACAAAAATTAAGTTGAATCGATGTAGTTTGGGTCTACTTTTGAAAAGATCCATCTCTTTTAATTTAGTGAATTTTTAATTGAAAACTAAAAACATGTCAACAAAATTATATAGAAATAAAAATAGTAATTAAAAAATAAAACCTATTTATGATATTAAAAAAAGTATGAAATTGTGCGAATCTTAACTAATGCCTTCAAATCAAATATGGGTGTCGTGTAATTTGGGGTAAACTTAAGTCAATTTTTGTTGACTTTTGAAATAAAGTTTAAGTCACTTAAGCCAATTGTGGCTGGGCCTTAAGAGACACGCAGTTTTCTAGAGCCTCAATCCCATATTTTAGGGTTTAAAAGTAGAACTAAAAATTGTCAGTTTTCTTAGTTTATGGTTGCTTTCGTTTTATTTTATAAAACCTATAGACAAATAAAATATCAAATGAAAGGTTTTGAAGAAGCATTTACCGGTATATAAAACATGTCCGAGCATATTAACCAGTTTTAATATTTAATTATTGTATTTGTTTTTTCAAATAGAGCATTTATACGATATAGGAAATTGTTGTTGATGTAATCGTGAGGATGTCGGAGCGATTTTCGATATTGGTAATTGTTCGGGTTTAGACAGCAATATGGGTAGCGAGTACTTTGAAGTTATGTACACATAAATCTGAATTTCATTTCACTTTTTAAATAAACTTTCCTCTTATTTACTTTTCTAGTACATTGCGAATTTCGTGCGATTTTGTGGAACCCATCAACGGTATTTCCCATAGCAACAAATGCATCGCACAAAACTCATTGATATCATGCTCCCATCTCTGAATTGTATATAGTCCATCACTTTTAACACACAAACATATTAATATCAAACTATTACAACAGGTAGTTGTAGTACAAAAGGCTAAAACAACCAAAATATTGCGAATACTACAAAATTGTGTTAGAGTCACACTATTTATTGTTTTTTGTTTTGTTGTCTATCTAATATTTCTAATATAATGCGAATGACCGTTTGTGTATATCTACTTATAAACACCTGTTTTTTATCGAAATTATTACCACCAACTATTTCAATACAACATTAGAAATTTGTAAAATACACACAAAATATTTATAGTACAGATAAAATGTTAAACTACTTAATATTTAGGTTTTTCTTAAAAATTTTTATTTGCTTTCCGCATCTGTGTCTTTTCGCTTTAAGTGTCTAATGAAAACTGCTTAAAAGAGAAAGTTGTTTTGAAGAGAATATCTGTTTCTTAGTAATTACCAGTGTGACCAGCTTTTAAAAAATATTGCAGCTAAATTAGTGTCAAAAAAATGCTAAAAAAATTTAAAATGCTAAAATTTTAAACATAGTTTTATAAATAATTAAGTCTTAATAATGTGTTTGTTTTTCAAAATTTTCACCTTTCATTGACCTACAAATATTTTATTCCATTTAATTAAAATTAAGTAGAAAATTGGGAACATAAAAAGTCTTACAACTATAAAGCAAAGGAGTATATTGCATTCAGTCTTTATCTATACATTTCCATACTTAAAAGAAAAGTAGGCGCTAAATTATGTACATACTACATGGATTGAAAATTCAGTGGATTTAAAATCAATTTTATACTTCAACGTAATCTTATTTAAGTGAAATGCACTTCTTCTGCACGATTTGTAAAACTCTTTAAAATAGGCTTCCGTCTCTGAGATAATTTATTCATTTGTGGAAAATTTCTTTCCCTGGTGCCATATTTTCAAATTTGGCAACAAATAATAATCGCTGAGGGCCAGATCTGGACAGTACGGGGGGTGGAGAAGCAATTCGTAATGTAAAGACTTCAATTTTTCTGAAGCCAAATTAGATGGATGCGTCGGTGAATTTTTATGATGGTACAAGTAGAGGGGTCGTTTTTTCTTTATTTCTTCATCCAATCTTTCCAATAACTCAACATAGTACTTGTCAGTTATTGTTTTTTCTTTCTCCAAGTAATCAATAAATATTATACCACGTGCATCCCAAAAAAATTGGCCATAACCTTTCCAGTAGATTGTCGCTTTGGTCGGTTTTCGCACGCTTGAAAACAGTCCCCAGGCTGTCTATTGGACTCCGGTGTATAATAATGAATCCACGTCTCATCCATTGTTATAAATCGACGCAAATATTCTGTTGAGTTTACTTCAAACATCTCCAAAACATACTTTGAATCATAAACACGTTTTAGTTTTTGTTTAGCTGTTAAAAATGCGGCAGCCATCGAACAGAAAGCCTTTTCATATTTAAATGATCATATAATATATGGCGAACTCGCTCTGTTGGTATCTTTATGTTGCCAGAAATCTCACTCACTTTAATATTTCGGCCATCCAATACAATCTGATGCATTTTTCTTACATTTTCTTCGGTAAATGCCTCAGTTGGACGACTAGAACGATCTGCATCATTTGTACTCGTACTAACACGTTTAAGTTCGTAATACCACCTTTCATCCATTGAATATGACGGCGAAGATTCACCATAATGTTTAGCACCAAAAACAATTTTTCAACAAAACACGAAACTGTTTGCAATCCTTTTTTTCTCAAACTTTAAAAGGTTTTTCATTTCACAGGTTACTATGAAGACATTTTGATACTTTGGAGACTGACCTCAAACATTACATTAATCTACTATATACACTGAAGACATTTTACTGCATACAGAGCATATTATAGGGACTTTTTTGGCTGTATATACAGATGTCCTCAAAGTATGCGCGATGAATATATATATATATATATATATATATATATATATATGTGCACGGCGCATGTTGCGGGGACGAGTTTTCGTTACACAAGTTACTATGAAGACATTTTGTTACTTTGGGGACTGTCCTTAAACTTTTTTTTATTCTACTGTTTACACTGAAGACATTTTACTGGATTCAGCGCATATAATAGGAACTTTTTTGGCTGTATATACAGATGTCTTCAAAGTATGCATAATGAATATATATATATATATATATATATATATATATATATATATATATATATATATATATATTTGTAATTTATTAAATTAAAAAAGGCTAAAAAATCTAAAAGAAGTATTTAAAAATGTAAAAAATGCTGAATCGAAAATTTGGAAAAAATGGTAAATATAGCTGAAAAAATGCTAAAATGGTCACACTTGTAATTAAGTACAAACAAAACAAAAATTAGGTGAGCTGGTTTTTTATGTGTTAAGTAATGATCGTGCTTTTTTTAACATGTGGTTTACATATGATCGAAACAGCTGTTTCTGTTAATAACAGCATAAGTAATACTGTGCTGTATTATTATAAATACAATGCAACACTGTTAGAGCGAACTCAAATGGACTAAAATTTTATTACAGTTTGTTACAAACGTACGAATTTGTATGAATAATGCATTAAACACATATACGACGCGGCTACACGACTGGCTGCAATTGTAGTCGTGTAGTCAGCTATCCAGGTGAAAATGTGTATATATGTTCATATATTATCGTATATGTTTTCATATATGAGCATATATGAACATATATGTCATGTATGGAAGCATATATGGGCCAATACATTTAAATATGAAGTTTATATATGGATATATATGAATCCATATATGGCAATATTTGGTAATATATTGCATATGTTGGTCCATATATTGAATCATATACGCCATATATGTTCATATATGAGTACATATATTATTCCATATATGGGGTAATATATTTTAATTTTTATTAGATATTGCAATATATTAGGGAAATTTAAACCTTTGTTCTACCGAATTAAGATACAGTTTGAATTCTTATGTGAAAGGCAGAAACGTAATTAGATTAAGTGACTTATGTATACTAGGTATTATATTTCCGTTATCAGCTCTTCATTTAATGTAACAATTCATACGTTGTTGTTTATTTTTTTATTATTTATTCTATTTTTAATACTGTTTTTTAATGATAACAAGAACGTTTGAATTGTTATATAAAATGGTAGTATCTTCATCTTAAAATAATATTGGTATTTTTTCCCATAATATATGTGTGTTTTTTTTACCTTAAATTTATTGCATGTAAAAATCCACTCTTCCCTTGAATTTAATGTTGATTTATTTAATTTTAATAAAAAAAGCAATATTTTTGTTTAAAAATATAAAAATCATTTTTAATATGCCGGCATATAGAAAAAGTACTCATATATGACCATATATGAACACTCATATATGTCCATATATGACCATATACCCTCAAATCTTGATTATTAGTGCAATTATAGCTCTTAATTTTGCGATGTTTTTTCTTTTTTTGTTTAACAAAAATATATTTTATAGCACTAATTTGTTTTATATATTTTAATACATATGTTTTGTAGCTGTAGCCTTATAGCCACAGTCGTCTGCATTCTGTAACAGTGGAGTTAGTTGATGGCAAATCATCCAGAGCATAAAAATATTTAATTTCAAATTTCAATATCTTAATTTTTTACCTTGACTTTTTTTGGTATTTTTGTCAATAAGTTTTCAATATCAAAAGAGAGTATTAACATTTTTTTGTCTAGTTGCCATGACGTTTTTAGAAAACAGGCTTAAAATTGTTTTTATTGTATCAGGATTAAACAGCAATGATCATTTTGTACAGTCAACTTTTAAATGCGTCCTAATCCTAATGAGAGTGTAGGTCCGATATTACTATTAATATGAGCAAATTACTCAAGTGAATAATTGTCAAATGTAATTGAGATCGCCCAGGTATGTCGTCTGTTAAGTTACCCTGTTAATACATTCATTGATCGTTTAAAGCTTTCTGTTAACTTATAAAAGCTGTTTTGAAAGGGCATCAGCAGTCTTTAACTTAGTGCTTTTTTATGAAAGAATGACCAATGTTGCCACGAACAAAAATTTTTTTATCCAACATTTTTTTAAAAAAAATGTTACCACTGAAAAAAAAAAATTCTGAAGTGATATTCAACGAATTAAATCGAAAACGACCATTCATTAAATAGATTTAACTCCTATTTGATCCACTTCGATGCGTTATAAAATGAATATAATCAATTGAAACAGTTCGTTTTATCAAATCAAATGATTTAAATAAATCGAACGAAAAAAATAATATTTTGAATATTTCCGTTCAGTGATTTAAAAAAAAAATCCGTTCACTGATCTAAAATTGGTTGTTTACCGTTAAAATAAATTTATAAATATTGGATTTGAAACGTTCAATTGAATGAATTTGCTTGATTTAACTCATATTGTCCCAGTGTTCGATTATTCGAAAACTGGTTTTTATAATTTTATTTTCTTTTTTTTAATTAAGACTCTGAACTATTTTTTTATACAATTAGATAGTATAAGGGGTTAGCTTTAAATTTTATTATAAAAGCTCTTACCCACTTTTATCCCCCTTTTATAACAGAGAAGAAGAAGAAAACACATAAATTTTAGCATAATTTTAAAAACTTAAAACTATGTATAAAAAATAAAAAAATTAAAAATGTAGTTCCATAACAAGAAAACAAATGTTTTCGTTATTTCATCTTTATTATTGTAATATTCCTTCAAAATACCATTTATCTCAAAAAAAATTGTACTTTATTTTCGTGTTTTTTTAACCCCAAATGACCTTAGATACCAAGTTTTATAAAGTTATAAAAAAATCTTAAACTTTCAACAATAGAAAACAAATGTTTTCGTTATTTCATCTTTATTGTTGTAATATTCCTTCAAAATACCATTTATCTCAAAAAAAATTGGACTTTATTTTCGTGTTTTTTTAACCCCAAATGACCTTAGATACCAAGTTTTATAAAGTTATAAAAAAATCTTTGGTACAATATGGGTTAAACAAAAAAACAATTTGTTCACTCTAGGTAAAATTTGAATTTGATTTAAAAAATTACCCAGCAAAATAAAATGGATGTTATTCTTTACGAAACTATTATTCAGAACACCAAAGAGTTAATACACTCAGAAAAAAAAGTTAGTAGAAAAACTTGTAAACGGTTTTCAATTCCACTTTACTATTCTTGTACTGATTTTTAGTAAAAAAAATATTATTTAGCAAACCTTTTTGCTATTTACATTTTACAAATTACAGAGTTTTTACAGAATATTTACAAATTTTTGTTGCTAATTTCAGAAGTCATTTTACAAATTTTTGAAAACCGATTTGCTAAAATTAGCAAAAAAAATACTAATTTTAAAGAAGGAAATGTTTTTTCTAAATTAAACTTACACCTACAAACTTAAATTGCCTTAAAATGTTACATAGTTTAAAGAAAAATGGGCCGAAAGTGAAGATACCGACTACTCATGTCTGAAAATAGGACATCCACTTAAAATAGCGCTTAAAAGTTTTTTTAGTTCTAAAAATAAGCCCTAAAAACAATTAAAATTTGTGACCTTAAAAGTAAAAAACAAATGATTAAAATATTTTTTAAAACAGAAATTTCCAAATTAAAACAAAATGATTAATTCGTTTATGTTTTAACAATTTTTAAGATTTTTAAGCCTTTGATTTTTTTTTAATTTTGTATGAAATATTATAAAAAAAATAATCAAGTAAAAATATTTTGATGCTCGATAAAAAAAAACAAATTTAACATTTTGTACTAATATTAATAATATTTAGTAATTTTTTTTGCAAACCGATTTTAAATTCCACTTTACAAAAAGTATACTAAAATTTAGTAGCGGCTACTAATTTTTCTACTAATTTAATTGTACTACACGTCAGCAGACATGTGTTGCTAAGATTAGCAAAAAATACCGCTGGGCTCAAATTAGCAAAAATTCTCGTAATAACAGCAAAATTTTCAGTTGCCATTACAGACTTTTTTTGGTGAGTGTAGTGAAAATTTTTCGATTTGTAAGAAGTCATTTTAATCAAAAACTTCCAAAATGTTTATATTCACCCCTACTTATGAAGTCATAATAATACAATTTTTTGTAATAATTCCATTGAAAAGCATATAAATTTTTTAATTTTAATATTTATTTATAACAATTTATAAATATAGTAAAAAAATAACAATTATTTAGTTGGTACATAAATGGATAATTCGTGCAGTCATTTAATGATTTATTGAAAAAAGATTTTGCGTACCAGTGATTTCCACTTTTTTCGGTTGGAATAATAATTCTTGGCGTATCAAAATCACATTTTTAACTTTAAAACAAAGCCAACTCCCTATAATATATTATTATAAAGGAGGATAAATATAGACCAACTCCCTATAATTATTTTGTCTTCCCTATATTTAACAACTTCCGTAAACTAATGAAAAAGTCCATCTCATCATCGATTTTTCAAAGCACCGAAAAAACTTAGTCTCTAGCAAGGCTTGTAGTGCAAGTACAGTGATTGTATACATGTTTGAATTGGTACAACCCTTGCTTGAGGCTAAGTTTTTCTGTAAATCGACTAAGAATTTCGGTGTCTCGACTAAGAATTTTTTGTAGTGGCACCATTTGGCATCATGGGTGGCTAAAAATTTGGTAGTTTGTTCATCCTGGCTTAAAGGATCCTTGGTTTAACAGCTGTTCAAAACATAGAACCTCGTGGATGGAAAAAGTGAATTTCGACTGCTCATTAACAAAGGAAAAGCTTGACAAACACTATGGGGACTCTGCACCATCGATTTCAATGCTTAAAAAGTTTACTGACTTTCGTTGTGGCCTTACAAGTATGGAAGATGCCGAACATTCTGAACGCCCAGTTGAGGTCTCTACACCCAAAACAATTGAAAAAATTCTCGATATGGTGTTGGCCGATCGGGGATTGAACGTGAGATAGATTATGAAAGACATAGGCATCACACCTGGCTCAGTGGGGTCAATTTTGAATCTGATCACTTGGGTATGAGAAAGCTTTTCGCAAGATAGCTGCTGCGTTTGCTCTCAATCGACCACCAACGGAATCGTGTGACAGCTTACTTTCCATGGCAAAAATCCATAAAGTTGACTATGAATTGCCCCCTCATTCATCTTATTCTCTGGATTTTGCCCCCTAAAGAAATGGCTCAGTGGAAAGAGATTTAGCTCCAACGAATTAATTTATTCGCAAACAAATGCCTATTTTATGGACCTCTAAAAATCCTAATTTTTGGAAGGTATACAAAAATTTGAGATACGTTGGACTAAGTGTATTGAGCTAAAAAGAGATTATGTTGCAAAAAAAGCTGTGTTTCATTCAAAAAGTCACGGACTTATTGTTCCGCTAATGCATTGTGCATGGAACGGCAAAATCAAAATAAATAACTAAAATTTTAAAACACAGAAAAACCAATCTATATATTTGATAACCAGAAAAGTTATAAAAATTAAAAAAATCGCATCTTCACATTGGAAAAAGAAATAACCAATTTGGGGTAAAAATAATCAAAACGGTGACACTGAGAGTGACCCCACTGTTTTATATTTTAATAGCACGTTTTATACAAAAAGAAAAGCTTTTAATGTATTAGTGCCAATTTAACAGTGTTTTTTGTTCAAAGCCTTAAAAGCGAATTAATTATAACATAAAGCAGAGTTATTCAATAAGTTGAAGTTAAAAGTGAGGTAGAAAAATATATTTTTATTAGATTTCAAACTAACAAAGAAAGTGCCCCAACCTTAAAACTAGGATTTTCAATTTGGATATGTGATAGAAAAAACAAATCTAAGGTCGGCCTGTTTCGGCTCTTGCGCCACTTTGAAATTTTAAGAGATATCTCAAAATATAAATGCGAAATATTTTAACCAAAAAGATAAAAAAAAATATTTTGCCAAATGAACAAATTCTATCCATGAAATAGTGTACAATTTTGATCCATGAGTCAACAACTTGTTGTTAGTTTTTGCTCTGTCTGAATGTTGTATAAGATTGATATGTTGTTTCCAAAAGATGCATATCGAGAGACGACTGCATGTATTTGTCTTTGTGCTGCATAACTTTTGTTAATGTATTTTCGTTCGCCTGAAGCAAAAAGTCATCTGGAAATACCATCCGAATTTATAATTTAGAAAATATTAAGAATGGCCTTCAAAATATTGCATGATTTTCTTTTGACTAAATGAAATAATACAAAATTCTTTAATTTTTTCTTTGTATTTATTTACATATATTTTATAAAATAATTTTATTATTTTTATATGTTTTATATCTGGAGTTTTAATTTTGGTTTAATAACCTGACAATTTTATAAATGATCAACAATTTTTATTTTTTTCTTATTTTCTAAAAAAAATACATTTTTTTGAAAAGGTGCATATTAATTTTCTTAATGCGTATAAGTGAGAATGACACAATTTTAAAAGAGCTTCATTAATTTGTTTTTATTAAAGGGAGTTTGGGATTTAAATTCTTTGGTTTTAAATTTGATATAAAAAATAAATGTTTACAAGTCCTGCTTTAAATTACTAAACGGAGGGTTTTGATATTTCGGCATGTTACTTAATCAATAAATTAACGATTTAAATGGTTTAACAAATTTCTATTTATAATAATATAAGGTTTAAAAATGTAACTTTTAAACTGCAAAAAAAGAAAATTGCGAATATGGACTGGATCATTTTCAAAGTATAATCATTTTTGATAATTTAAATTTTTCTTTTGAATTCTTGGAAATAATGTCTTAAACTAAATAATGTCTTAGTAGAGAGAAGAGTAAAGAATTGAAATAGTTTAGGAAATGTTATAGAAAGACCTAACAAGGAAAGTATGTTTGTAGGTTCCCTCAGACATCGATAAAATTTTTAGTATGTGATAAAGGAGACAAAATTAAAAAATTGTTTTAATACATATCGGCCAAATTTAATATTTATGGATTAAAATGAATTCTAAAGTTGATGAAAACTTTTTTGCCTTAAAAGTTTCCAATATTTTAAATACTCCTTTGATTGAACTTTAAAAAAAACAAATTCGTATGGAACAACGTGATAAAAATTACTCAAAACGTAGTCAGTTTAGTTCCACCCTTAGCGGACCAATTTCATGTCTTTAACATGATATTGGTCGGCTTATTTTTTCTGTCCCCTTTAACACATATACCAATAACATCTAAATTGGAGTGAAGCACATAGTAAAACTTTGTGGTGAGACTAATTAGACCATAATTATAATTTGGGGGTTGTAAATGAAACTTGTAATTGGATTTATTTTATAGCACAATTTTCTCTGCGTTTTTTATAATTCCAAGGTACTTCAGTTGAGTCTTTTAATAAATTAATCTTTTATTTGTTTATTACAAATTTTAATAGTAAAATTATTATTTAAGTTAAATATTATTTTATTTGTTTGTTTTATAACACCAAATTTTCAATGTTGATTCGTTCTTGATTCACTCAAGAGCTTATCATGTGTTTAAAAAAAAAATTCAGTTTAAAAAAAAAGAAGTAAAAACTAATAAAGACAGTATAAGAAATCTTAATACTTATAGTTTAGTTTTGTTTATTAACAATAATCGTTATTAATAATATACTAGTTTAAAAAAAATCAATAAGAATCTTAAAGAAAATAAATTAGTTATTAAAAAGAAAAAGTTTAAATAAAATATAACAATTAAAGAAAATATTTTATAGAAAACTGATACTTAACATTTAGTTTAGTAATGTACTAAACATAAAAACTTAAAAAAAAAAACTTTTTTGTTAGCAAATATTGTCCCAAATTACTGTTATTTGTCCATTCAGAAAACAGATTCTTGCTGGTTACCGAATTTGTTACTAATCCAAATTTTTCTTCCATGACTATTGATTTTTTTAGGCAACCCAAATTCTGGGAAAATAAAATTGTCTAAACTGATTATCTGATGTAAGTACAATTTCGCTTTTCAGCTCGAATCTGTTTTCGCTGTGTCTCTAACTAGTTACTTTAAATTTTATAATTTTTTTTCAAATTGATTAATTTTACGGTTTGATTGGAATTCTAAATGAAAGAGATTTGACAGAATACAGAGAATTTTGAATGACACATTTCAACCCTAAAAATATCTGTATGACATAATATCTTCCTGAGTCCCACTGTTTATTTAACTCACATTTAATTTAATTCACATTATTTATTGCAATAAAAAGTTCATGCTTTTGAAAAAGTCATGAAATTCAAAATAAAACAAGTTGAATAACTTTTTCATCCTAAATTTGGACCTGATATCAAAACATACAAAGTTAGGAAGAGTTTAATTCATGTTAGCTATTCGTATATTTATATAGTTTACTGTTAGGTTCTTTCAATTCCAAAGGTTAAACAAATTTTTTTCTAAAAAATGGTTTTTGTGTTTTGTATTTAATTCGAAAAAAATATGATTGGAAAAATTTCAATAAACTTTTAATTAGTTTATTTGTGTTGACCAGTTTTGTATTAAAATGATTTCAAAAATTTTTTGTAATAAACATAAGCCCTTAGAGCTTTTATAAAAAATTATTTTAAGTTTAAATTCAGTACTCAGGTTTTGAATGTCAAAATTTACATTATTTTTTTAGATTTTAAAAGGTTTTTTCTCTAAAAAAAAGCTTTTCCAAAAAAAATTTATTAAAAAAATATATTAACGAAACCTTTTGCTAAATAAAAAAACTATGGCAAGATACTGCATAATATTTGTCAATTATCTTAATTTAAAAGCTTTGGTTTATAAACAAAGGCTTTTTTATACAAAAAAATTTCTTTTTTCAGAAAAAAAAGAAAGTCACAAAAATATTTTTCAATTCCATTTTTTTTTTTCAAAAACTAAATCTACCATAAATTAATCATAGTAATTCATTGCGCGTAAAAAAACTTTCCCAGACCATTAACATTTTTATGTCGGGCACATCAATGACCTTCAATTCGTCCGTTATATTAAGGCACTTCATTTGTCTTTTCTCCAGATTAGCCAGCTCAACTGGTTGCCATAAGTCACTGTGTTCAGGATCGTAATTAGGATGACCATGAGCAGCGAAATGTGTCCACATGCCCACTAAGCGTTCGATGCATTTATATTCTTTGGTATGTTTCTTCAATTTGCGAGCCACAGAATTATAAAATAAATATGAGAGATCATCGCCGTGGCATGTGCCGCGCACTTTTTTGCCACAACTTATAATGCGCAAGTGATTAAAATGTTTTGAGTCAAAATCAAAACGATATAAATAGGTGGGAGAGTCGGTGGCATATTCCATGCGTGACAATACTGTACGGTAGATGGGGAACCAGAAATATTCATGCGAGACCATCTGTAAAAATAAAAACACAACATAAGGATTAAAATCTAAAGGGAAAAGCTCAGTAGTTAAATTTTTATTATTTTAATCGAGCACTGAATAAAGCTGGTCCATAAAAACCATTTATGCCAATAAATAAATTTGAATATTTTAATTCTTAAGTGTTTAAAAAGTTAAGTTAATTTTGAGGCACATTCTTTAAATGAAATTTTTTTAACTTTCAAAGTTTCTAAATTCAAAAAATATAACGAACGTTTCAATAAAGAAATTTTATAAAAACTTTTCTTTTTACGAAAGTGTATCATAATATTAACGACGTGAAGCATAAACTTTTATTTAGTGTAGAACTTTTTGGAAGTCATAAGTGTGCTTTTGTTAGCTTTAAAACTTCGACAATTATAACGAATATATTATTATTTGGGAGCTTATAAATTATAAAAAATACATTTTTTCGTTATTTTTAATTTGATATAATTAATATTTGATAGCTTTCAGCATCGCAATTGCTTGAGTAAAATTAAATAGAAATAAACTTTAAAAGCGTTATTTAACTTACCAATAAATATTCGTGTAACATTTCCAGACTAGGTTCTTTATCACCATAGTAAGTGTTCTTCAATTCATAACCATATTCTTTGCACAGCTCACTATCACGATTCATATTTAATTCCAATGGCACCACATACCGGCAATCACCCAGCTCATTTAATATCTTAGGATTGTTTTTGGTGTCTACAAAAAAAACAAAATAAAAGAATACATTTAACAGAATTACAGATAAGTATTTTTCTCCTTCACAACTTACCAGTATATAATAACAACCCTTCATTAGAAACACCACCAATAATCATGGGTATATTATTACTCCAAGCTGTTCGCATCATTTCGATGGGTTTAGTAGGTACCACGCAATGTTCAGTCACATAAGGTTCTATTACAGGACCAAAAGAGAAACCAATTCGTTCCCTTTTCTCCACATCTGTGCATAAATCTTCATTGGCTTTAATAATAACAGAACCTTTGGCATTTCTAAGAAACTCAAAAACTTCCTTTTCATTGTTGTCGCCTGTATAACCAGCTACTTTGGCCAAACGATATGGCCAATTACGTTGTGGTGTTACTGCCCAGGGTGACAGTACTGTGCCAGACATACAAATTGCCTTGTGAAAAAGATCTTTGCATTGCTCCGTTATCATCATATAATGAACAGAAGCACCACCAGCACTATCACCAAAAAGTGTAATATTATTCGGATCACCACCAAATCTCGAGCAATTGGCTTTAATCCAACGTAAAGCCATAACTTGATCTTTAAGACCAGCATTGCCAGGTACATCAAAGCTTGGATCTTGCATGCACAAGAACCCAAAGGGTCCCACTCTGTAGGTTATGGATATAACACACACATCTTCCCTAAGCAAATAATCAGGACTATAAAGATCACGAGATGCTTCACCAAATTGGAAGCCACCACCATAAATCCATACCATAACCGGTAAAGGTTTAATGGGGTCAAGCTAAATAAAATACAATTTTATATAATAATATAATTTAAATTAATAAAATCCTCGTAAAATAAATAACAATACAGAATAAATATAAAGTCAAGACTGTGAAGTAGATGATTTTTGTACTGAAATGATGTGTATGTTACTTTAAGTAGTTAAAAATGTTGTTAAACCCTGTATTTGAGTTGCGATCTTAAAGATTGTGTTACTTACATTTTTTGTGTACACATTTAAATACAAGCAATCCTCAGAACCATCAGTCATTTGAAATACAAAATGCTTTTGTAATGGTTTCGGTCCAGCCGATGTACAACTTCGTACTTCAGTCCATGGCTCTGGTGGTTGTGGTGCTTTGTATCTCAACTCTCCTATGGGTGGTTTGGCAAAAGGAATTTTTTCGAATGAGAAAAATACATCACCGTATATGGATTTGCGTTTAACACCCTTGACGGGTCCGTATATGGTTGGTATAATTGTTTTCTCTTTACTGCGGTATCGTCGTTGTTGAACTTTAAAATCAACCATTCTAAAATAAAAGACAATAAGTTATGATTAAAATTTTTATATTTTTAAAGAGTTTAAAACCAAAGAGATCTACTGATTTAGGCTTAACCAAAAACGCCTCATTAGTAAACCAGCAAATGGGTGATCATTACTAATATCCAAATAATTAACAGTATAACCTGTATCTACTGCAGATAATTCGGTACCAAAGCCAGTTGTATTAGGCAAAAAGTAATTTTTGAAATTAACTTTACATATTCGCTGCATATAAAAGCACACAAAATTTATGCACATGCAGCAGAACAAACTCATTATATTGTTACGATTTTACGCTTTATAAAATCGTTGATTTATTTACCTTTTAAATAAATCGAGTTCTTTCTATATTGCAAATAATAAACACTCTTTGAAATTATTTATAGCTCTATTTATTTA
This sequence comes from Eustalomyia histrio, assembly GCA_949748255.1. Lineage (NCBI taxonomy): Eukaryota > Metazoa > Arthropoda > Insecta > Diptera > Anthomyiidae > Eustalomyia > Eustalomyia histrio. Next base: position 196,159,851 of record OX456523.1, read on the forward strand.
TAACAGTCACTAAAAATTACAGAAAAACACTTTAATATCACACTTTATTTACACGATGCAGATAGACTAAACGTTAGCCACACTTTAGTTCTTCACACTTTGCGTTTTACTTATAAACTGAATTACTGCGTCACTGAGTACCATATGAGTAGTCAGGTATTCTAGTTATTTTCAGTTTATTACGACACTAGAATCTTCCAGCTGTCAAAATTTGTGTAAAGAAATTTCTAGTGATAGAAATTTCTTGTAACAATATTCTGACCACGTGGTGGTGCAGGGTGTATATGTAAGCTGTAAGTCAAATTGCTTTCGCAGAAGTACGAAACAGTACTTTTTGCAGCTATGCAATTTTCAGAAATAAAAATCGTGTCACTAAATTTTTAACTTAATATCGAACCGTCAATATATTTAAACATCAATGAAATAATAGAAAATATTAAAGATTTGACATAGCTGAATTTAATTTAACACTCCTACTTGGTTATTTTTAAAATTAATATTTCAAAACATTCCTAAACTCCAAAGATTCCAAAACTTTATCTATTTAATGACACACTTTTCTCATTATGAGATCAAACCAAATCTTTGACTATCATCCATAAACACATAACATCATTTACAACTATTAACCTTTAACTTAAACTATGTTGGTTTTTAGAGTGCTCTTATGTTGCGATAGTTAAAGGGAACCACCAGTGACGGCAAAATAAATTTTACAAAAATAATATGTATCAGTTTTCTATCCCTAATACATATGGCATAGTCCTCCTTCGGTGTTCCCACAGCTCTTAACCTCACCAAAGTAAAATAACAAAACAGTTTTCTAACCTAAAAAGCTTCTATAATTACGCCAACTCTCCATCAGATGGGGGACAAAAACTGTTCTAAGGTTTTCCATCTCATGTAATTACAGTGTTGCCCTTCATCTTTCACAACTTTTCATATTTCCTTCATCTTCTTTCCAAAGAGAGCAACACATTAATTAGTAGTACGAATTTCCTGAGTGTTGCTTCTCTTTGAAAAAAATATAAACGTATATAATTTGTATTAATTATGCATAATAATAATAAAGAACACAAACACAGGCTATACTTATATGCGCTAGACTGAATATTGATAAGGGTCTAGGCGGCGCATATATTTCGATCTTTTCTGATAGCCGACAGCACTCCAGGCTTTGTCGTCGTGGACATTCACTTCAGAAATAGTTCTGGGGTGTTTTGATACCCTTTAACAGTTGGCCGCGCGTAACAAGGTTACCTTTGAATGGATACCAGTTCATCGTGGACATGTTGGTAACGAGGTAGCGGACGAACTAGCTAGAATGGGTTCTCCCACACCTTTAGTAGAACCGAAACTATGCTGTGGGGTAAACTGGTCCACTATAGCAGCCCTGGGAGAGTGGGAGAACTACCAAAGGCAAAGTACCTTTGGAACAATCCTTTGGGGATGAGACAGGCGAAACTACTGGTCAACCTCTTTTTAATTGGGAAAATTTTGGACCTTGCTAGTAACGACATTAGGTTACTAATAGGGTTTCTTACAGGACATTTCGGATTAAACTACCATTTGTGGAGAATGAATCTGTTGGAATCGCCTATGTGTCGACTATGTCTTAAGGAAGATGAAACAACCAACCACATTTTGTGCGAGTATGTTGTATTGCATATGAATAGAAGAAAAGTTTTCAATAGAAAATTTTTGGATCCAGAGGACATTAGAAACTCTTTTCCATCTCCTGTATTAAAGTTCATAGGGAATATTATACAGATTTCGGTTTAGTTTTATGATTCATGGTACAAAAGATCCAGATGGGTCGCAGGTCTTGACTTAATAATTATAATAAGAACACAAACATAATATTTAAATAAAAAAAGCATAAAATCTTGAAAAATTTTCACATTGTCAAAACCCTACTTCATCTAATAAAATTGCAACTTTCTTCTGTTGAAATACTTTTATCAAATAATGTTTTCTAATTTGACGTCACTTATTCTAAATATACCCCATTTTTTTTTTTGTAACAGCTTTTGTTTACAAGTTATAGCTTTCACATAAAATTAACTGTATTACAGTATTATTGATGCTGATAACACAAGTTTATAAATTCCGGTAAACTTTTGGATCAGAGCCGATGAGAACAAGTATTAACGTTTTGTGAATTCGAGTCCGGAATCTTGTTTTTCAAGATTGGTTCTAGTTCTCGCATGTTGGCAGCACTGCACTCTCATAACGACAATCAGCTGTTGGCATTACTAGAAACATCACCACAGGAGGCGAAAACTGATAGTAGTGATAGTGACTTTGAATGTGACTTGGAAACACCAACACCATTTAACCAAGCTGATTTAAACGACGTTATCAGAGATCTAATTGCTAAAAAAAAAATAACAAAATACAAAAGATACTAAAATTATTTATTACCACACAAGAGAACAAAATCTCCTCAAATATTTTGCTGAAAAATATTTTTTGTCGTGAAAGCAGGAAAATATGTAAAAAAAGACAAAAGTTTTATGTAGTTTAGAGAAAAAGTTTCTATAGTTTTTTAATTTGCCTTAAAAAATCGCAGGTTCATTTGCACGTTTCTAGAAGTGGTGCTTATTATAGACTCATCGAAACGGAGTCTAAAATATGTTCTCTTACACAATAGGGATAAATTTTGGTCGTTGCCTATTGCACATTCTACAAAAGCAAAAGAATAATACGACATCCAACTATTGCTCTGGTTTTGAACAAAATTAAATATGTATGTGGAATATAACTGGCTCATATTTATTGATTTTAAAATGGTAAATTTAAGGTAAATTTTAGGCCAACAATGTACCAATGTTTTCTTTGCTCTTAGGATAGCAGAGCTAAAAATCAAATTGGATTTAAAATGATTGGCCTAGACTACTGTTCTATCAAAATAGTTTCCAAAACTCAGTGAAGAAAAGGTAAAAGCGGGCAATTTTGACGAGCCGAAGATAAGATCGTTATAGAAGACTCAAATTTTACGGACATTATGAAAGAGATTGCAAAAAAGGCATGGAATAAATTTGTTGTTTTGGAAATAAGAAAAGTTCTGACTATTCTCAACACTTCGAACATCATATGAGCCACTTTCAATCTAAAGGATTTAAGTGAACAACGATGAAGGGACTCTATCAAGCCTATTGGAACGCACACATGATGGCTGACTAATGTTGGAGCATTCAGAAAAGCCCTCTGCCTTCAACATCAAAAAGGAAATCAAATAAAAGAATGTTTGTTTCAACTTAAGAACTAAATAAGATATGATTATCATTAAATATATAGTGCTTTTTTTAAAAAAAGGAACATCTGGCATATTTTTTTAACTAGAGCTGATACAGAAATTTAAGTCACAGATTTGAAATCGTCATTAACAATTAAACTAATATTATGTAACATAACCCAATCATTAGACATGGTGTTGTGCAGTGTTATATTTCATTTTAATTCGTTTAAAAATGTTATAATATAAGACATTATATTAAAATAATGTACATAGTTCAGAATTTATCATTTTTAAATTATACAATTAATGACCTTGAACCGATTTATAATTGCACAAAATAATAAAATAATCTCTAAACACACGACAAATCTTAATATATAATATGCATGAAGAATATTTACAATTTTCCAAAAGCATGTGAATTGTGAGAAATATTAAAATATTTGTTAATTTGATATTTTGTCCAAAGAAAGTAGATTAACAAAAAAATAAAATAAATTAACGAAAAAATAAAATAAATTAACATAAAATGTTTATTTAACAAATCTAATTTAATCAAAGCATACTAAACTGTTTATCCTGAAGACAAATTTCAGTCTAACTTTATTGGCATGTATGTGGATCGATTCTGTGAGCATTGGTCATTTACGGCACACCACAAGAAAAAGTCTAAAGAAGTCAAACAGCAGCTCCGAGTTGCTCAATTGACATCGCCAAGATGGCTGGTAACACGATTACCGAACTTAGTGCGTAAAACATCGATTGACTGGTAATTTGTGTGACATGGTGCGCCACCTTGCGGAGAGCAAAGATTATTCAGGCTTATATCTTCATTTCAGCGCTCGATGTTGACAGCAAAGGCGTTTCCAGCAACTGTCACTCTCTGTGGATGCGTTAGCTTCTCGACAATGTCGTGCGGTTTTTGAGATCTCCAGTTGCGGCATTTCGTTTATCCGCCGGGATAAGATGATTTTTTGGCCGAATTAGATGTGCAATTGGAGCTTCTGTAAGGAAGAGTTAATTGGCTCTTGTAAGCAAATAATCCGGAATCTTTGTGCTAAATTCTCATGGTGCTGGTACGTGAAATGCTACGCTCCATACGACGCTTGCGACCATGAGAGTTGTCCAATAGCAGCCCAAAACTTATTTCAACAAACGAACAGTTTAGGCAACACATCACTCGTTTTGGAAATTATTTCACAATATTTCTCAACGTTGTTCAATTATTATTTTGGTGTGCGGAGGTATGATACTGACTGATTGTCAATCTTTCGAGCAGAAAAAAATCTATCAGTGTCAAAATACAATATGATTTGAAAATATACCAGTATTTGGACCACCCTGTTTAATTATCACATAATCTGTCTATAAATGTACAAGTTTAATATATATTTTTTTTTCATATTAATAACTATAAAATGTCTACAAATTTGTTTAATGGGGTTAAGTACTTTAAATTTAATAAACATTTTAAAGGTGATTAAGTTCTACAGTTTTTACACACAGGGAAATATTTTGTCAGTTTGAATCTTAAATTTGTTGTACTACGACTAAACTCAATTGGTATAACTAAATATTGATTGAAACTACAAATTTCGGTTAATACAACTGAATTTTGTTTGCAACATCCAAAATCACTTTTAAATTTAGTTGCGCTAGCTGAATTTATTGTTTAACGCAACTAAAATACACTTTTTAATTCGGATGACACTTACATAATTATTCTCTATTTTTTTTTTTTTGAAATTTTATATCTAGTGTAAAAATTTTTAATGAAAATTACATGGATTTTGTTAATTTCTCTTTAATTTTCGGATAACTTTTGATTGAAGCTACGGTGCAAAACAAAAATATTTTTTTTTACAAAACTATTTTTAATCAAGCGAAAAGCTTGGTTTTTGTGGAATACAAATTATAAATTTATTTTTTTTAATATTATTACTGTGTTGTAGGTATCAATTAAATTTCTTTTCATTTACGAGCAATTTAAAGTATGTATTCCCCTTAAGTATTATTTCATGCATGACAACTATCAGAAATACGTGATTTTATTATAATTATATTTATTGTCATTAGTATGTGTCAAAACAATTAAACTGTCGAAATGTATTAAAAAAAACTAAATATTTAAAAAATATAGATGAAAAGATATTTATATATGTACATTATTGACTTTTTTATTTAAATGAAATGATTTTTAATTAAAATAAATAAATTGTATAGTATTTAATGTGGTTTTTAATTTTACCGGAAAAAATTAATAAAAAAATAAATAAATAAGAAAACTGTAAGAGCCAGTATTGCATTTACTCTTGATTTAAATTTTACTAAAGTAAACTATGTCATTATACAGTCACGAAATATGTTTAAGGGGTTTTGGCTCTTATAGTTGGTACTTACAGTTAATTTTGTCTTTTCTTTAAATAACTCCAACCTAAACATTCCGTTTTTGATGAAATTTGGATATGTGAGAAAAAAGGTATTTTATTTTTTCGTTCAACTCGGTGATCCCCTAGGATGAAATAGGGGGATACGTTTACAAATATTTTTAATTACTCAAAATTTTTTGATACAAACAAAAACACAATATAATAAATCAACAAGTAAAAAAGGGCTAAATTCGGCTGTGCCGAGTCTTTGAATACCCTCCACCATAGGGGCTGAAAATGATATACGTATATACTAAATTTTGCATGAACTGTAATATGAATATGTTTTGTCAATTTATGTAACGAACTTTTGTTATTTAGTTTTAGTAATGTTATTGATTTAGTTTTAGTAATGTTATTTACAGAGGTCTGCTCTGTTAGCGACTTTAACATTGTTGATTTTTACGTTAACTTAGTTATTAGAGTAACACACATATAGCTCTAAGAATGTTATTATTCTCATAGTATGTAAGATAATAAATGTAATCGAACAATAAGAAGACTTAATAACATTTTTACTTACTTAACAGAAAAAAAAAAATAGATACAGAAAAATTGTACAAATTTGTATGGAAAATTTAGAGGTACCTTCACATTTTCACCCATAACTTTTGAACCGCTGAACCAATTTTGCTCATTTTAAATACCAAACTGCTCGAGAGGATGTTCAATAATCTGGGTAAAAATAGGCACCCCCGCTTGCGTCTTCGCGTCGTGATCGCCATTTCAACAGATAGATAGACAGACAGACAGACAGACAGACAGACAGACGGACATCGCTAAATCGATCACGAATATATATACTTTATGGGGTCTTAAACCTATATTTCGACATATTACAAACGGAATGACAAACTGATATATACCATCACCATATATGGTGGAGGGTATAAAAATAGGTATTCAAAATATTTCAATTATAACACTCAGACTTTTATGTACTGTTTGTAGTTTAATAAAAAAGATTTCCGTTCCATTTAAAAATAAAGGAACATACATTTATTTTTCACAGATATATCTATATTAACTTTTTTATATATTCGAAATGATTTACTATCATTTACCGATTTTTTTCAGTTCCATTTATTTTTTATTTTTTTTTTTCTGATTTGCTTGAAATTTAATAAAAATGCACCCATTAAAGGGAAATTTGTGGTTTATTTGTGTCCGTAAGAGTTATTACAAATTTAAATTTTGTTTGCTGTCTGTTTCAAAAAAAAACACTTTCAATATGTTTTTTATTTAAGTTTGTTTATATACAAAATTATTTCAATTCAAAATACAAGAACTTTATAAACACACATACGTACGCAAACACATTTAACACACACAAACATATATTTTGTAGATTAAAAAAACAAACGAAAAATTAAAAAACGAAAACAATTTCAAAGAAATGGTTATATCATTTATTTTTAACTGATTAAACATTTATTTCTTACGGAAGTGTCAGTTATTTAAACAACATTAAAAATAAATATCAAAAGTCATTTAACTTAAATAGACCATTTACCTTGTACTGATAGCTCGTTATTTGCAAACCTAAAGTAATAAGTTATCGATTATTGATTACGTATTACATGATTTACAAATTTAAAGTAATAATTGAAATATTTTAAAAAATCTATTTTTGACAACACTAACGAAAAAACGAAGCGCAACAATTCATGTAGGTTTAAACGAATCAAACACTATATTTGTTGATAGCTCAGTGAGTAGAGTTTTCGGCTGGCAACCAGAATTCTCCGGTTCTATTCCAATCACGACCAGATTATATTTAATAAGGTTTAAAATATTTGTAACAAATTTGTTTTAATAAAAATTTCTTTTTTACTTTTCCCATTCTCGTAACTACATAAGTAACCACTTACTTTATCACCTCTAAAATAACGGGTCCATACATTACGTTCATCGTCTCTAAAAATCATCAGTGAATTCAGGTGTAAAGTAATCCATGACCCCTATAGCTACACATTACTTTTCACCTTATTTCATAATGTGTCGTTTTGCTAGGTTGTTATAAAAATAAAAGAAAACCTAAAATTAACAAAACTAACAAAAAACAAAAACTTTTTAAAAATAAACTCGAATGAAATTTAAAATTTTGGTGTAGGCTTATGCTGTTTTCTTACTTAAATAATTCCAATAATTATAGTTATATCCAAGTGTTTCTATTGTAATTAAAATTTAATATTGAAAATTGTAAAGCAATCAATAAAATGATTAAACATCTTAATACAATTTTGATGACATAATCTATTTGTTTTTAATTTAGTATTTTTTCATTGTTTTTAAATCAAAGTTATCTATCAGCTTCTCACAACATTTTCAGTCTATTTTAGAAAACTTTGTTTATCTTTATCTATAAACAAAATGTGTTTAATTAGTCATTTCATCTTACAATTAGTAGGGAAATATGGTGTACGATGGTATATCTGAAAACATTAGATTTTTTGTACAATTTATTTCCAGAATGTGTGGTATTTGCCACAGGGTCTATCAAATAAAAGATTAAAATAAAAAAGGTGATGCAACGGGAAACCCCAAAACCACACAAATTAAAATTTGATTTCGAAATTAATACATTATTATTATTATTAAACGGTCATTAAAAAATTAAAGTTGGAAATTTATGAATTTATTAAAACTAATTTACAAGTATTTTGTAAATTTTTAATTTTTTTCTGCTTTTTTAAAAAACTTTTAAATTTCAACCCATTTCGGGACAATAAGAACTAGAAATTTTTGAAAGCATAAAAGATATAATTTGTTTAATATAATCTAGCTACATATGATATTTGTTTCAAAAGTAAAATTTATTTATACATATATTTGTTTTGTTTGTTTTAAATATAATACATTTCTTCTCATTTTCTATACATTTTTTCTTAGGCCATAAGATATGATTATACATAATTAAATATAATTATATATAAAACAAGTAAGAGCGGCTAAATTCGAATCTTATATACCCTTCACCATGGTTGGGAAAATAGTGAAGTTTATATATGGACATATATGGAATGGACAGATTTATATACGGACATCTTTAAGTGGAAATTTACCATTTAGTTTAGTGATAAAACTTGGACTCTGAAAGATTTATGGTTCACGAAAATAGGTATTTAAAAAAATGTATGTTTTGGTCATAACTACTTTCAGCAAATATGTTCTACTAAAGATTTTCGATCTTTGGATATTTTTTAGTTCTAAAAAAAGCTTTTTTCGACCAAAAAAATATTTTTTACAAATCGTTAAAAGAAATCACTAGAACTGCATGTGTTTTATTTCTACAAAAAAGTTTGATTTAGCTGGCAACCTTGTATTTGGGATTTTATTTCGCTTTTTTATTACAAAATATTTTTAATTTATTTAGCTTAATATTAAAAATTTGAAGGAAAATAGTTTATAATTTTTTTTTATAAATTATTATAAGTTATGACCTAAAATAGTTGCACTCAAAGGGAAATTATGTATAATATACGAGAAAATGGTTTAAAAATCTGTTTATAAATTCTTTTAAATCGGAGCAAAAAATAGAAATAAAACCGTTTGTATTTTGTTTGTATCAGAGGGTTTTTATACAAATTTTGATGTTTTTAGCCGATTTATGGATTATTTAATTATTAATATAAAATTTTATTTAAATTAATTATTTAAAGTTAAAAAAAAAAAAACAAAAAAATAAAAAAGTCTAAAGAAAATAAAAAAAAATATACAAAAAAAAAGAAGTTGAATTGTGTCTTGAGCAAGATTCGAACTCGCGTTCTTAGAGAAAAAAAGCATTTATGACATAGCGTTTAGACGACTCGGCTATGAAGGCTATATGGAATCATCGTTTATAGAGTTAAATGAACAGTTTTCGTTCAATAGGGATTTGTTTGGTTTTTATTTAAATGAGAAATCTTTGTATGTGTTTGTTGTTTGTGTATCAAAGGTGAAGAGGTGAAAGAAAAAAAGTTCAGCAAATCTTTAAAAGAAATCACTAGAACTGCATGTGTTTTATTTCTACAATAAAGTTTGATTTAGCTGGCAAACTTGTATATGGGATTTTATTTCGCTTCTCTAACAAAATATTTTTAATTTATTTAGCTTAATTTTAAAAATTTGAAAGAAAATAGTTTATAATTTTTATACCCTTCACCATAGGTGGAAGGGTATATATAAGTTTGTCATTCCGTTTGTAATTTCTACAATATTGATCTTAGACCCTATAAAGTATATATATTCTGGGTCCATATGAAGAGCGAAGTTGATTTAACGATGTCCGTCTGTCCGTCTGTCCGTCTGTGTGTCGAAATGGGTTTTCCGAAGAACCCAGACATGATGAGGACTTGATTCTTTTTTATTTCTGTTACATGTGATCCATTTCTGTTTGCTATTAAAAATCAGACAGATCGGTTAATAAATGGCTGAGATATTAGCAAAAAACCAGGACTACCTCTAATTTTTCCAGTAAAATCCCTTTGTTTAATAAGAGTGTGAAGATAAATACGTAGGTTAAATACGTTTCACAACTATTGTGAATGATATAAATAAAAAACAAATAGTAGTGTCGCCAACTTTTTTTTGCCTAGAAAATGCCAAATTTGACAAGAAAAGCGCTGAAACATATGGAAAAATATAAATTTGAGATTTTACATGACATATTATTTTGGATTAAAATTTTTGGACATTTAAGAAAAAATAAATGGGGATACCGCTTGTTTGTGGAGAGCTATGAGGTAGTAGATTCCAACGATGTATTCATCTCCTTCAGAATCACTCTAGGTTTCGAGTTTTGCATTTTAAAGAAAATTTATTTTTGAAATTCCACATAACATTATTTAAAATTAAAATTTTTGGACATTTAAGAAAAAAATAAATGGGGGTACCGCTTGTTTGTGGAAAGCTATGAGGTAGTTGATTCCAACGATGTATTCATCTCCTCCAGAATCACTCTAGGATTCGAGTTTTGCATTTTAAAGAAAATTTATTTTTGAAATTTCTCATAACATTATTTAAAATTAAAATTGTTGGACATTTAAGAAAAAAATAAATGGGGTTACCGCTTATTTGTGGAGAGCTATGAGGTAGTAGCTTCCAACGATGTATTCATCTCCTCCAGAATCACTCTAGGTTTCGAGTTTTGCATTTTAAAGAAAATTTATTTTTGAAATTCCACATAACATTATTTAAAATTAAAATTTTTGGACATTTAAGAAAAAAATAAATGGGGGTACCGCTTGTTTGTGGAGAGCTATGAGGTAGTTGATTCCAACGATGTATTCATCTCCTCCAGAATCACTCTAGGATTCGAGTTTTGCATTTTAAAGAAAATTTATTTTTGAAATTTCTCATAACATTATTTAAAATTAAAATTGTTGGACAATTAAGAAAAAAATAAATGGGGTTACCGCTTGTTTGTGGAGAGCTATGAGGTAGTTGATTCATTCATCGTTGGAATACATCGTCGGAATCTACTACCTCATAGCTCTCCACAAACAAGCGGTACCCCCATTTATTTTTTTCTTAAATGTCCAAAAATTTTAATTTTAAATAATGTTATGAGAAATTTCAAAAATAAATTTTCTTGTCAAATGCAAAACTCGAAACCTAGAGTGATTCTGGAGGAGATGAATACATCGTTGGAATCTACTTCCTCATAGCTCTCCACAAACAAGCGGTACTCCCATTTATTTTTTTCTTAAATGACCAAAAATTTTAATTTTAAATAATGTTATGTGGAATTTCAAAAATAAATTTTCTTTAAAATGCAAAACTCGAAACCTAGAGTGATTCTGAAGGAGATGAATACATCGTTGGAATCAACTACCTCATAGCTCTCCACAAACAAGCGGTACCCCCATTTATTTTTTTCTTAAATGTCCAAAAATTTTAATTTTAAATAATGTTATGAGAAATTTCAAAAATAAATTTTCTTGTCAAATGCAAAACTCGAAACCTAGAGTGATTCTGGAGGAGATGAATACATCGTTGGAATCTACTCCCACATAGCTCTCCACAAACAAGCGGTACCCCCATTTATTTTTTCTTAAATGTCCAAAAATTTTAATTTTAAATAATGTTATGTGAAATTTCAAAAATAAATTTTCTTGTCAAATGCAAAACTCGAAACCTAGAGCGATTCTGGAGGAGATGAATACATCGTTGGAATCCACTACCTCATATCTCTCCACAGACAAGCGGTATCCCCATTTATTTTTTCTTAAATGTCCAAAAATTTTAGTCCAAAATAATATGTCATGTAAAATCTCAAATTTTTATTTTTCCATATGTTTCAGCGCTTTTCTTGTCAAATTTGGCATTTTCTAGGCAAAAAAAAGTTGGCGACACTACTATTTGTTTTTTATTTATATCATTCACAATAGTTGTGAAACGTATTTAACCTACGTATTTATCTTCACACCCTTTTGTTTAATATGTATGTAGAATTTTGAGCATAACAACACAACCATGTGTTAAAATTCTTTTCTCTCTATTGACGATGATTTTGTGTGAGCTTCAATAGCTCAGTTGTCTAGACGCTGTGTCACAAATACTTTTTTTTTCTCTAAGGCCGTGGGGTTCGAAGTTCAAATCTCGGTGAGGTCAATTCACTTTTTTTTTGTACATTTTTTTTTTATTATTTTCTTAAGACTTTTTTTTTGCTTATTTTTGTTTTTTTTTTAACATTTAATAATTAATTTATATAAAATTTTATATTAATAATTAAAATTCTTTTCTTTCATCTCCACCTTTTATACACAAACAACAAACACATATAAAGATTTGTCATTTAAATAAAAACTAAACAAATCTCTAATGAACGAAGACTTTTATATATTGACGATGATTTTGTGTGAGCTTCAATAGCTCAGTTGTCTAGACGCTGTGTCACAAATACTTTTTTTTTCTCTAAGGCCGTGGGGTTCGAGGTTCAAATCTCGGTGAGGTCAATTCACTTTTTTTTTACATTTTTTTTTTTATTATTTTCTTAAGACTTTTTTTTTTTTGCTTATTTTTGGTTTTTTTAACATTTAATAATTAATTTATATAAAATTTTATATTAATAATTAAATAATCCATAAATAGGCTAAAAACATCAACATTTTTATAAAAACCCTCTGATACAAACAAAATACAAACGTTTTTATACCTTTCACCACAGGTGGAAGGGTCGCGGGTTCGTTAAGATTTTTTTTTTGTTTATTTTTTGTTTTTTTTTTTACATTTAATAATTAATTTAAATAAAATTTTATATTAATAACTAAATAATCCATAAATAGGCTAAAAACATCAAAATTTGTATAAAAACCCTCTGATACAAACAAAATACAAACGGTTTTATTTCTATTTTTTGCACCGATTTAAAAGAATTTATAAAAAGATTTTTAAACCATTTTATTTCTCACATATTAAGAAAATTTTATACATAATTTACCTTTGAGTGCAACTATTTTAGGTCATAACTTATAATAATTTATAAAAAAAATTATAAACTATTTTCCTTCAAATTTTTAAAATTAAGCTAAAGAAATTACAAATATTTCTAATAAAAAAGCGAAATAAAATCCTAAATGCAAATTTGCCAGCTAAATCAAACTATTTTGTAGAAATAAAACACATGCAGTTCTAGTGATTTCTTTTAACGATTTGTTGAAATTCTTTTCTTTCACCTCTTAACCTTTTATACACAAACAACAAACACTATTCTAGAGCTGTATTATGACCTATGGATACGTCTTATATAGCAAAAGATCGAAAATCTTTAGTATAACATATTTGCTGAAAAATTTGGAAATATATGTTCAGATACAAAAAAGTTATGCCCAAAACATACATTTTTTTAAAATACATATTTTCTGGAACCATAAATCTTCCCGAGTCCAAGTTTTATCTCCAAACTAAATGGTTAATTTCCTCTTAAAGGCGTCCGTATATAAATCTGTCCATTTCATATATGTCCATATATAAACTTCAGTTTTTTCCCAACCATGGTGAAGGGTATATAAGATTCGGCATAGCTGAATTTAGCCGCTCTTACTTGTTTTTTTTATAAATTATTATAAGTTATGACCTAAAATAGTTGCACTCAAAGGGAAATTATGTATAAAATTTCCTTAATATACGAGAAAATGGTTTAAAAGTCTGTTTATTAATTCTTTTAAATCGGAGCAAAAAATATAAATAAAACCGTTTGTATTTTGTTTGTATCAGAGGGTTTTTATACAAATTTTGATGTTTTTAGCCTATTTATGGATTATTTAATTATTAATATAAAATTTTATTTAAATTAATTATTTAATGTTAAAAAAAAACAAAAAAGAAATAAAAAAAGTCTTAAGAAAATAAAAAAAAATGTACAAAAAAAAAGTTGAATTGTGTCTTGAGCAAGATTCGAACTCGCGTTCTAAGAGAAAAAAGAGCATTTATAACACAGCGTTTAGACGACTCGGCTATGAAGGCTATATGGAATCATCGTTTATAGAGTTAAATGAACAGTTTTCGTTTTATAGGGATTTGTTTGGTTTTTATTTAAATGATAAATCTTTGTGTGTTTGTTGTGTGTATAAAAGGTGAAGAGGTGAAAGAAAAGAAATTGATGTGTTTGTAATGCGTAATATTCAACATACATATAAAACAAAGGAATTTTACGTGAAAAATTAGAGGTAGTCCTGATTTTTTGCTAAAATCTCAGCCATTTATCAACCGATCTGGCTGATTTTTAATAGCATTACATTTAACAGAAATATATAACAATCAAGTCCTCATCATGTCTGGGGTCTTCGGAAAACCCATTTCAACACACAGACGGACAGACGGACATCGTTAAATCAACTTCGCTCTTCATAAGGACCCAGAATATATATACTTTATAGGGTCTAAGATCAATATTTTAGAAATTACAAACGGAATGACAAACTTATATATACCCTTCCACCTGTGGTGAAGGGTATAATTATATATAGTTGTAAGTAATTATATAAAATCAGTATAGAATCAATTTAGTCTCATTAATTCAGCAATGATGTGTACAATTTTTTTTGCAAAATCCAGAAAATATAATTATACATAAGTGCCGCAGATATAATTATATACATATAATACAATTATACGAAAAATGCAGTCTAATAAAGTCAGCCACATACTGCTGAGTGCTTAACTCACTACAACTCTGGTAGACCGAGTTCAAGTCCTGGCGAATGCCAGGACGTTTTATAAAAAACTAGATTCCGTATACATTATATTGTTGGATCTAGTCTGATACAATTCGATTTAACATTTTTTAGATAAATTTGTATCTTACTTAGTCCCTTAATATATTGCTGGATCTAATTTGATCTGACGTTTTTCGGATCAATTTAGATCTTTCTAAATCCGAAAATATATTGCTGTATCTAATTTGATCTGCCATTTTTTGGATCAATTTAGATCCCTCTAAATCCGCAAATATTTGATCTGGAATTTTTCGGATCAATTTAACTCCCAAAATATATTGCTGGATATTTTGGAATATAAAATTGGATATGATTAAATATTGTGTCAGATCAATTTTTTTACTCCTGTAACCTAATGTGATTTTTAATCAAAAGTGGATAATCTAGCTGTACTAAATTTTTTCTTAAAAAAACACCAGTTTCAGGTATTTTGCAAAATGTCGCAAACGTTACAAGGTACAGCTAAAAATTGTACCCTGAAACAACTATGGAATTTTTGTAAAATCGATATTTTTGCACTAAGAAATATAACTAAATTCTTTTAAACTAAGAAATATAACTAAATATTTGGAGGTTTTGCAGACGTTTAAAACAAAAAAGTTCCGATGTACAATACCTTTCCCTATTAAAAAAAATACAATAGTATAAATGTAAATATAAAGAAATTGTTTTAAATTTTAGCTAAAAAAGACGACAACATCAACCACCGGCAGGCAGGCCGCATCATCGCCACTAATGTGTATGGTGATCAAATAAAATAATAATAAAACTATAAATAAAATGGCAACATCATCATTAATACAACGAAGCAAAATAAGATTCGAAATGAATTTAAATATTAAATTTTAATATATCAATTAATTAAAATTATTGATTGCAATGAAGTTAAATGAAACTTAAGCACGTGAATAAACTTATTAAAATAATTGCTGATTATATTTTATCCGATTATTTTTTTTAAACAACCGAAGAAAAGAAATACTAAATAAATAGGCAACAGAAATGAGTATATATTAAAAAAGTTTGCTCACATTTTTAGTTGCTGTATAAAAGATAAACAAACATATGTGTAGAATAATTAAGATAATTTAGCGAATTAAACGGAAATTTTCAAGACCAAAGTTTAAATAGGAAAAAAAATAATACTGAGAATACTTGCAATGATGAAATGTGCAAAGCAAAAATCTGAAAATTTAGTCTAATTGCTAAAATTTTTATAAAATAAACTAAAAAAGTAGACAGAAAAAATATCACAAAATTTTAAGAAATTAAAAATATTTGGTAAAATTCAAATTCGTTTTCTAACCAATTTTTGTTTAGAATGTTTGTACATTGTTCTTTTTAATAACCAATTCTCCGAAAGTAAGAATTAAGGTTACAAAAAAATTACAACTGATTTTTTTGTATTTACAAATTCTTTTGTTGGTGCCTTTTTAAAAAATTTGTATTTGTATTTACAAAAATATTCTATGTTAGATGTTTAATATTACAAACAGAATTTTGATAATTTTTATTGTATAAAACGGACAATATGGTCCATATGATTGTCTACATCAGTCCACATATATTTGGATTCGAAACTTTAATGGATCGAAATGAACTTGTGTCCAAAAATGTTAAAAAAATTCTTTAAATATTTTTGATTTAATTAATTTTTTTTGTTGAGAAAAAATTGGTTATAGATAAATCGGTTACAAGGGGACTAGGTCTAGACATGAACGGATTTAAGCAAGAAGAAGTGGCCGAAAAGGTGAAACCACCATTTCGGCCACTCACCGGTAGAATTTCTGAAGATAATTAGATAAAATTTGATTTGGTTAAAACCTATTCGTGTTAAATTGTATTACCAAACCAAAGGGACTTAAAGCAATTTCGTGCACGGAACCTACATTATGTAATTTTATTCATCATGCACATTGTTGGCATTCCAATTAAGTTCTAATCTTTATTATACCCTTCACCACAGTCACCACCTAAGTATATATAAGTTTGCCATTCCGTTTGTAATTTCTTCAATATTGATATTAGCCCCTATAAAGTATATATATTCTGGGTTCTTATGAAGAGCGAAGTTGATTTAACAATGTCCGTCTGTGTGTTGAAATGGGTTTTCCGAAGACCCCAGACATGATGAGGACTTGCTTGTTATATATTTCTGTCGCATGTGATCCATTTATGTTTGCTATTGAAATTTAGGCAGATCGGTTGATAAATGGTTGAGATATGAGCAAAAAACCACGACTACCTCTAATTTTGTCCGTAAAATCCCTTTATTTAATATGTATGTTGAATTTTGCGCTTAACAAACACATCCATTTGTCGAACTTCGTTTCTTTCCGCTCTTCACCTTTTATACACAAACAACAAACACATACAAAGATTTGTCATTTAAAAAGCAAACAAATCTGTTTTAAACGAAAACTGTTTATTTACTTCTATTAACGACGATTGCCTATGTCCTTCATTAGCGCAGTGGTCTAAGCGGTTTTTTTCTTTTAGTCGCGCGATCGATCCCCCGTCTATTCAACTTTTTTTGTACATTTTTTTTTTATATTTTCTTAAGACTTTTTTTGTTTATTTTATTTTTTTTAACATAAATACGTACATCACAACTGACTTACCGATGTCGGTCAGTTTTTCTGTATATTCGGGGAATGGAGAGAAGATGAGTTTCAAATTAAGGTACAATCATCTTGGTTATCAATCTGACCAAATGTAGGCGGGATCTGCGAATTGGGCATGGCTCAAAATAGATTACTTTATATCTTAAGAACGGTAAGACCGAAATTAAATAATACTTAAATGAGCTAAAAATATTTAAATTTTTATAAAAACCCTTTGATACAAACAAAATACAAACGGTTTTATTTATCTATAAAAATATTTTTAGACCATTTTATTTCTCATATATTCAGAAAATTGTATACATAATTTCTCTTTGAGTGCAACTATTTTAGTCAAAACTTATAGTAATTTATAAAACAATTTTTTTTGAACTCTTTTCCTTCAAATTTTTAAAATTAAGCTAAAGAAATAAAAAGTTTTGATCATAACATACATTTTTTTTAAATACCTATTCCGGGAACCATAAATCTTCCCGAGTCCAAGTTTTATCACCAAACTAAATGGTTATTTTCCTCTTAAAGACGTCCGTATACAAATCTGTCCATTCCATATATGTAAACTTCAGTTTTTTCCCAACCATTGTGAAGGGTATATAAGATTCGGCATAACCGAATTTAGCGCTCTTACTTGTTTTTCATTGTTCTTTTTTTTGTTTCTCTTTTCAACTAAACCTTTTAGTTGGCAAGAAATTCGGTTGCCACAATGAATCTGTTTTATCTGTGTATCAATTCGGATAGTAAAACCCAAGAGTTAAATGATGAACTAACTTTTTGGCACTGGCCCGGCTAAAAATCCAAAATATTTACACAAAGTTTCAAATATTAAAATCCAAAAATTTAATACAAAATTATCTGTGTATCAATTCGGATAGTAAAACCCAAGAGTTAAATGATGAACTAACTTTTTGGCACTGGCCCGGCTAAAAATCCAAAATATTTACACAAAGTTTCAAATATTTAAATCCAAAAATTTAATCCAAAATTACTTAAAATCAAATATTGGAACTATACAACTCTCCCTCAATTTACATGATTCTTTTTTCACTTTACTACACAGAGAAACTAATTCATTGTCAATGGTTTAGGTGAAGCCACCGATATATTTGTTTGTCGCGAACGAAATTTGGTTAATGCAACAGAATTTGTGACAACTAAATAATTTATTTGCTGCAACCCATATATTCAGTTGGCAAGAAATTTGGCTGTCACAATGAATCTGTTTTCGTGTGAAATAAGGGATAAGTGAATATTTTACCTTTTACAAAATTAAAAGCTTTTTGGTTTACAAGCGAAAAATAATGAATGAAAAAAAGCTTTTGTTTACTAATACATACAAATAAACATACAATTAACTAACAAAGGATGTTAAATGTGTGTATCTATAAAAAAATATATATCAGTTAAATTACAAAAGAAAATATCACAAAAAATCTCGAAACCCCACAATTTTCCAAATAAACATTTACCTATCAATTTTAATTTAAAATTCATATAAATTTTAATAAAAACTCATACTGTCTGTTCATTTCTCCTTCACAGTAATAAGTTTTGTTTAGTATTTCTTAGTTTATCATTTATTTCTTCTCTAAATGAAATAATAAATTTCTATAGAAATACAAAAAAAAAGATCATGCTTGCTATAACGTGTTTTAGTTTTGCAATATCTTTGAAAAAATAAATGAATTGATGTCACTTTTTTTTTGCTGTCTACATATCTACCTATCTATCTGTCTCTCAATCTATGTATTCATTTTCTGAACAATTGTGTTGTGAGCACAGTAACAACCCACAATGTTATTGGAATGTACATATGCACTATATACTACATACAAAATGTAATCATATTAAATTTGTTTATATATACAAAATATATTATTACACTATTTGAACAGAAAAATAAATAAATAATTTTTAAATTTGCAAATGAAAAATTATGTAGATATTTCGTTGTACATTTGATACTTTATTGGTTTATGTTAAAGCTAAGCATATTTTTGTGATTATCTTGCACATTTTTTTTTTTCAAAATATATTCCCATATTTGGAGCAGACGTATACATTTTTTTATATTTAAGTAAATACAATTGTTTAAAATATTTTATTTAAATAGAGCAGTCATTTCTAACAATATTATGAGCAATTTTTAATTTCTGGTAATTGGGATTTTTCTCGTTGGTGGATAGTACTTCCGTGCGTATGATCAATAATAATCATGACCTTGATGCGTATTTACAAAAAAACTGCCCAGCAGCATACAAACTGGTACAGAACCAGTTATGTATTAGTATATTTGAACCAGACAACAAGTGCGTTTTCTACCCTGCCTCTTCATACAAACAACTGTAGAATTTAACATGTAGATGGTGTAGGCATGGGGGCAATTGTCTCCAAACTCCCACTTTGGAACAATTTTCGGAAACAGTTTTAAAGTGATTATTTTTAATTAGTGCTATATCAGTTTATATAGCACTAATTCGTTATATAAATAAGAAACAAAGGTTTGTCTTTGCTTAAACGTAGATAAGACTGATAGTTTCCTCTTTTTGGGATAATCCGGACCATTTTACAAATACTATTTAAAATTTTTTCCGTTTAAAATTTCTAATCGCAATAAAAATGTTAATGCTTATTTGTGTTTTAAAACTCCTGATTAAATTGAATCGTTTCAAGCAGTCTCTATACATTTTATATGAAAAAAATTTAATAAAAGTTTTTTAGGCATGCTTAACAGAAACTCAACTGTTACAAATCATCTACTGAACAGTCGGGTGAACGATTGGATATTTTATACACATTTTGACTTACAGCTTCCTTATTTTGGTAGGGTAAAAATATTCTGCTACTTTTGATAAAATTGTTATACATCAGCTGTAGTTTGTTTTTTACTTTTCTTAAAAAAAAATGCAGCATTATTCACATCATTAGGTAAATTATAAAGCGCTGCAACTTATCAATATCAGTATCAGGGTTCTCTGCTAAACCTGTCCATTGTTTTTAGAACAAAACAGGAAGCAAAAGAGGTGCTAATGAAACATTTACGAAACTAGTTTTGTAGTGGCTCTTTGGTACTAGTACTGCAACAGTTGATTTGTATCTCAGTTAAATTCAGATTAAAAAATTTAAGAGTTTATTTGAAAATTGTGATTTTATTATTGAAAAAAAAAATGTTAATAAGCTTGTATTTAAATTTAGGTATTTTTTAAACAGATACAATTAAACTAGTACACCACTAGTTTAAAATTATTATTTTTAAAACAAGTTTTGCAATCACTAGTCGAAAAGCTAGTACTTTTTAAAACTAGTTCTACAAGTTACTACTGGGTACTTTGGCATTGAACTGTCTAATCTTAGTGAAATTGTGAGATTTTGTCTACTAAATATATTTTTTTATAATAAATTTGTTTTAGTGCGCCAAAGTCCAAATATTTTTCAAAAGATAGAATGCAAAGCATAACTCTCTGATTTTGATGAAACTTAGTTATGGTGCAAACAAATTTAGACATCATAGAAAAACTTGAATTCTTCCTAGATTAATTCATTTCGAAAATTTAGGCGATAAGAACGGGACTGAACAAAAGAGACAACTTTTTCTCTCTATCGAAAAAACAAATTTTATAAAAATATTAAATATTAAATAATATGCTCTTAAATTATGATAAAATCGTCCAAAGTGATAGTAACATGATGAGCAATAATCATATTTATTATCATTAGAATTACATTACTATAATTTTTTCTGCTTGAAGTAATTCCCTACAAGATTTATACAAGAAATGTGTAAACCTTTAAGTTGGGCCACCCCTATATTGTGGCTAATATAAAAAAAAATAATTTCACAGCGATAGGTTTTAAGTATGACTACCCCAAATATGTTGTTGTTTACCCACACATTATTTTTTAATAAAAATTGTCTACCCTACGTAAGTATACATGAAGCGGAACTAATAATTCATAAATTTTTCAAAATTTCGTGTTTTATTATTAATTAATCGATAATTGTACATAATTAAGAGTAAAAATTGCCTTAAACAACGAAATAACTTTCCATATTAATTGATTGACCTTATTTTCGTGATACTTTTATACCTGTCTACTGAATTACATGAGGACTTCATGTAAGTCCACCGATAACAATGAAGGAATTTTGTTATCGACTTAAAATCAGAGTAGAGGGTAGGTACTCGTAGTTTTAATCAATATAATATAATTATACTTTTTTCAAAAACTTTGGCACCAAAATGTTTACGAATTTTCGAAGGAAAATATGAGTTTTATTCGGTATTTACGATTTAACTTCACAAAAAAGTAAGCTTAAAATCACAGTTGCCATTATGCAAGGTACCTGACGTATAGATGGCGGCAGTAGTTAAAAAAAATTACTTTAGTAAAAAGTGGAAATCTTATAAAGATTTAAGTTTAAAGGCGCCACGTTGTTTGGAATTTTTCGGAGCCATAACAAAAACCATCTCAGTGAATTTGAAAATAAATTTACCAAAATCAATGAGATAAAGTTCGAATTGCTTCATCTTGAACCTTATTCCCCAAATTTAGCTCCCTCAGTTTATTTTCAAATTCCAAACCTGAAGAAATGGCTAGGTGGGAAAAGACTTGCGGTTAATGGCTATTTTATGGAGATTATGTTAGGAAATCAAGTGGAATAAAGATCGATTAATTTTGGGACCGCGCTCGGAAACTGATTTAAGGTTGTCTCATATTTTTTGAGGTTACAGATTAGAATTGTGAGGACCAGAAAGAAATTACGTATTTAAAATATTTAATTAATAAAAAATAAATAAAAAAATCTTGGAAAATTTTCTTAATTTGACTTAAGAGCTTTTGTCCAAAGTTCAAAGATATGTACGCTAGAGTGACAGCTATTTGGCCAAATTCCAATTTTTTATTCAATTTTTACGTTTGATCTTAAAAGTATTTGATGTTAATTTGAACCGAATTACGCAACCTTAAACCGAGGCACATAGCGATCGAAATTTCAGAATTTCCGAACTAACAAAATAAAATAATGTTATTATTAATACTTAATATAAAAAAGACTAAAAAATTCGTGTTTAACATGCCAAAATTTTTTTATTCGCAGTTTGCTGGGGGCTAACGCTTTTCGATTTGTCTCGTAATTTTATCATATACTTTTGAGATCAAATGTAAAAAATAATGAGGGTACACTCTCAACATTCACATTACGTTTAACAGCTGTCACCTTAAAATACGCATGTTGTGAATTTTTATATATTTTATAAAAATATAAGAGTTTATAAACAACAATCAAAAAACAGCTGTTAGAAAATTGTCATGACAAGAGCAGAATTGTTTCTGTGGATACATGCACATAAGATTCCGTTAAAGTGAAGGAAAAATATACAGCACACAAATATTCCTTTTTGATCACATAAATCGATAGCGATATTTTTTTTTAAATACCAACAAAATAAAATTGTAAATTGAAAGTTCTAGAATATCTAAAATTAGAGCCTAAAGAATTCAATTCTTTATTTCATTTCACAATTCTGGATTAAAATTGAATTACAAATTTTTAACACTTAGACAAAAGCCTCCCCTTTGACGGATTGTTCAATCTCCTTAACCCATTTTCGGCCGCCAACAATAAATTTACGGGAAACGTGTGTTATTAAACCATTAGAAAAAGAATCGAAATGGCGAACAAGTATAAATGGAACAAAAAACAAGGGACATGAATGGAATGGAACTTTGAACTGGTATAATTATAAGACTATACAAGTGGAACGAAATGGAGTGGAACGCGAAACGAGGGAAAGTGAAACAGTAGACTATGCGAAAAAAACTTAAAACTGGGAACGATTGGAATAAAACCACAAGGAAGCCCTAATTTTTAAGGATATATATCGATTTGAATATATCTCTCATTTGCAAGAACACTACCATAACTCAAAAAAAGTTTTGAATTGCGCCTAACTGCTGAGCAAAGTAAAATAAATTGTGGTCGCTACTCAGTGAGAGATATATCAGTGCCATTTTTTGATTCCTTTTAGATTATGGTGTGACTCATATTTCAGCATCATTAACTTAAAACTCGCGTTTTTTGAGTTGTGCCGGTCTTCTCGTTTATGAGCGATAACTTTTTGCAATTTAACGATTTTTTTCAAATGTTAATAAATCTGTGTTCTTTGTGTGTTAAGGGTTATTATTTAATTGGTTTATTATTTATTATCGTAAATTAAACTTAAAATGATTGTTATTATATATTAGTAGGTGCAATCGAATTTTTCGTAAACCGAATTTTTATATTTCCAGGTGGGTTCGATTCCCACCAGAGGCTCTGGTTTGTTTATGCTACAATGAGCCGATAGCATTTATTGCTAGCATATAATTTCTATTTATATGATTAATATTTAAATAAAATATTTGTGACGTTTCACAAAATATATATTAAAATTAAAAATTTGTATGCCGCGAACAGGCTGCCACCGGCGGCCTTCCGTTTGTCGGTCATTGTTTTTTCTGTAGGCTAAACTGTATTAATTTTTTTTTAGTCAAATATCACACTTGAATTCTTTTTAGATTTGAATTTTGAATATTTTTGTTCATTAATAACATTGCAGCTGCTACAGAAAATAAATTGTATCTTTTAATTTTAACCAATAAAAAAAATAAAACAAATTGTATGCCTTTGAACTCAGAAATCTAATGCTATAACACTGTGTCTCTACCCATTGCACCACTGACAAATTTAGCTGTTGTATAATTTTGAACACAGATATAAACAAAAAGCAAAAATATAATATCTCTTCGACTAGAAATCTGAAATTTATAAAATGGATTAAACTGGGGTTTAATGGACTTAATAGGATTAATTTTATAAAACATAAATTTAATGTGGTTTCCTTGGTGTATTCACAAACAAGGCACTTTTTGGAAATTTTGCCAAAAACGGGTTGAAAATGGGAAAGTCTCCCCCTTATCCTCTCCCCTTTCACATACCCGAATTTCATTAATATAGGAGATAACACATTGGATGCTCTCACTTTTAGTATATTTTTAAGCACAGAATATGTATAAAAGTGTAGGAGCCGAGACCTATTTAAAGCTTTTTCTTCCCTCTTCTATATTTTTGTTCTTTACTGTAACCATGAATAGTAAGAAAAAAAAATAACAAACGGTTTATTCTTGAATGACAATACGTAAAATTTTGACTATTAAATTCGTTTAAACCTAGAGATAATAAATTATATTTAATAGAAAAACAAATTTCCCAAAATAAAACATATACGACGGAAATGCTAAAAAAATAATAACAAATTAAATGCTTATTATAACAAAATGTTCTTTTGACAAAATATTTCTCTTCCTGAAGAGTATACTATATTAACTAATTAAAGAATATTACAATAAAAAAAAAAAAATAAATAAATTGATATTATGTTTATAATTACTTACTTTAAGCCCAATTTAATTTGATCAAATGTAGGCATAGTACCCATATTGTAGAGAATAAAAACGATTTATAGAAAAATATATATATATTTTTAATGGAACTGTTTAATTTAGTGATTATTTGTTTATATTTTTTTAATGTTTTGCAGATTTTTTTTTTTGATTTTTTATGTAATAAATTAATTTTAATTGTTATACACACAATTTGTATTAAGTTTAAAAAAATTTTATATTCTTATTACTTGTATAATTTATATCTCAATGAAAAGCTTTTTGGTGGTTCAACTGTAAATCCTTTTTAAAAAAGCTTTTTAACACTCTTTCAGATGTATGTATATAATTTTCTTAGATTTTATTATTTTTACTTTTTTTTTTAATAAATAGACAATCTGGGTAAAAGCACTTTTCTTAATTTTGTATCATCTTTTCATCTTTATCACATAAAAGCTTTTCTCATATATTAATTTATTCCTTTAATTTTCTTAAATATTTTTTTTCGAAATTCTTTTAATTTTATTCAAATGAAAACTGTATCTCTATTTAATTCTTAAAATCACAATTTATTATTTCTTTCTTAGCTTATATAAAAATGTTTTTGTATTTTATGTTCAGTTGCCAAAATAAAAATATATTTATGTTGTATGTAGTGTGCCTTAAACGGAGGCAAGTCGTCAACTGTTTTGTCTGGTTTTGCTATCATCAAACTAATGCTCTGTGATTCACTTTATTTTCTTGCTTATTTCCCCGGGTTGTAAGTGTATGTGTGCCTCTTTAATTGTACTCGTTTAGTTTTCTATTCTGATGTTTGTGCAAAAAAAAAAAAACACAAACAAACCAAAAGTTCTTTCGCACGCTGTATAGCGTGTGTATATTATTCGAAAGCTTTTATTTTTCAGTTTTATAACTTTTTATTTAAGAATTGGTTGTATGTTCATATGTTGGCGGTAAATTTTCAAAGTCAAGTTTGTTTTAGTTTATATTTTACATTTTCGTTCTTGTGTTTTTTGGGGATTTTTTGTTGGAAATAATGTTTGCATTTAAATTTAATATTTATTAACATAGAACTCTCTGTCTCTCAAAATTTTATTTTGTTATCATTAATTTTATTACGTAAGCAAGTTGAAAAAATAATAAACTTGACTAATGTAATAAATTGTGGTTTAGTCACATTCACGTTCTAGGTGCGGCAGAGAACCTATTTTGCTTTTTCTATATGCGAAACAGGTTTTGCATTATATACATTTAACCATGAATGAAGGCAAAAGCGTAGGATTTAATTCGCAACCTAATTAAACCACTATTTCACAAAGACGGTACAAATATGAATGATACATTCAATTTGGAGCTTTCGAAAATCTCCGAGTGTAGTCGTGTGAATAGAATGGATTTAAATTTATGCAAGACTCAATGTTGTCTGTTGAGCCATAGATGGGCGGTGGGGTCAGCAATGCTATCTGTACACATGGTGCGTAGGTGCCGATATTGGTAATCAGATGTTCTGGGCATGAGAATGAAATGTGATATCTGCTGCAATAATCACAATATTGACGTATCGAAAGCACCATTAATATGTTTCGGTTTTCTTAACCGGTGCGAAAACTCACTATATACACCACCTATGGATACAACAAACAAACAAAAATGGACACAACTCCCATATTTGGACAGAAGCTTGAAAGGTTATTTTTTGATTACCCCACTGACCCGTGGGATATCTTCGTAACATGTGTTATGTTACACTATTTTGTCAATATTACCATGTAAGTTGTTCTGCCGGAATAAGTTCGAAATATTAGCTTATTTAATAGAGCACATCCGTTTGTTTTCGATTGGGCAATGAACCGCACAACGCAGTATAGCAAAAATTCGTTATGTAGTCGTATTATACGTATGAGGAATAAACTCCCCGCAGGTGTCTATACTTCCACTTAAGTCAAATGTAAACAGACTCTACTGCTTCTTTCCTCAGCCTTTACCCTAGCTTCCTTTGCCAATACAATTCATTAGCAGGGGATCCCCTGGAAGGCGGACAAAATTCCATTTTTTTCTAGCTCAGATTGAGAAACTATATATGTAGCTTATATAAATTACCATACATAAGAACCTCAGAAGCCAATTAATAATTAGTATTTTTTTGAAATTTACAAATTTATTATGCAATGGCAATGCAATCATCGACCCATCTTTTGTATTGTTCATATGAAATAAACTTCTGTTGGGACAGGCCATGTGTCATCGACCGGAAGAAGTAGTAGCCGGAAAGAGCGATGTCTGGAAAATACCGCGGGTGGGGTAGGAATTCCTATTTCAGTGTTTCCAAGTACATAGGTCGTGACTGGTCTTGCAACATGTGGCCGAGTGTTTTTTAGCTGCAAAATCACTCTATAGTGATTTTCTTTTTATTCAGTGCGCCACGATTTTTTACATGACACCAATTTTTCCTTTAATTTTAGCATCTTTTTTTAATTTAGTGCTTAGATTTCGAAGTCGGTTAAGCTGTCTTTATGTGGAATGGCAGCTATCTTTGAACTCTTGGTTCGAAAGATATATGTGGTTAAATTTTATATATTGTTCCACAATAAGCGACTGGTGAAAAAACAAGTGTAAATATTTTACTTTCCATTCGCTACTATGATATTGTACTAAAATCACTCATAACTTTTTAACCCGCTTGGGTGTTCGCGCCGTGATCGCTATTTCAACTGACAGACGGACATCATTGAATCGACTTGAAATTGCATAAGAATCAGGAATATATACACTTTTTTAAGTCTTAGACCTAAATTTCGACATGTTACAAACTGAATGGCAAACTGATATATATATTAGAGCCCCCCCATTACCCGGATTCCGGTCTATCCGGTCTACTTGGGCTACCCGGTCTCAAACCCTGTCTACCCGGTCTACCCAGTCTCAAACGCGGTCATACGGTCTACCGGTTCTTACGGTATATCCGGTCTATCTGGTTTTTCGATCTGAACAGGTAGACCGGTCTACTCGTAAAAAATACTTTTTTAAAGGTTTTTTCAAAATTAAAGCACCTTTTCAAAAATAGTATCGTTTTAAATTATTTTATCCAAAAAAATACATTTTCCAGTTTTTTTTTAACAAAAAAAAAGTAAAAAATTCTTAAAAAGTATACGTACTTCTTGTTAAAAAAAGTATTTTTTTCATAAAAAGTACTTTATGTAAATATAATAATTTTTTGAGTGTTTTTCTTAAAAAAAAAATAATTAAAAAAAATATTTTTAAAAAAAAATATTTTTTTTATAAAAACGTACTTTTTTTTGTAAAAAAAGGTACTAATTTTACAAACAAGAACTTTTCAAATAATTATTTTTTTCAACAAAAAAAGTACTATATTAACAAAAAAAAGTACTTCTCCCAAAACAAAGTATTTTTTTAAAGTACCTTTTCAAAAATTGCTTTTATATGACCTGTGTTTTTTCTAATACAGCTCGAAATGGGTTAAAAATTTGCAGAAATAATGTATACATACATTTACCCAGGATCTTTTTGCTGATCGTGGTTGTTCCGAAAAACACAATTGAATTCAGAAAGTATAGCGTTTTCCATGAAAATATCACGGTATTTTTCGGGTAGTACTACGGTGTTTCTACACTGAAGCTCTAAATACGTTAAAACTTTGCACAAATAGTCTAGACATAAATTGGACTAAGATTTATACAAATTTTTGCTAGTCGTGGAAATAAAAAATTCAGAAAGTACTGCGTTCTTAATATATACATGAAAATGTCACGGTCTTTTTCGGGTAGTACTACGGTGTTTCTACACTGAAGCTCCAAATAGGTTGAAACTTTGCAGAAATATTTTTGACATAAATTGACAAAGGACTATAGAGACTTTTGCTGGTCGTGGAACGAAAAGATTCCGAAAAACACAAAAGAATTCAGAAAGTACTGCGTTCTCAATATATTTACATGAAAATGCTACGGTCCTTTTCGGGTAGAAGTACGGCGTTTCTACACCGTAGCTCAAAATAGGTTAAAACTTTGCAGAAATAGAATATATATAAATTCTACAAAGAACTATATAAACTTTTGCTGGCCGTCGAACAAAAAAGTTCCTATAAACCCGGTCAGACCGGTTAGACCGTAAGACCAGGTAGATCGTAAGACCGTAAGCCCTAATATATACTCTCACCATATATAGTGGAGAGTATAAATAACAGATAATGTTTAAAATAAATTCTCAGGCAACAACCAATTATGAAAGTAGGCAGAATTTGGAAGAATAACATACAAAAACTAAAATAAACTGAATACATCAGTTGTGAGATGTTGTTTCGTCCAGTTCAATCAAGATCATGGAAATTTTTCAAATGAAAAATTAGTATATTTTGTGATCGTGGAGAATACAAGGAAATGTTATTAGACACCAGCCAAATGGAATGCATTTTCTGATCACCTACGACATTATTTAAATGAAAAAGCTGTATGAGAAATAATCCACATTAAATTTTTTTAAGTTAGTATGAAATTTATTTACTTACTCTGTATTTTTAACAGTATGCTTTATTACTATATATCCAATTAGCTTTCAACTAATAAAGACATATATGTTTATTTTTCTGGTTCTGTGTTTGCCGTTGCTTTTCATAAAAAACAAATACAAGTAGAAACTTCAAATTAATAAACGATTCCGCACTGTACCACGTGTGTAGTTTTCATAGTGATGTTTTATTATTATGTAATCTGTATAAATCTCTTGTAAGATGTTTTTTTATTTATTTTAAAATCATAAAATTATTTGAAATGAAAGATTATAATATTTTATATTTATGGAGAATACAAAAACTTAACTACTCGAAAAAATACAGCGGTAAATGGTTGAATTTAATTATTACCATATAAATATACAATTTTACATTGTATTTAGACGATATGTGGGCTGGCTAAATTACTTTTAAACTCAATAAAAATTCACAAAAAGTTTAAAATTACTTTGAGTTTATTTTATTTTTTTTATAATTTCATAGAAACTAATAAAGTAAAATTTATTTATCCACCATAAATAAATTCATTCTTTTAAAGCAATAAACTAAATACTAGTGCTTCAAATTCGGTTAATCGATTAACCAATTCGTCGATTAATCGCCTCTATTTCGTTTAATGTCGAACAAAATAATTTAAAAGTCAAATTCTTAGGAAAGACATCAAACAAATTACAATCAAATTATTTTCAGATCGACTGAATCATAGCAAATGTTAAAAAGGCTTTAGGAAATATGATATACAAGTTTTATTTTTGTTTCAATTCCTTTAAAAAATAAATTTTAAATAATATAAAATTATAATTTTATGTCCCAAAAATTGAATTAGGGCTTTGAACCTCCGGTTACATGTATTTTGAGCTGACAAAAAATCTCATCAGAACGCGAAGTTTTAGAAAAGCTAGAGCCTCTAAGCAGAGCTTTAACAAAAAACCTATTAAAATACATATTTTTCTCCTTAGCAATGACGGTACTTATAAATAATAATATAAAGTTGCTTTAAATTCGAAAACTGTATATCTTTAAACATCAGTTTCATTTAAAATTCTATGAAAAAATTTATATAAACTAAAAAATAAGAGGGCGGGTCAATAAGTCCGTGACTTTTTGAATGAAACACAGTTTTAAAAAAAAAATATTTTTATCCACATAATCTCCTTTTAGCTCAATACACTTAGTGCAACATTTCTCCAATTTTTGTATCCCCTCAAAAAAAAATAGGATTTTTCAAGGTCCATAAAATAGCCATTTTTTTGATCAATAATTTCATCGTTGGAGCTAAATCTCTTTCCACCGAGCCATTTCTTTAGATTTGGAAATAGGAAATAGTCACTGGGGGCTAAATCAAGAGAATATGGCGGATGAGGTACCAATTCGTAGCCCAATGCATGTAATTTGGCCATTGAGACTACACACGTTTGCACCAATGTATTATGGTCAATTGAGAGCAAAAGCGGCACCCATCTTGCAGACAGCTTTCTTAAATCTAACTGATCATTTAAAATCGAAACCACACTGCCATGTGAAATGCCTATGACATCAACAATCTCACGTACTTTTACTCTTCAATCGGCTTACACCATGTCGTGGATTTTTTAGACATTTTCAGGTGTACTGACCTCAATTAGCCGTCCAGAACGTTTAGCGTCATTTGTACTTGTGCAACCACAACGAAAGTCAGTTAACCACTTTTTTACCATTGAAATTGATGGTGAAGAGTCCCCATAGTATTTATCAAGCTTTTCCTCGGTTTGATTGACGGTTCTTTTTCGCAAAAAATAAAGTTTAATGAGCACTCGACATTCACTTTTTTTAATTTAAAAAAAATTCACGAGGTTGTATGTTTTGAACATCTGTTAAACGCAAAGTAAATGACGGAACTTGCTCAAAATTACAGTAGTCTATAAACAGGTGGTACTTGTTGGGAGCAGTGTTGCATTTCATATAACCACGAGGGAAGTTCGAAAAGTCGCGGACATATTTATCCACCCTCGTAACATGGAATTTTGTTTCTAACTTAATTTTCAAAAATTTTTGATGAAGTAGGAACTTGAGAAGAATTTAGTTGTTTAGTCAAAAATATTTAAGAATTTGCTTATTTGAATTCTTAATTGCACAAATACAGAAAAAATCGGTGTGGACTTGTTAGGAATATGCGTGATTTTTATGTTTTTTTTAATAGTTAACCTCTTTAACTCTAAAGTCTAAACCAGGTAGTATTTTGGGGAATTTGTCATTGAATTTTTTTGAAAGCAGCTTTTGTTTATTTAGGCATTTTTTTTTTATTCTGAACAGTGTCATATAAAGAAAATAAAAACCAAATTTATCGACAGAATGTCCAACTTTGTTAAAACACCATCTTTATTGCGTTTTAAGGATTTACTTCAACTGAACACCTCTAACATTTTCTTTTTAAAGAGTCGTCAGATTCCTCTGAAAAAATTCCAAGATCATAAGGCA
Organism: Eustalomyia histrio; assembly: GCA_949748255.1. NCBI lineage: Eukaryota > Metazoa > Arthropoda > Insecta > Diptera > Anthomyiidae > Eustalomyia > Eustalomyia histrio. Next base: position 196,191,746 of record OX456523.1, read on the forward strand.
TTATTCTTTAAAAAATCTCAGGATGATTTGAATTGTCCTAAACAAACACTTTAGAAACCAATGCAATAGACTTAACATGATATTTAAGCAAAAAGCAACTCTGTGTTCTTATTGATGAAAGAAATACAGTTACTTTGCATTAAGCGATTAATTGCCAATTTAACCGATTAATTTCATATAGAGGTACGTAACTGTGCATAGATACCTACCGTGTACTGGGGATGAAACCCTGAAAAAATAGGTTCAGGTTAGGGTTAATCGAAATTAAAAGTTCAGGTTTGGTTCAGGGTTCGAATTCAACATTTTAAAAAAGTATAAATGTTTTAATAAGAGAAATTTATTTATTTTTCAAAGAAATTTTCGTTTTATTTTATAAATAATATACTTTTAAGATTTTCTCCTCTTAAATTGGTTCTTTGCGGCGACAAAATGAAGTTCAAGGCTTGAAAGGCCCTTTCATTTGAAGAATTTAATTTAGAAAATCGTTCCTTCTTTTTTAGAACTTGTTCGAGCATATCTTCATCATCTTCTGAAGAACAAGATGTTGATTCTTTCATAAAATTCTCTTCTTCTCTTTCCATTTGCAAATTTGAATTGTTTTTTAAATATGTTTTTTAGTATTTTTAACATCTTCGGGACTTAGCATTAACTAAAATCTACTATCAAGATATAATGCTACAGTCAAAAGTGAATTATTAATAAAGTGGGTTTCTCTTTTTACAATATTTAAATATAATGCTTGTGAAAAAGCTTTTGTTTTGGCATCTTTTGTTAGCTCTAATTTCAAACTAAGCCAGATTCTATAGAAATTGCCTAAAGTCATATGTTCTTCTTGTAGTTTCAGCAATAATTTTTTAACATGTGCAAAATCTTCTACGAATTCTTCACAAATATTCCAAATATTATTATTCATAGTTAATGCAGCATCCAGTAATTCCGAACCAAACTTCTGTATTCCAATAAGGCTTGAACCATCTCATAATTGGAATTCCATCTAGTCTGACGGTCCAGTACGGTCTTTTTCAAGTTTAGATTTTAAGCTAAAAATTAAATTTTTGGTGTTCGCAATTGTTTGCAAATAGCTCTGCATTGATCAAGTATTTTCTTAAAAGAAGGACTAGATATAGTGTCGAGCACTGCAAACTGGAAAGGTTCGGGTTCGGCTTCAGTCCCTTGTTATATTCATTTAAATTAGGGGCATTAATACATTACATACTAGTAGTTAAGATAAATATTAAGTATTCAAAAAAATGTGGGAAATAATTTTAATAATATACCACCTGCCAACACAATAAGATTAAATTGTAATAAAAGCATTCTAACAAAAGTTTGCAAATTTACAGAAATAAAATAACAACAACCAACATTTGTTCTTGGTTAAATATGAGTGCGTAATATTGCATATTAAACAAGTTAAATTTTTTTCGGAGTGTTAGGGTGGGCCAAAATTTCAAAATGTTTTATTCTTAAGTTGTAAAATTGAAAAAAAGACGTACAAAAATAATTCTAATCAAGAAAAATATAAACTTAAGACATCCATTGATGGTGAGGGTTCACGATTAAGAATTCCGAAAAATCACTTATATTTCCTATAATTAATTATTAGTAAATTTTTGTGCGATAAGGTTTTCACCAGATCTAAGCTTTTGGCGAAAACAAGTTATGACGATGTCGCTCTAGTCGCAAAAAAAACGTGGTTTTGGTTTTTATATGTGCAGATTACAAAGGTTCATAACTTTTCTAATAGGGTTTTTTTGCGATTCCAATTGATTTTATTTAGAAGTCTAATTGGTTTTTAGCAGATTACCCAATTCGTTTTGAAAAAAGGTTTCGAAATATCAGGGAAATTTGCTCAAATTTATGTAGAAACCAGGGAAATTTGCTCATTTTCCCCCGTTTCCTCTCAGTTACCGAATTTGTAAAAAATTTTATTTGGCCGCTGCCGACGTTAAAACATCTTAATTATTCTTACTCCATGGTGAAAATTATATATTTGTTTTAAAGTAATTATTTTGTTTTTTATTTTTACAGAATCTGCATAAAACAAACTTTAGTTAAAATCATTATCATTTAAATTTTTAGAAAAAACCAAGTATTTTCAAAACCTTTCTGTTTATTTAAAATATTTTGCATTATTCGTGATTAAATTTGTCTCCGATCTGTAATATTTTACACAACTTTCCAGCACACATTTTTAGAATCAGAATCCCGTAGCACAACTTAAGAATCAACAATTTTCAAATTCAGCCCGCTCTAGGGTGTATACATAAAAATTAGACAGATGTAAGTATGCCAAATACATTTTTAACACATATGTTATCTATTTGTGTTGCTTATTCTGTATTTTTTTTGTTATTGTTTAGTTACGAATGAAACAAAAGGAAATACATAAAAATAAATAACAACATATAAAAAAAGCTTTAGGAAATCAGCTGGTGGGTAAATTGAAAAATTAAAAAGCTTTAAGGAAAACAATTTGTGTTAACTTGTAGAAAAATTTGAAAAAAGCTTATAAAAGCTTTATGGGTTAAGATTAGAAATGCGTGAGATAATCGCTTGGTTTTTTTTTAACAACAGAATGGTGTTTACTTTTTATTTCATAACAAAATTATGTAAACAACAACAAAATACAACAAGCCGTATTTGTTTGGGGATAACAACCGTAATTTTAAATTTAATAAAAGCTGACAGACTTCAACAATTTAAGTATTTAACAAGATTTTTCTTTATATTTCTCACAGTTTTAGGTAAGCACAAAAATATTTGAGCTTTAAATTCGGCCATATACTATTCAAATCTATATATTAAGAAATTTGTCTTCTTTGTTAGAACGAGTAACACTGTCTCCCTAAAAAAATTGTAATAGTATATGTAAGCCTGAATTTAAAGTATAAACTTGTTATTATGTTAAGTACGTACTACGTTGCGTATGATTAACAAAATTTTTAACTAATTACTCATACGTAAAAGTACTTTTATAATTTAGAAAAAACATCTTTATCCATGGTAAGGGTAACGTTTTTTATATTATATCGGTAATGGTATTTTTGGTTATTTCGGTTACTGTATATTAAGGGTTACAGTTTTTGTAATTATTCGGTATCGCTATTTTAGCGATAACGGTATTTAAAGGGTAGCGGGTTTAAAGTTATTTCTATAATGGTATTTTAAGGGTAATAATATTTTAGCTATTTCGGTATCATTATTTTATTTATTTAGTTCAAAGCTAAAGTGGAAAAAAATAGTTTTTGCATGACCAACATTATGTGAAAAAAAATCTAAAATTCAGTTTCAAACATATCATATAGGCGGCGCTGATCAAAAAAAATAGCTTGTTGTAAATAGTTTGGTCTTCAAATATCCAGTCCTTGAAATTCAGACTGGAAAAGTTCAGAATAAAAGATCGTATTTTTAAAATAGTTACACTTACAATATTATTTCGTTAAAAACAACTTAAAATACATATTAAATTAATCGAAAATACAGTCAAAAAGAGGACTACTGATTATTCATTATATTCAACCCGTTTTGTTGTTTATTTCCAATCATTGTTTAGTAACCAACAAAAGTAGTTGAAACTATAGAAAGTCGTTTAAAATAACCATAAATTTTTTACTGACAAAAAGTTAGAAAAAACTACTTTTGAGGTATGTTTTTTACATTGCAAATTTTTTGTTTTTATGTAATTTTATAAAACACAATACACATAGATGTATATATTTTTATTGGCTCTATGTGTATGTATATTTGAATTGTAATTTTTATTAAAATAATTTTGTATATATACACTCTTTTTGTAAAAAAAACAAAAAGGAATTATATGAATTTCAATTTTTAGAAATAGAATACACAAAATTTTACATTTAACAGAAAATATCAAATCCTATAGAATGTCTGTAAATTTTTATAGTTTGTTTTTTGAATGACTGATTCAAATAGTTAAAAAATATATTTCTATGAATTGCATTTGATTCTTCATTTAAAAACAAACTTTACATATTACTTTTTAAATAAACTACAGTCGGTAACGGAAAATATATTGTGAGTGTACATCTATTGTAGGAAAAGATTTGGACTTTCAGATAACCCTTCTCCACGAAAAACGCATTTTTTGCACAGACTTCTACTTAAACTATTTTAAAGTATGTTGGCCTTCTTATTACGAATCTAAAGTCGAAAAATTTTTAATAAATTTCCTTTCGAAATATGGTTTTGGTTAGGTTAGGTTAAGAAGGGTTATGCGCCCAGGGGACGCATTTCCTATTTCCCTGACAAACCCTAGTAGGTCGGCTGGATTACATCCAGCGATACACCCCAGCTTATCGTGAAACCTATCCCCTTGCCATTTCTGCCTGAGACCCTGCATCCTAGGATAGTGGCACAGTACATGCTCTACCGTCTCTAGCTCCTCAACATCCCCGCACAGTCTGCAGAAGTCCGGTATGGCATTATCCCATTTACACGTAAAAGCCCTAACAGAACAATCCCCCGTTAAGAACCCTATAAGGGTCCTGAGACCAACTCCATCCAATCCTAGTAGAATTCTGGTTGCCCCTGCGTCCAGTCCAAGCCATAACGCTCGGTGCCGTTAACCGGTCCTGGGGGACCGGTTAACGGAACCTTTCTCTTATCACCCCATAGTAGTGTTAGAAGGGGGGGATTTACCCCCCTGTCCCTTACCCTTAAGTCCAGACTCTAACCCTCCCCGGCGACTTCGTCACCCACGTCTTTGACATCCACCTTGCAGTGTCCGTGTACCCAACACAGCCTTACTGTGAATGCAACCATTAGCTCCCTCAGAGCATTCCTACACCGTGTGACCAGGCTCGATCACACCATATAATTTGTCAATGCCCTTAGCACAGCCTGACTGTCGAAGTTAATTGTCACTGCAGACCCCCCTTGGATGTGATGCATTATCACCTCCGTCGCCCTCCAGATCGCTAGGATCTCAGGCTTAACATTAACGACAAAATCATCAAAATGTAATATTTTTTAAAAAATTTTAATTCTATATCAAATTTCTTTTTATACTAGACTCACCAATGAAAGCATAGAGGAAGGAGTCTACCTTGCAAATCCATTTGAAATATAAGTAAAATTTTTAAACCATATAATGTTCTATTTTTTTTATCAATTTTCAAATGTTTAATGGTATATTTGTATAGGTAATGCTACTGAATACCAACTTCTGGCCCCTAACTTTTGTGTTATTAAAATTCAGGGCGCATTTTGCCTCACCCAGCCCTCCTAAATCATAACCAAATTTTGGGCTTTTATAAAGCATTCCAGTCAAACGGCATAAAAAAACGTCACATTTTGACCGGCATATTTTTATTTTTAAGATTCGGCAGGCCAAAAGTTGGAGTTTCTAACAAATTTTAGACCACATACAAAGGTACCCAATTGAGCTAAAAATTAGTGTTTAGCCCAAAACTTTGCTAATTGTACACAAAAACCTCAACTTTTGTCCTCCCTGAACCTTAAGAAAAAATCATGGGGGCCAAATATTTACCATTCCCTATGTTTTCTATTTTTAATATTGTTTAATGAGCCAGTTAAACATATACAAATTCACTCACAAAATTCAAACTTTGGCACCCATGAATCTTAATAATAACACACTTAAAATAGTTTGAAAGTTAAAAATAATAGAAAATACCAACTAAAAGAAATATTTCACTTAAAAGCCGGTATACTTACTTTTCATTTAAATCAAATGGTTTTTGTTTTTATTTTAAAATGGTGTTTTAAGTAAAACCAAATTATTTAATAGTTAGAAATAAATGCTAACATGTTACCTACAAATTCCGAAAGATAAATTTCTTTGATATAATAGTTAAATGAATATTACTTTGAAAAATAAATGCATGTTCCTTTATTTTTAACTGAAGTGAAAACTCCTTTACTAAACTACAAATAGTAAACTACATAATATTCTGGGTGCAGGTTCATATTTATAGGAATCTCCCAGTTTTAAATACAGGCTAAGCTATTGAGGGTTACTTAGAAAATTAATACAAATCGATTTTTTCTTAGAAATTGTTAAGAAACTTAAAAAACATATTTGTAATTAATACATTATCACTGTGGTTGTTTTACAGGTTTAAAAAGGTTAAGGCCGCGCTTTTGGGATGTGAGTTAAACTTGGTTAAGTTAAACCGACAACGATTTTTTCTGTCATTTCCATGTTTATTAACATAAATATGTCGGAACAACTTTTCGTTACATAAAATTTTGGTCTTCATTGAAATAAAATAAATTAAAACATATTTTAAAATCAGTATTCCACTTACAAACTGACCTAAGCTGAGTTTAAAGATAATCTACATCCTAAAAACTCGGCCTAAGTGGTTTTCAGCGTAAAAGTTGGGCATATTATAATTCTATACTTATGGTGGTATTTCCAATAACAAAATACATGTAATACCAAATCAAAAGACATATTGTCACTCAAACGCCACGTAACTTTTTTTTATTAATAATAATTTTCAACTACGATTTTTATTAATTTTTTATGATCCAATTTTATCTATTTGTGTACAATGTAATCAATTTATGAAACAGTTATTTAATATATTTCTAAAGCCTGATAACTATTACTATGACGTATTTCATTTTGCGGAATATCGACAATGGTTGATTTCTCATTATTATTTGACTTCAACAATGACTCATTGTTTTATGTTAAAACAAATATTATTATCTATGTGTTTTTTAGATAAATACATGTGTACTTTTTCATGTTTGTATGGTGGAATTTTACCTACAATTAACTTGGAAACACCTCTTTTTTCTGCCAAGTCACACTTTATTTTTTAATTATATCTCGTGATACAATAATTTTTGATTAACACAGGGTGACCCAAAAGTAATCATACGATGTTGGTTTGCTATATCTTTAAAATTAAGCGATATAATTTTTTTTAAGGTTTATTTGGTTGTTTAATCTGTTTTTCATTAATATTTGAAGATAATATTGGTTAAGAGCGCCCCGGTAGGCTAGTTGGCAGCGTGCTTGCTTATCAGTGAGGGCGTCGTGGGTTCAATTCCCACCAGACAACGAGCCTTTGTTGCTAGTGCTCGGTTAGAGATTTGAGATATAATTTATACTATGATTTATCAAGAAGTTTGTTATTTAGATAGTAGCTTTAATTAACCACATAAGGCCCTAATGGCTTGGTTATGTAAATGAAGATGAATGAATTGGTTAAGGGGGCGTCGCCATTGTTGATAATCATTTAAGTACTTTTTACTTCGGCCGATAAGTTCTAGCAGTCTTGTTGGATACTTTCAGAGTCTGTAGCTTGTTCACATAGACCCGTAACTTTAAAAAACCCCAAAGAAAAAAATTTCAAGCGGTTAAATCTTGCGATCTTGCTGGCAATGCATTCCTTAAAATTTCTATTGTCCTATCACATACACATACGCGAATTCTCAGAAGCGTAAATTTTGTTTGTTACGTATTCATTCAGATGAAAATGGTCATTGTGGCTCATAATAAATTTAGAAAGAATTATGTCATAAAAAATATCCACGATTATTCCGCGTTCTTTGTTTATTACATATTCAACAGTATTAATGGAGTTCCTTCCGAAAAAATTGATATTGAAAATGAGCAAAATCATGAAGGTACCTTTTAATTTTCCATACAAATTGGTGTATTTTAGTACAATTTTCTAGTAGCGTCTGGTGAATGTTTATTTTTCATATTTAAACAGTTTTATTTATTAAAAAAATTTTTTCAACCACAAAAAATGTTTTTCATTTCAAAAAATCTTTTTACCCCAAAAATTATTTTTGCATTCACAAAAAATGTTCACCTCCATTTTTTTTTCCATCTATAATATTTTTAAATCTACTTTTTTTATATTACTTTTAACAAAAAAACTGCAGGGACTACGAAGTTTATGCTATATATAGTAATTTTTGCGGTACCAAATATTGGGATATTTGACTCACTTGGTATTTCTGATTAAATTTTTTATTTATGACAGGTTCTTGGTGAACAATTTCTGCTAAATGCTGTTTTGGTAGAAACTGACTTCTTCCGTGGTTATAAAGTATTTTGGTGCCTAAAAAGTTTACGATATAAAAGCAGATCGTTTCGTTAAAGTTTTTAATTTTTATAACATGATAGATATCGCAGATATTTTCTTTGCAAAAGTACGACAGAACTTAAATATGTATCTCCACAAAAGTGGTTTATATATTATTTTAATATTTTGTGAATTTTTAAATGAAAATATTATTGGTACTTTTTAGAAATAAAAAAACACTATTTTTAATAATTTGGAACTCCTATTCATTTTTTATTCAAACAAACTCAGTGAATATATTTTTGAATTTTTTGGTTGCCTTAATTCAAAGTCTATATCTTTTTTTTAATATGAATATGTGGGAAGATTACCATCATCTTTAAATCCTTTTCTTTTAAAACATTGTGGCTAAAAGTGCATCCTAGATTAAATAAATAAGAAAATATGTTATGTTAAATTGTATGGAAAATATCGATTCGATTTTTAAATGTTTTGCCTATATTTTTATTGCATTACCAGAGATTTCGTAAATTATTGGTTTATTAAGACATTCGGCACAACTGAAATTAAACTTTTATTTATTTTTGACATTAAAAAAATGGGGTAATTTTCACCATATTAAAGTTATTACAAATTACGAAAATTACTTTATCAGATCTATTAACCCATTAATGCCTGACCCCCGATTCCGTTGTCCGATTTCGATAAAATTTCACACAGTTAGTATTTAGGGCATTTATATTGACGTGGTATTTTTTTTTTAATCTGTCGCACACGAACCTGTGGCCTTTGGGTATTTTTCTACCCACTTAGGCATTAACGTGTTCTAAAATATATATTTTTTGTAAAATATAATAACATAAAAATGGTAGCAATAAACATATTTATTGTATGTTTTGATGAAAATCTGGTGTGTTAATCTATTTGAACTATAACAGTTGAATTGCTGGCATGAAAACAAAGTAGGTGGTGTGTGGTATGTGTAGTGTGTGTGGTGTGATTTTTAAAATATAGTTTGGGACTTTCCCGTTTATGCATAGAGAAAAAATAATTAAAAGCAAGTAAAAGTGTTTGATATAGTTATTGTGTTTTTTGATACATGCATTTCATTGTGTGTTGTGTTTGTGTGTGGTATGTATGGTGTGCGTGTGGTGTGTTTGTTGTGATTTTTAAAAAATAATTTGGGACTTCACCGTTTTTTGGCTAGAGAAAGAGAAGTTCAATGCAAACGAAAGTTTTTGCTACAGTTTATTGTGTTATTTGATACATGCAGTTCATTGTGTGTCGTGATTGCGATATATATTCATTAAATCTTTGAAAAAGTAATAGTGTCGTGTTTAAAAGTTTGTGAAAATGTTTCGAAATCGTAAAGTTTTAACTGTTACTGAATTACAAGCAGAAATAGATGGATGGACTAGTGACGAGGAAGAAAATGTGTTGAGCCATAAAGCAGATAAAATAAATTTTGTGATTACTCCGCCGGATAAGGTTGATGAGATTAGTGACAATGAAGATATAGATGATAATCTTCAAATACTATATGATAAAACTCAATTTCCTAATGCAATGCCTGGCCAGTTTGAGACTGAGTACCACTATAATGATGATAATAAAAACCTTCAAGTGGTTTCTGAGTTAGTGGAAGAAATCTCTGATACATTAGATACAGACAATGAACCCCAGTCATCTACATCAAAAAAAAAGGTCGTGTCTCTGTGGGAAATAAACCTAAATGGAGTAAAGCGCATAATTACAAATTTGATAAACAGCCTTTTGACAATGAGCAAAATGCTCAAAAAGCATTGTATGAGAAAATTGGAAAGTTTTGTGCCATAATTTTGTTGTTTACAAATCCTTAGTTTTTTTTGGATTTGATAGGTTCGTTCACACCACTACAATTATGGGAATGTTTTTTCGATGACGAAGTCATGAATATGATCGTCGAAAGAACAATTGAATATGCTGGACAAAAAAATGTGTCTGGTTTCATTACTTCAATTGCGGAAATAAAAACATTTTTTGGAATCTACTGGGCACCAGATCATACTGGTCAAATCAAGCATCTTTAGGATGTCAGATTGTAAAAGATGCAATGAGTCGAGATAGGTTCGAACAAATAAAACAAAATATACACGTTTGTGATAATAAAAATCTGGATGCAATTGATAAATTTGCCAAAATTTTTACATTGAATGATATCTTAAATAAAAAATTTATGCAATTTGGTGTATTTGCTCACAACCTTTCACTGGATGAACAGATGATTGCATACTACGGTCGTCACCCTTTAAAAATGTTTATAAGAGGTAAACCGATAAGATTTGGCTACAAATATTGGGTCTTAGCTTCAGCGACTGGATACTGTTTTTTTTTATTCCGTATACTGGCGCTTCTGCCAACAATAACGCCGATTGTGGTCTAGGAGAAAATGTAGTATTACGATTGTTGGACAATTTATCAAACCCAAACCAACACAATGTTACATTTGACAACTTTTTTACTAGCCATAAGTTGCTATGCAAATTGACTCAAAAAGGATATTTTGCAAATGGTACCGTTCGTGACAATCGCACCAATAATGCTACATTGGATGATTTAAAATTGATGAAAAAAAGCCCCGAGGTTCATCAGATTTTTGTTTTGACAAAAACAACAAAATAATCGCTGTTCGTTGGAATGATAATTCGGTTAATATATTTAATTCTACTTTATTTTTCCAAAATTAACTACTTTTGTTTTAGGTGGTCACTGTGATGTCCAATTTCTTGGGTGTAGAGCCGATGTGCCGAGCCAAGAGATTTGATCGGAAAAATCGTAAGATGGCAACGATTGAGCAACCGAATCTCATACACCAATACAATCAGCGAATGGATCCAAAGGAGTGTTTTGCATCGTTTCATGCCGGTACTCCAAAAAATATTGAAAAAATAAAAAAATCTAAATAATAATTTTTTCTTATATTACATCTAATTTTAATACAAATAAAATATAATAAAACAATTTTTTTATGAATTCCTAAAAAACATTACAAGAAACACATTTTTACATGCAATTCATTTAAATAAATAAGAAAAATAAAAATTTGTTTTAGAACCCTTTTATGCCTAAGTGGGTATTTTAATACCCATGCCAAAAATTGAACCTGGAGCCCAGAGGAGTGAACTTATACCGCTGCTTTTTATTTTTTAGATAGAAGACATGTTATGCGATCAGGCCACAAAATAGTTTTCGGAAAGTCCACTCCCAAAACATTCCAGATCCATTTATGTCAAAATTTTTCAACTTTGTAAAATTAGTGACCTTTGACCCGCTAATTTTTCCCCAAGTCATGGTCCCATGTAACTCCAAAAAATTTTTTTTTAATAGCTTTATCTTTCTTCTATCAATTTGGGATTTGCAATACCTTTCGCCTAGCTCTAGTTAGAATTTTTTTAAGACAGCTCTATTTTTGGGTATTTTTCTACCCATTCGTCGTTAATGGGTTAATTTTACATAGATAGATAGAAATCTATCCTTAAGGAAATTAGCATAACACTACTTAAAATAATAATTAAAAAAAAAAAATTCTTTGAAAATAGTAAAAATTTTATAAAAACTGCATATGGCAACCTAGGAACAATAAATTTTATAACTTTTTAATTAATTTGTATATGCAAAACTTTAAACTACTTCATGCTCCTTATTGCCTATCTTCATCGCTCTTCTGTATAAATATATCTGGTATTGAAAGTGTTTCTTTAAAGCAACGTCTGTGTAAAATGGGTTAAAAATTTATATAACAGCATAGCAGAAACAGATCACTAGAGAGTAGGGCACCCATTACCCAATTTTAAGGTCGACCGGTCTACCTGGTTAACTGGGTTGTAGTAGTTTTTTCCGAATGTACGATTTTATAATTTGTACTTTTAATTAAATAATATATAAAATTGATGTCAGAGTTATGTAGATTATCTTTGGAAAAAAATAGTGTAATTTCCATATAAATGTATGACAGGTACAGGACTTCTAAATTTAAGATTCAGAATATTTTTGTTTTACAACTTAAAAAAACAAAATTACATCTACATTATTTCTGCAAAATTTTAGTCCATGTGAGCCAATTCATAAAAACGCCGGATATGGAAATGCAAACTTTTTTTTAAGCTGTGGAACAAAAATATTAAATATAACACGGTCTTTTTCGGTTCCATGTCCGCCGTATGATACACTCAGAATATTATGTAGTTAACTGTTTGTAGTTTATTAAAAAAGTTTTCCGTTACATTTAAAAATAAAGGAACATACATTTATTTATCAATGAAATATCTATATTAACTATTTTTTACATTTATTCGAAATAATTTACTATCTTTTACCATTTTTTTTTCAGTTTCATTTATTTTTTTCATTTGTTTGAAATTTAATAAAAATTTACCCACAAAACGGAAACTTGTGGTTTATTTGTGTCGGTAACAGTTATTACAAATTTAAATTTTGTTTTCTGTCTGTTTCAAAAAAAATATTCATAAAATTTCAATTTGTTTTTTTATTTAAATTGGTTGTATATATACAAAATTTTTCAAAACAAATTACAAGAACTTCATAAGCACACATACATATACAAATACATTCATACAAAAAGTGTTTATAGCTTCATATGCATACATACATTTTGTATTGTACGAGTTTATTAAAAAAAAAAAAAAAAAATACAAAAACGGAAATAATTTCAAATAAATGAAAAAAACATTTATTTTTTAACGATTGGTAGGTAAAATTTTGACATTTATTTTAACTGATTATATCAGTTGTTTCTTACGGATGTGTCAGTTGATTAATCAACATTTAAAAATAAATAACAAATGGCATTTAATTTAAATGAAAATTAAGTAGACCGGTTTTTAAATGAAATATCATTTCTTTTGAATGATATTTTCAGTTATTTTAACTTACAAACTTCTTTAAGTGTAATATAAATTTTCAATTTCTTTTGCAAAAATAATCTGCATAATTTTGACATCAAATTTATATAAATTTTTATAAATTGTAGCAATTTTTCTATTATTAAATTATAAGAAAAAAGTATCAAAAATGTACATTTAAAAAAAGTACTACAATCCGGTTAACCGCGTAGAAAGGTTTAGACCTAGGCCGGTCGACCGTAATAACCGGTCAATGGTAACTATATCAATATTATTTCTGCAAATGTATAGTCCATTGTGAGTAAATATTAAAAAAGGTTTGACTTTTTAAATTTAAGGTATAGTATCGGAACATTTTTGTTTATCAATCTAAAAAAAGTTTACAGTCCCACGTCAGAATTAAGGTTAGATTATTTCAATTTCAATTAGCTTAAATTTAATATAATTATTTGTGTATTTAACAGTTTTATTTGTTCAGTTATTTTCAAACAAATCTGCTCATTTTCGCATTTTTTTTCTGCAAATTTACTTATCACTAATTTTTCTATCTTTTCCCGCTATTCTTACAGGTTTTTTGGTATGAGTGTAGGAATTATTATTTTTTTTTTGTTTATCTTCAGCATAACAGTAGTTTTAAAATTAAATTAAAATTTACCATTTTTTCTATTTTTTGAACTTAATCTATTACCCTTAACAAATTTTTTCACAATTACGTTCACATTCTTGACCATGTATAATTTTTAAAATACAATTTATTTCTGCCGTTTCCTAATTTGATACTTTTCTATTGTAATTAATATTATTTTCCAAAAAATTTTATTTAAATACCTTAACAAAGCCCCAAACTGTAATTTGTCTTTAAGTTTATAATTTGTATGTTTTGTTACATTATAATTATTTTTGTTTCATTGCTGGCAGCTCTGAAAGTGTTGTGTTCAAACTTTTTTTTTTATTTATACCCAGCAAAAAGAAATGGAAGTGATTCTTAAGAAATTTATTTTTCATTGATTCCAAAGTATCGCTTCGTCTTGATTTTCCTCTTCTAAGGCAGTTCTTTTTCACAACTTCCAAAAATGTGATTTCTATTGAAATTTAACACTTTTCAAATCTATGACATGTAACTTATTTTAAAAAAATCCAAAGTTAAACATTAAACATAGATATTTCTATATAAATTTGACATTTATAACTATGGGTTAAGTTTTAGTGATTTGTTTCAATCTTTAACATATAATTTACCAGATTTTAAATTATTTAGATCGTACTTATTATTGCTATAAAAAGTAAAACAATTATTGTAGTAAAAATTGCAAGAACTTCTAATAAAGTAATTTAATAAATATGGCCCGATTACTGTGTGTCCCGTTATAATTTAACCAACAGTCAAACTCAAACTTTATTTGAGAAACAACAACAAATGTGTCAGTTAAATTCTCAGGCAGAAGATAACGGGAGTTTGTGAAAATGAGGCCCGATTACTGATGTCCTGTTTAAATCTTAATTACAAATTCAAAAATTATTTGGGAAAATCAAAAGATCTCATTTTTCACCAAACCATAAGAAGTGCTTAAGATGCAATGAAAAAGGATCATAAAAGAAAACTTTTACCCTATGACACCCCTATATAAAAATCATTGGCTCCGATTCAAATTTTCAAAATCACTGCTTCTTTTTCTCTTCTTTGGTTACTTCTTTTTGCTGGGTATATATAGAGTAATTACTTACGTTTGGATGTGTATGAATATTTACTGTAAGTGCATGTGTATTTTGCCATTAGTATAATTTTTATTCTTGTTGCTCTAATGTATGCAAATATTTATACATAAAAATATGTAGTTTTATAATGTATTTGTATAAATATATTGTATAACTTAAGGCTGGTAGCAAAAATTTAATGAAAACCCAAATTTACATGTATTGTTGTGGTTAACAGTAATAGAGAATAAATTATAGGACAAAAGTATAGTGGAATATTCGTTAAATAATGTGTGTTAAGTTTTTATAATGATAAATTAGATAAGAGTCCTAAAAGTTGTTGAGTGAAATTAACAATAAAATGATAGAAATATTTTAATATAAATTCTCTTTGTAAATACCTTATAATATCATTCTTTATGGAAATAAAGCATGAGCACAATACAACTTTTACGAACAAGGAAGGTATTTCAATGGGTTCGCTATGCTTTCAATGAAATTCAGATATGTGATAAAGAAGAATAAATCAAGAACCATGCATTTTTTGCACCGTCCAATCTACCTCCGATAGAAACGTACTTTCTAAATTAAGTTTAAATGATATTTGGTTTAAATTTGGTTTCTGAATTTTATATGGGAACGTAAATCTTGCCTAAAAATTGGAAGAATTTGGACCTACAGTACCATACAAAACATTTGCTACTAACATTCAAAATTAAATTTTTAGTCAATAAAATTAGTACTTTATTACTTTATGTGGTCGTTTATTTTCCTAATTTATGGTATTTGTTACTTAAGAAATAACTTTAGAGATATTTTGGGTTTAGTTATCTGGAATTTGCATTTTTATAGTGTGTTATGTGAAAGTAGTTAAAATTTCGAAGCGATAAAACAACAGCAACTAAAAAAAGTTCTTGTTTTTAATGGATCAAAAAATGTCATATTTTGTTATAATGACATTTGAAGGTTCTCGTAAAAATATTTGAAAAAAAAAATTAGCTTCAAATTCCGAAATATCGATAATAATGGCAACAGATAAAATCACTAAATAGTTACGAAAGGGTATTTTGGACGATTTTAATCAAGAAATTTCTCAAAAGGAAATGTGTACAATCAGAAAAAAAGTTAGTAGAAAAATTTGTAAACGGTTTTCAATCGCACGTTACTATTTTTATACCAATTTTAATTAAAAAAATTATTATTTAGCAAACCTTTTTGCTATATACATATTACAAATTACAGAATTTTGGCAGAATATTTACAAATTTTTGTTGCTAATTTCAGAAATCATTTTACAAATTTTTGAAAGCCTATTTGTTAGAATTGGCAAAAAAAATTGCTAATTTTAAAAAGTGAATATTGAAGGAAATATTATTTGTAATAAAAACTTCCACCTACAAACTTAAATTGCCTTAAACTGTTACGTATATTAAAAAAGGGATCGGAAGTGAATATACCGACACATGTCTAAAAATAGGACATATGACAAAATCAGCCCTAAAAACAGTTAAAATTTGACCTTAAAAGTAAAAAGGTTGACTAAAATTTTTTTCAAAAAGAAATTATAACAAAATGATAAATTCGTTTATGTTTTTAAAATTTTTAAGCCTTTAGTTTTCTTTTAAATTTTTCTAAAATATTTTTTGAAAAAAATAAAAAAATATAATGCTCGATAAAAAAAATAAATATGAAATTTTGTATTAAATGCTTCATATAGGCAGTGTTGTTTGATACTTTAAGAATTAAAGTTCATAACAAAAACTGTAAAATATAGAGGATAAATATAAATTGTTAAATTTCGTTGATGTTAGTCTAATTGTGTTGTTGTTTACAAGTTTGTTAATTTGTTTCCTTACACTCAATATAAAATAGACAACCATCAACACTCAATATAAAATAGACAATCATCAACAAGCAATGACCGCAAAGGGAGAAGAAGAGCATGGATATTGACAAGGTTGGGTAGCGCCAACCGAAAATACTAAGTATTCTATCCTGATGGCTCTGTGGAATTTCTCAATTTTTATTCTCTATAACTTACTAATAAAAAAATTTTTTTTTCATGTTTCTTTACAATAAATTATGATCTTAAATCCTACTATACTATTCACTTACAAAATAACAGATCAACAATTCATAAAATTCCATTTTGTACTAATATTAACAATATTTAGTAATTTTTTTTGCTGATTTTAGCAAACAGATTTTAAATTCCACTTTACGAAAAGTTTAATAAAATTTAGTAGCGGCAGCTAATTTTTCTACAAATTTTATTGTACTACACCTCAGCAGACATGTGTTGCTAAGATTTGCAAATTAGCAAAATTTTCTGAATAACAGCAAAATTGTTAGTTGCCATTACAAACTTTTTTTGGTTAGTGTATTAAATATAAAGTGCATAAATAACATAAATTTCTCGAATTTTATCACGTTTTCAAAAAACTACATCTATGGTGGTTATCAGCATATTTATTAAATATTGACGATATACAAAAGTCGTTACTGCAAATATGGTTATCCTGATACCACTAAATTAGGGCTTCAGTAGAACCAACCGAATTGTCGATTGTAGTGAATATATAAGCCACTAATTATGGGTATTGATAATCGAATTTTATACTTGTTTTTTCTTAACAAATTATTTCAATTCAAAATGAGCTATCAAAATTAATATAAGTGATTGCGTTGTACTGGGTAGAGAGGTAGCTTAGTACTCCAAATTTTCGAGTGCAAATCCCGGAAATGGCATGCCAGTAAACGTTTTACGAACAATTCTTATACTCAAAAAACTGTTTTTTTTTTTAATTATTCAGAGCTTACACTAGACTTATAAGCTCAGACTTTTGAGTAAGTGTAAAAAATTTTGATAATATCGGCTAAATTAATATTTTAATATCTTTGCCATATTAAGTTCTCCATGCCAAATATATTCAGGGTGGCCCAAAATTACCGAAGGGGTTTGAATTCATTACAACTTTTTATTTAATTTATTTTTTTTAAATAAAGTATATTAGTGGAGAATATTTTTAATTTTATTATGAAAAATTATATCTGGCAAGTAGGCTTTTCCTTTCAAATAACCCTAAAGGAAACAGTCTGAAGCGGTGAAATCCGGTAAACGCGGAGTCCGATTAAAATCGCTTGTACGCAAAATAATTCGTTCACCAAATATGCCGCGTAAAAGAGCCATTGTGTCCCTCGTAGTGTGCGCTGTGGCTCCATCCTGTTTGAACCATACTTCCTGATGGTTTTCCACGAGTGGTCTTAACAAATTTTCTAACATTGTCCGAACACTAGTCATGGAAACGGCGACACCGTGCCATTTTCCGTAAATATGCGCCAATTATCCTTTGTGAAGTTGTTCCTGTTGAACTAGTCCTGTAGCCCATATTCTGGAGTTTTTTCTATTAACGAACCCATTAACTTGAAATTATGAATAACATCATGATTTTCTTTTGCTTTTTGCCTGAAATAAATTGCATAATCAATTCTTATGGTTGTTGCTTTTTGTACTAACCAGCAAAACCACACATTATCAAATAATGTGTAAAGTAATGTGTTGCCATTGAGGCTCATGTATTACTTTACACCTTACTTCACTGATGGATTATACAGGCGATGAGCCTCAAAGTAATGTATATACCCATATGGTTACTAGAATGGAAAAAGTAATGTGACTAAGAATAGATTTTTAAAAAAGAGGAATTTTTTTTAAAAAAATTATTACAAATATTTTAAACGTTATTAAAAATAATGTAGTCATGATGGGAATTGAACCAGGGAACTCTGGTTGCCAGCCAAGAACTCTATCCACTGAGCTATCGACGCATATAGTATTTAATTGCTTTAAACTTAAATGAAGTTTTGCGCTTCGTTTTTGCGCTAGTGTTGTCAAAACAAACATACATTACCCTTTAGTTTACAAAAAACACAAAGTAATGTATCTAAAAATAGATTTTTTAAAATATTTCAATTATTACTTTATATTTATAAATCATATATTAAGTAATCAATTATCAGTTACTCATTACACGCATGAGAATATCGCTCCCATTACCAAAGTCTTACTGGGTATTCAATAGATTTTAATTGATTATTTTTATTAATATATTTCAAATACATACTTAATGGTTTTCAAAATGTAATTCAATTTTTATTCAATTTCAAGTTATTATATATTGCTTAAATACAATTACTTATAATTTGTATTTGAACATTTTCAGTCACAATTACATTTAATTGAGTTTCGACCTTAATTTAAATTACAATTACTTCTAATTGTAATTGAAAATATCTTAAGGATGATAGAAAAATTCAAACATGTAATTTTCCTGCGCTGTTGTTGCCGTCACAGGAAATCGAACCCGCAACCTTCTGGTAACAGTCCAGTGTGTAACCTTTACACCACAACGCCGATTATTTTAGCTAAGGTTTGTTTAAATTTCCGGGAAAAACAATGGAGTGGGGCAGAAAAGGGGAAATCATTCCCCTTAACGGCCTAGCAAACCTACGAAGTTGATTTTTTGAAATGTGGGTACTTCCTCCGACGTAGACATCCGTCCAGATGGTATTCTCTAAAATTCCTAAGGTGAGGGGCAAAAAGGGGAAATGTCTCCCCTTAACACCCTGCCAGAACTGTTGCAACTAGGAAATTAAAATTTTTTATAAACATTCTTCCTCCGGTGTAGGCATCAGCTAAGACGGGTTTTTCGCAAAACCCTGGGGAGTGGGGCAAAAAAGGGAAAATTCTCCCCTTAACGGCCTGCCAGAAACACCGGAGCTAGGAAGGTAAAAAATTTGATTTAACGGTTCCTCCTAAGGCGTAAAGATCAACTAAGGGTCTTAGAAAATCCTACGACGAGGGGCGAAAATAAGAAATTTTTCCCTTTTACGGCCTGCCAAAATCGCAGTAACTAGGAAGTTGAAATTTTGTATGTAGTTTGCCCCGCCTACGTAGGTATCTGCCTATTATTACGGGGAGGAGCATAAAGGGGAAAAGGAAGTGGAAATTTGGTATAAAGGTTTCTCCTTCACCGTAGGCCTTGTATAATACGGAATTTTTAAAAAGCCAATGGAGAGGTGCAAACAGAGGAGCTAGGAAGGTGAAATTTGGTATGAAGGGTCATTCTCCGGCGTAACTGCAGCTTAGATTTGATTTTTGGAAATCCTACTGGGAGGGAAGTAAATAGGGTACATTTTCCCCTTGACGGACTGTGAAAACCGCTGAACCTAGAAAGTTTGAATTTGGTGAAATACCTACGGGAAGGGGAAAAAAATTGCCACTAACGGCCTCCCGAAACCTTTAAAGCTAAGAACTTAAAATTTGGTATAAAGGTTCCTCCTCTGGAAAAGAGGAGGGATTTTTTGAAATATCAAACGGGGAATAGAAAATTCTCCACCTCAACAGTCTGCCAAAACCACTAGATCTAGAAAATAGAAATTTGGTATGTAGGTTCCTCTTCAGTCGTAATCATCCTTCCAAATAAGATTTCTGAAAATTCCAACATTTTTCTTTGCACAGTTACAAGAACAACGGCAGTATAATACGTCAGCAATTATGTATAGCAGTATGAAGCTGAGTAAGTGAAGCGGTCATATATATGATAGCATATACATATAAGTATGTATGGTTCTGTATAAACCATATATAAATTTATATAATCTTATATAATTTTATATGATATAATATATAGCATTTTTATCATATAAATCATATCTAATTTTATAAAGATAGAAGGTTAGATATGGCACAATATATTGTAAAATAATTACAATATATTGTAAAATAATTACAATATATTGTAAATAATTACAATATATTGTAATTATTTGACAATTTATTTTTAAAGAATTTTTGATACTTCTCTAAAAGGAGGTCAATAAAAATTTTATGGAAAGTACAATCAAGAGCTATGATGTATATATTAACAACAATATAATAACATTTTTCTTACATTTTAGTCACATCTACCGATACTTGAGGACACCTGTGTAAAATACAATACCTACTTTGTGTGAATAATATTTTTTACAATTTAGGTTTTAAACAATTAGGAGTTAACAACGCGTTGTTAAATGTGTTGGATTAAGAACCAGTTTAGCAAAATATATATTTCATGTTTCTTAATTCTAAAAACAACAAACGAAATATAAAAAAATTTTAAAAAAATCATTTCAAATTAAAAAAACACATTCATTTTTATGGTTCATTTTTATTGCGGTAATAAAATATTCAAAAGAAAAAAAGAGGAAACCTCTAAATTTTCCAGTAATAAAAATGGAAGTTCTTTCAAAGAACATTAATAAAACTAAATATATTACAAAATTGTGAATGCATAAATAGGAAACTAATATCAAAATGTATATTACTGACTACATTAGCAATACAATGTGGATGGTTATAGGTTAATACGTCATAAATAATTTTTCTTCTTTGAGATAAGTAAACCAAAGCTAGTTGCTGCAGTTAATATAACTTATTTGAAAAACAAAATCAAATGCATATTAGAAGACAAATTATGACCATGGATATGTATCAATATAAATATAATGTCGCTCTAATATCAAATTTTATAGATATTTTGTTTGTTTAAAACACAAAGCTACTCACTCATATATCTAACATTTATATTTTTAATATTTATGCAAAACTAATATAATAAAGATTTATCTTCGTATATACTATCCCATAGTTTCAATTTTTCAGTTTCTGGCAAATCAATCACTTCCAATTCATCAGAAATATTTAAACATTTGAATGTCATGTCAACACAACTTGTAATGGGAGGCCAATACTGATGATGATTTTCTTCCTGATGATGCTGTTGTTGCGACAACAACAAATTTGTATTTCCATCATTATTGATACAATCGCCAACTCTATTATCATCGAGGTCTGCATCAGCATCAATACCAACACCTCCACCACCACCACCAACAATATCATCACCATGAACCTTGCCTACTTGCTGGTGCTGTTTATTTTTACCATTGCTACTGCTACCATTTAATGAAGGCCAACAAACCGCATCCGTTAGCGGTATATTGGGATCCCCACATTCAGCGAATTTTACTAATATTGCTACCATGCGACGTATGGTTGTATATTCAGCGGTACGATGTTTGAGTTTTTTTGCACTCGCATTGTAAAAAAGATACGATAGATCATCTGCATGACAGGTACCACGTACTTTACGACCACACGTGATGATGCGCATAAAATTGAAATGTTTCGAATCAAAATCGAAACGATACAAATAGGTAGGAGCTGTGGCATATTGTCGACGTGCCAGCAATGTGCGATGTATACCATGCCAGAAATATTTATAGGAAAAAAGCTGCAAAATATATATTTAACCTTATTGTTATTTCAATGCACTGGATATGTGTTTGTTTAATGTTGATAAACATTTTTAAAATATTAAAAATACTTACATCACTATATTGTAATATGGTATCCAAAGAGGGTTCTTTGTCACCAAAATACGCTTCTTTTAGCATGCGTCCATATTCCAAACGTTTTTCTGATGTTAAGTTGGCATCCAAAGGCGGTAAACACTCTCCCTCTCCCAATTTATTTATTAAATCTGGATATTTTCTTATTTCTGAAAACATTAAGAGTCCCTCAAAAGAGTTCCCACCTATTAGCAGGGGTATATTATTACCCCAATTATTTCTTAACATTTCCAATGGCTCTTTATCGATCACACATTGATCGGTTTTGTAGGGCTCAATACAGGGACCAAAACCGAAATTCAATCTACTTTGATGTCTCTCATCCATTGTTAACAAATCATCACATACTTTTAACATTGAACCAGGTTTTAATTGCCTTAGGTATTCCAATACTTCCCTGTCGTTATTATCGCCCTTGTAGCCTTTTGCCTTGGCCAGCCTGTAAGCCCAATCGAGATGTGGTATATTTGCCCATGGTGCCATTGCACTGCCGGACATAACCACAACTTTGTGAAATAAATCTTTAGTTTGTTCCGTTAACATCAAAAAGTGTGCCGAGGCACCACCAGCACTTTCACCAAAGATGGTAATATTTTCTGAATCACCACCAAAAAAGTGGCAATTATTTTTAACCCATTTTAAAGCTAAGATTTGATCTTTTAAGCCTGCATTACCAGGTATATCACAGTTTTCATCACTAAGGCTAAGGAAACCTGGAAAGAGAATAACATTTAAAAATGAATGCAGTTGTCTGACTGGTCATACTATGCAAGTACAATATTAAAGTCCGGCAAGTACAAAATTAAAATCCAACACCAAAATGCAATGTGGGTCATATTCCGGGAAGCGAAGCAAATTTCAAGAACGTTGCCAAGTGACCGATTCACTAGTGATTCCTTCGTAGAGAAGCAAAAAGGGGAAAAGCCTCCACATTAGCTAGATACCTGCAATTTAAAATAAGTGTTCCCTGGAGTATATGCCAGCTCATTGGTGAGATGCTTTTTGTAATTTTCTCCATGAACGGGTTAAGAATGAAGATTGAGAAGATAAAAATCCTCCCTCTTAACGGCCTGATCAAACATATTTAGCTATTAACCTGAAATTCAACACATGAATATGGGCCAACTCACTGATAATATATTTTATTTTGTATTTGCACCAAGATCGTGGTAAAATGGGGGTTAAAAATGGGAAAACTCTTCACCATGACGGTCTGCCATAGCTCTTTGTCTAAAAACCTGAAACTTAAAATTATCCTTAACTGCACCAGAAACGTGGTTAAAATGAAAATTCAAAGGGAAAAGAAAAAGGGAAAAGATATATACCCTTAAAGAACTGACTAAACCGCTTTGGCTGGAAACCTAAATTTTAAATGTGTGTTCCCTGCAGTATTACCTTATTCACTAAAAAAGCATATTTTGGAAAATTTGTCAGAAACGTGGCAAAAAGGGGATTCAAATCGGGGTTCATTAACGGCCTCTTTAGTTATAAACCTTATTCACTGAAAAGGTAATTTTTGATATTTTCGCCAGACTGGGGATTTAAAATAGAATACTCTTCCTTTAACATAAACATTAGGCAAATGAACAAAATGTTATAGAATGAGGGAGAGAAGGAATTGAAACACTACACAAGGGGAATATAATACATACATACAGTTAACAAGTGGAATAGAAACCCTATACATGGGAAATATAATGGAAGGGCTAACATGTGGAACTGAAGCACTAAAGACGGGAAACTAAATGGAACGAATTTTTCCAACCTTTCTGCTGTAAAACAAAAATCGAGGAGAACTGAGCCACAGTGTGGTGTGTGGCATCAAAATGATTGAAACAAAATAACTCGCTCAATTGGTTGTTAATCGAAACCTTGATAAAATCCAGATCGAATGATGCCAAAAAAAATTAATAAAATTTTAAAACATGATATGAAATGGGACTGATCATATATATATACATACATACGTATAACATACATATATCTGTGGATTTTTGACAAAACTGCTTAAGTTTACTTAAGAAAAATTTTGAAGATTTTTTTCTTTAATAAAACTTTTAAAACGCACATTGCAGACAGATTCTCGAATTTTTACACCTTAGACACTGAAATATATTCAAACAGTTTTATAAAACAGTAAATCTCTTTTTAAATTGCCCTGAAAAAATGTATTATTAAAATAAGTGTTTTTGTCTTGGTGAAGTACTTCCTTTGTTGGTCGCTATAAGGGCCGGATACGAGTAATACAATTTTCTTTACAACATACCCAATGGCCCCAATCTGTATGATATTGTCACCAACACCACATTTTCCATTATTATATAATCCGGACTATACATTTCTCTTGACGCTTCACCCATTTGAAAACCACCTCCATAAATCCACACTAAAACAGGCACAGGTCTTGTTGGATTTAACTGTGAACAGAAATCAAACAATATTTAGTAAATTCATATTCATGCACGTAATAACACTTGAAATTCCTTACACACCTGTTTTGTGTAGACATTCAAATATAAACAATCTTCATGGCCTTGAACTTGTTTCATAATAATATTATATTGACAGGGTTTGGCACGCACACGTGTACAACGTTTAATATCCGACCAAGGTTCAGGTTCAACAGGGGCTTTAAAACGTAACTCCCCTAGGGGTGGTTTTGCGAATGGTATACCCTCAAAACTGTAATAGGTAGTCGGTCCGTAGACGGAACGCCATTTCACACCTTTGATTTTGCCATATGTTGTATCAGCGACGACCTTTTCATCTGAGCGCAAACGCTTTTGTTTTGTTTTAAATTTGACGTAACTGTAAATATTTAGATAATATGAAATATTGTTATTTTATGAAACTGATTTAAACTGAAAGTATTATTGTTGTGTTGCAATTAAACTGCCTGGCCTTTAGAATAGATTATATAAAAATGGTAGAAATTTTATGATTAAAATATATACAAAAATAGGTGTCTGGCATAGAAACTCTAAAACTTATTAATTTGATAAGTACTTTTTCACCTGCAAAAGTACTGCAGTACCTAGAGACTACTTAGGAACATTTTAAGCAAATAAAAATTGTATGAAATTCAGAAAAAAAAAATCAATTTTACTTATTAATGTTGCGATTTTGTTTCGGAAAAAAGTATTAAAATCCAAATGACTAGACAGATAACACACAATAGAGAAAATGGTTTAAAATAGTAAAATTAGAAGTACCTTATATTAAGAAGTATCTTTTATTAAAGAAGTACCTTTTATTAAAAAAAGTACCTTTTATTAAAAAAGTGTCTTTTATTGAAAATTTACATTTTATTAAAAATGTACTTTTTATTAAAAAGTACATTTTATTAAAAAAGTTCCTTTGTTTAAAAGTACCCTTTATTAAGAGAGTACCTTTTATTAAGAGAGTACCTTTTATTAAAAAAGTACCTCTTATTAAAAAAAACTTTTATTAAAAAAGTACCTTCAATTAAAAAATCACACTTTATTATAAAAGTACCTTCATATTAAAAAGTACCTTTTTATTTAAAAAAAGTTTCTTTTATAATCAAGTACACTTTATTAAAAAAGTACCTTCAATTGAAAAAGAACCTTTTATCAAAAATGTACCTTAAATTAAAAAGTTTCTTTTATCAAAAAAGTACCTTTTATTTAAAATGTATCTTTTATATAAAAAGTATCTTTATTAAAGTACCTTTTATTAAAAAATTATATTGTATTAAAAAAGCACAAAAGCAAAAAAGACCTTTAACTAAAAAAGTACCTTTTATTACATAAGTACATTTTATTAAAAAAGTGCACTTTATTAAAAAAGTACCTTTTATTTAAAAAGTACTCCTTCTCAATGAAATTAAATTTTATTAAATACTTAAAAAAAAACTAAAAACTTTTTATATTATACAGTTTGTATTCATCTTATTAAACAAATGTATTTTTCATGCTGTTGAAGAATAAGAACAATATCAATAATCATCGTTAATATAAGCATAATGTATCTAAAATAGAACCCAACTAGTGTGTATTTAATGGATCATTTGTATACAAATGAAATTCTATAAAATAAACTATATCTACTCACTATCAATGAGTAGTTGGAACAAGATGCTGATATGGATAGAATGTATAATATAGATAGCAGCTGTTACAACTCTCTACATAACATACATATGTATTAGGGTGCGCCTTCGTTATATGGGCCAACATTTTTTGGGAGATTTAGACCGTAACTGCCTAGAAATGGTCCTATAAGTGTTAAAAAATATCTTTGAAAAAATTAGGCTCAGAGAATATCGGGAAGGCGTGGCTCAAACGCCCTAAAGTTGCTAAAAGATGTGAAATTTGTAGAAATTTGCAAAAATGTTAATTTTGAGACACACTTATGAAACAAACTGAAATATTTTAAGGTGGAGTTAATGTATTTTTATTTGAAAAAAAATTATTTTTGAAAAATTTTTAAAAGTTAAAAAGACAAAAAAAATATGCACCACATATTTACAAAAATAATAAAAATAATTTATACTACAGTAAAACCTCCCATTACGAACACTTAAAAAATTATCTTCCTTCAATGGTCACTATCACTTATTCAAGAGTCGTTATTAGCTATTGAAATGTTTCACTTCATATCACTTTACACAAAAATTAATACGTTTATTTTTGACAAAAGGACTTCCTTGAATTTATAATTTTCATATAAAAATTAAAATTAGTTTCTAACAAATTAATAAATTAATTGTTCTAATATTATTTATTACTTGTTTTATTATGTTTAACATTACAATTCTGAAGTTTATTTCTTGTTTTCAAATCCATGTCTACATAAAATGTTCACTAATTAAAATAAGTGTTTAATATTTATGTACATAATTTTGAAAGAGCTGAATTTGTTGTATCAGGATATTGCTTCCTGTAATCTGCCACAATTTGCATTATCAATTGCTTCTCTTCTTCGTCTCGTGAAAACACGCCCTGTTCTGCTAAGTCATAAACAACCTTCAATTTACTTACTATGCCCAAATCCATAATATAACAGATGTCATTTTTCCATTGAAATAGAAAATCTTCTAAAAAGGTTTAGTGCTTTTTGCGAAATAAAATTATCAATGCTTCGGCGTACTGGCTAATTTGATGGGGAAGAATTGTCAATTTGTTTTTGTCACTATCATTAGATTGGTTTAAAGCCGCTACAATAAGATTTTTTGACGCATAAGAAATTTTATCATCGAAAAAAGACAGAGCTGCAGATTCTGGTGATAAATACCATAAATGATTGTAAAATTTGCGTAGTAATTATCTACTTATATTTTTATTAATTGAATTGTAAGCATATAATGTATGTAATAAAGATAAATCCTGTTAGGAGCTCTTGCAGCAACAATAGCTTCTATCCACAGTCACTCAATATGAAATCGTCTCGAAATATAAACATGTTCAAGCAATGTATTGCCTTAGACATCCATCGGACATGGTGAAAGGCTCCCGGCATCCGAAAAGTAAACCATTTCTCCAAGAAAAACTACTGCTAATTGGAAAAATTCCTTGTAATCGTCCCGTGGTTGCTTTTCTTTAAGACTTTATTCTGCAAACTCCGTTATCTCTGTTGTATCGCCAAGTAAATTTTTCACGTGCTGATTCTCAGCTGTAGGCTTAAAACTATGTTTATTAATTTTACTTCAACTATCTCTAAATCTATTAAACAGTGTCCTGTTTTTGTCCTGTTTCTTATCGAAATTGTGTGCGGCACCGGTGAATTAAAGTTTCATTTATTACTAAATCGTTTACATCGTGTTTTAAAGCTTCAACAGTTGCTATAAGGATTCGCACTGCGTCACGATTACTTATTTTGCATTTATCTATTGCTTGTATTAGTTTAGGTGCAATAAAATGATGTTGACCTGCTTTTTGTTGAATGTATTTGATTTGGTTCATTCTTTGGGTCTTCAATACCGTCCAGCTCAAGATTTTCTTTATCGCTTGATTCGGACTCCAAATTTTCGTGCTCTTCTGTAAAGTTTATTTTAAAAATATCTCAATTAAATATAAGATAATTTCACATTTATAAAATGTAAAGAATAACAATTTTATGAAATCTTTATATCTTATCGAAATTTTATAATGCCTTCCAAAGATCCGTAACCTGATAACTGGTTTTGCATTTTTTAAAATGTATAAACCAGTAAACAGGTTAAGTAGTCATTACTTATTTTTAAATACTAAACTTATTTTATTTTATCACCATAAATTGTATGGTTATGATATATCCTTACATGTAATGACCATAATGACCACAATGGGTAATACATCATTATTGGTTAAAAAGTTTAATTTTATTTAGTAAGTGACAAACTTTTTTGAGTGTTTACCAAGGTTGTGCTAGGAACTTGATAACCCACAGTAATTCTGTTACATACCTTCCCAAGCGGACTCACATTTCTCACTTATGCTACGATTTTTTTTTTTTTTTTGCCGAAGTGTTTTTCTTTCTTCTCTTTTTGCTAAAGTATAAACTCTCAACTTTTGTGACACATTTGTCAAAAGCTCTAATTGGAATTCGTGCTTTGTTCCATAAAACCTCTATTTCTTTCACGACAAGGAAAGCACTTGCTTTACTTTGCGCATATTGTAAAATAATACACGCAAAACTTGTCCATTTGACGGTAATTTAGCACCGATAATTTGACTTTCGTCATGATCGAGCAGATATAACTTATCTCGTCCTCTTGTATTAATTTTTTCTCTTATTTCTTTAATTTTATTTATTTCTTTAACTTTCTTACTTTAATATTCGCTTTACTATTCACTTTATTCTTTTTTTTACTTTAACATACATTCATGATTTATTGTCTAAATAAAACTTTTCTTCAGAAAACTGCTGTTTTTGTTTACTTTGTAAAGAAGAGATTTTAACTGTGGGAATTACGAACCAAAAAAAGTAACACGATCATTAGGTGGAATTTTATGGGGTAAATAATAAGCTTCATTAAATATAAATAATGTTTAATTTCATAATTTCTTATGTAATTATTTTATTTTTATTAACTGTGAAAATCTGAATATTACGAAAAATGGTTTGACTAAGTTACATTTCGTAATGTAATATTGTATTCTATTGAAAGCTTCCAAAAAGGTATATTCTATATTACAAATAACATCACGCAAAAAGTTGACGCGCTATGATAATTTAATTAATAAATTCGAATTCAGCATAAAATTTTACATCAAGATCCATATCAGTTTGTGGCATAGGCGTAGCGCAAAATTAATATTAGTGCACATTTTAATAAAATTTCACATATTTTAGCAACTTTAGGGCATTTGAGCCACGCCTTCACGATATTCGATCAGCGTAATTTTTTGCAAAATATAGTTTTTCGCTAAGAGGAACATTTCCAGGGTGAGTTACGGTCGAACTTCGCAAGTTGAAAAATAAGTCGCACCCTAATATGTATGTACTAGCAGGCAAAGCCCGCTACATTGTTAGCGTAAAAAATGGTTGCCCGGGCTAAAGCCCGGGATTGCCCGGGAATATACGGAGTTCCCAGATCAGTGAGATAGCACATACTCCAGTTCACATATTTAAAATTTCATGTTTCTGTCTAAATCGGTGTGGGCAGCCCGTTAAGGAGGAGACTGTTCAACTTTTTCCCCGTACATATTTCCAAAAATCCGACCTAGGTTAATATCTACACTGCAGGAGGAGCCTTTGCACCAAATTTCAACTTACCAGCTCCAGCGGTTTTGGAAAGACATCAAGGGTGAGAATTTTTCACTTTTCTGCCCCTCCCCGATGACTTTTCCAAAAATTACGTCTTAACTGTTATCTGCATACTAAATTTCAGCTTTCTAGGTTCAAAGATTTATTTAGGCTGTTAAAGGGAAGACTTCACATACTCCAAGAATAGCACATATCAAATTTTTGTTTTCTAGCTACATGGGTTTGGGCAGGCCGTGAAATATGTTTTTACCCGTTTTGCTCTTCCCTATTTTAGCGAATGTCTACACCGTAGGGAAAACCTACATACCAAATTTTAGCGTCCTACCTGCTGCGGTTTGGGCTGCGAAAATTTGAATGAAATAAATAAATATTTATATATTACATATTTTCACATTTTCTTATTGACACATGTGCACATTTACACATTTGCATTACCATCAAACCATCGATCCATCAATATATCAAACCATTAAACAATCAAATGTTCACTTTGCACACTTGCAAATTTGCATATTTTCATATTTGTAAATTTGCACATTTGCACTTATGCACACTTGCACATATGCACATTTATATTTGAGGAGGAATCTATGTACCAAATTTTAACTTCTCAGCTCAAGCCGTTTTGGCAGGCCGTCAACGGGGAGAATTTTCGATTTTTTGGCCCTCCGCGTTAGATTTTCTAAAAGTCACGTCTTATCTGTTATCTACACTGAAGAAGGAATCTGCATAACAAATTTTAACTTTCTAGTTTCTGGGGCTTGGGCAGGCCGTCCGGGGGAGACTTTTCCTCTTATTGCCCCTTCCCGTCGGAATTTACAAAAAATCTTACCTAGGTGGATGTCTACACCTCAGGTGGAACCAATATACACAATTTCAACGTTTCAGCTCTAACGGTTTTGGCAGGCTGTCGAGGGGGAAATTTAACCCTTTTCTGCCCTCGCCGTTTGATTTTTGAAAAATTACGTCTTATCTGTTATCAACTTCGCATGTCCAACAGTAAGGTAAGGCCGTCGAGGGGGAAAATGCCACCCTTTTCTGGATTTTCCAAAAATCACGTCTTAGGTGTTATCCACACTGGAGAAGGAGCCTGCATATAAAATTTCAATTTCTTAGGTCCAACGGTTTGGTCAGGCCATTAAGGGGGAGACTTTTCGCCTTTTAAACCCCCATTTTTATAACATCACTGCCCAAAATTCTATGAGGTACCTCATCAAGCAGTTAGCACATACTCCCAGGAAGGCATATTTCAAAATTTAGGTTTCTAGCTAAAGGGGTTTGGGCAGGCCTAAAAGGGGAGTTTTCCCCCCTTTTTGCCCCTCCCCGAAAGAATTTCCAAAAACCCGTCTTAGCGGATGTCTACTTCGGAGGGGGAACCTACATACCAAATTTCAGCCTCCTATCTCTAGCGGCTTGGGCTGGGCGATGTTGAATGAGTGAGTAGTCATTCAGTCAGTCAGTCAGTAACGTTATTCCTTTATATATAGAGATGAACTTACAAACAAATTTCAATTCTGAATGTTTACTTATTGTATTTTAATTTAAATTATATTAAATGTCTCTTTATGTATATAATATAAGTAATATAAAGCTTATCAGAACAAATGAAGTAATAATTTTTTAAATACAAATCCGGTTTATGACTATTAATAATGTCAGTCATTCTGTTTTATATGGATGCGTTTAAAAATTAATGATTTGATATTGAATCATAATTTAGTTTGAATATTTAGCCTTATAACTTTGAGTTATTGGTATATTATATATATAATAAATTCATTATTTTCTAAGCGAAACATTATAATTTTTTCTATATTCGTATATTTATGCTCAGTTTTATAGTGAACACTAAGATTTTTTATTTATTATTTTTTTTTTGAATTGCTAAGAAAGTTAATTTAAGCAAGTAGCTCCGAAATTTTTTAATTAAAAATTTGTGGAAGTTTTTATTAATATTTTTATTTGACATGATTATAAATTTAATTTATCCAAAATCAAATAGTTAATTGTATTTACTAATATTTGTATTGAAACTCAAATTTAGTATTTTCGGTGTATATATAATCTTCTGAAAAGTGGTATAATTTTAGAAAAATAAATATAAAATATGAACTGTGCACAATTCCATATTTTGATCGATATTCCGTGGCGAAATAAAAAAATATTGTGTTTTAAAGTAATCATTTTTCCAATAAAAATATCAATTAAAAATTAAAATTTTTTGTCAATTTCAAATTAAAATTCGGTAATTATAATATGACTAAAATTGGGTAATACAAATCAATAATGGTTTTTGCAACGAAATTCTGTGAG
The DNA here is from genome assembly GCA_949748255.1 of Eustalomyia histrio. Classification (NCBI taxonomy): domain Eukaryota; kingdom Metazoa; phylum Arthropoda; class Insecta; order Diptera; family Anthomyiidae; genus Eustalomyia; species Eustalomyia histrio. Next base: position 196,223,859 of record OX456523.1, read on the forward strand.
TGGCCAAAATATTCAGCAATCGTGCTAAACGAATTCAGCACCAAAATACACCTTTCATTTCGGGTGGCACATTATTTTTCTGTGTGAGTTTATTTCCGTCAAATTGCGCTGTAATCTACCAAATCATAGAAATAAAAATTACAAATGAATTAAATACTACGGGCCTGTATTATAATGAACACTTAAGTAAAATCTTACACAGTAAGTTGTTCGGCTGAGACGTGGAAATAAACTCTTATTCTCCATATACAAGAGAACGTTTTTTTGACAATAATGGATTTCACGTGAAAATTTGGTACAATTTGTTTTCATGCAAATTAAATATACAAGACTATTAATTTTCCGATTAAAAAGACATTCTTGGGTTTATGTCTTTCTTATAAATGAAAAAAAATATTAATTTTAAAAATTTAAATTAGGTTTTCAAACCATTAAAATTCAAGTGAAATTTGTTTTATGCCTTAAGTGAAAATATTGTTAAGTTTTAAGATCTTAAATTGTTTTGGGCATTATTTGCGATTAAGACAACCAGCCTAAGATCACTCTGCTTTATTTAAGTGGCATAAATAGTACACTTAAGTTTCAAAAATAAAAAACTTAAATTCCCACTATAAAGCTGGCTGGTTAATTTAAAATTTAGTATTTACATTACTGACCTATTAAAATCAATGTGATGCGTAGGAGATTTTTTGCTTTGCATTGTGTTTTGAGGTTTTTAAATTATAAAAAATTAACAAATATTTATATATAATTGGTAGAGTAGGGGAATTCGTGTACTTAAACATAAACGTTGCTTGTCGTTGACATGATAACAGCAAAACCAAATATCTTAGAAAATTTACAAATTTGCAATTAAAAGGCATTGATTAGTTAATGGCGTATTTTTGCATATTTTAGCATAAATTCATATTATAACCCAATACCGATCAATTATTATTTTTTGCATTCGAAACTAAATTTTAAAACAGATAGTTGTTGGGAAGTCCCGAATCTAAAACCAATGAAAAATAAAATTGTTTAATTTTATTTATATTTTTTTGGTTGGGGCGGGCATTGTGGCTTTTCATGGGTTAGTAAAGCGGGTGGGGAGGATAGGGGAGTTTAGTTAAACTTTGTTTGAGGCCTGTCTTCACAATATGGACCTACACCGTATCCTAACATGTTCGCGTGTAACAAAGAACGGGGTCTTAGTAATAAATTAACGGAATTAGCGTGATGCCATATGACATCAGTCGCAGGGAATGGATTAAACAATATTTTGTTGTAATTTTGTTGAAAAATTCTTATATTTGCACATTTTGATAAAAGTTTTCTTCAAATTTATAATTTTTTTTATCACGAAAATGAAAATGTTAAAAAAAAATATAACTATTATCTTCCAGACTTTGTGGGAGAAAGATTTATTTTTAAACCAAAATAGCATAATACGTACACTGATAATATTATTTCGTTAAAAACAACTTAAAATACATATTAAATTAATTGAAAATACAATGAAAAAGAGGACTGCTGAATTTCCATTATATTCAACCCATTTTGTTGTTTATTTTTTTTTAATCATTGTTTAATAATCGACAAAAGTAAAACCAATAGAAAGTCGTTTAAAATAACCATAAAATTTTTACTGAAAAAAAGTTAGAAAAAACTACTTTTATGGTTTGTTTTTCAAATTGAAAGTTTTTTATTTGTATGTAATTACAAAACAGAACACAACATATGCAGATGGGTATATTTTTATTGGCTTTGTGTGTATGTATATTTGAATAATTTCTTGCAATTTTTATTGAAATAATTTTGTATATATACAAACTATTTTAGTAAAAAAAAAACAAAAAGGAATTATATGAATTTCTATTTTTTGAAGCAGAAAACATAAAATTTTACATTTAACTGAATGTCTGTAAATTGTTATAGTTTGTTTCTGAATGATTGATTCAAATAGTTAAAAAATATATTTTTATGAATTTCAATTGATTCTTCATTTAAAAACAAACTTTACGTATTACTTTTTAAATAAACTACAATCGGTAACGGAAAATATATTGTGAGTGTATAATCATTTAGTATTTCCAATCATGATGCTCCTAAAACATATTGTTCTCTGTGAGTAGATATTTAATATGCTTCATTGAAAGAATTTTTTTTCAGAAAAATATTGGATTTTAATAATTTTTTCGCTTATTGTCGTTACAACTCGTTTATTTGATTATAAGTAATTTTTTATTTTATTTTGGACATTTCTTTTGTTTTAATTTTTTGTGTGAATTTTTGTATTTTGTATTTTGTTAATTGGTCATTTTCATTTTATTCTTAAGAATTTTTATTTGGCCCGTATTCTTTATTATTATTTTGAACGATTTTGCCTACGGACATTTAAACTATTTTCTAAAACCAAATGCTGAAATTAATCTAAAGCAGAAATAAATTAATTATGAATGCATAACTATTTGCAAAACTTTTGATACATATTTTTAAATTTTTGATACAAACTTTGCGATTTTGGTATTTTATGTATGAAACATTGCATGAACTTGCTTGCCCTGATAATTGGTTATTTAATTTATTGTTGCATTATAACTACGTAGTAAATATATATTGTATGTCAAGTTTGTGTTGCACATTTGCCCTTTTGTTAAAAGTTAATGACCTGCTTAAAAATATTTTTAGTTATCTATTTTAGAATAAAAATTATAATGCATGTGCTAGCAATTTTTTTGATAATCTTTAGTTGTAGTCAAACAATAAATAACAATAAAAATATGTGATAATTTAAAAAAAAACCAAAAAAAAAAAAAACATGTTAAAAATGACTCTAGTATCACATACAATATAGATAGATGAATTTCATAAGTATTTTATTTGTTGATAAGAGCAAATATAAATTTTGAAATTCCAAAGTTCAATATAGTTTCAGCTATTTAATAAAAAATGCAACAGTAAAAACCCAACAAAATTTAATTTATTGGTACTTAATCTCATTAGAAAGGGATTATAAACCTGTGCTATAGAACAGATTACGGCACAAGTGTGTCTAAACACTCCTTAAAGTTTACTCACTTTTGTTAAACCACAATTGTAGTGATATAAAATAATAATATAAATAATTTTTTTCTCGTTTCAATTGGGATAGCAAAATATTGCATATTTTATTTATAGGTCATCAAATAAATAGTCATCAGGGTTTTAATTTCAAAATTTTAAGGTAACCTTAAGTGAGTGGAATATTGTAATTTATGAATTGGCCTCTAAGCTTTCAAATTACAAAATGTTGTATAAAAAAATACTAAATACATTTCGGTAATATACATATAGGACCATGTTAATATTTAGAGGTTTAAAATTAGTTTCAAAGTTGTTGGAAACTTTTTTATTTGTAAACTTCTGAAAAGTGTAGTGTAACTATCTTCAAAATACCTTTTCATTGATACCCAATCTATGTATAAAGAAATAAGTTACATTGTTTATTATTTTTTTTTTATATTGAGTGACTTCTTCAGGGAAAAAAAAAGAAGTCACCCAATGTGGTGACGAAATATTGGAATAAATAAATATTTATCATTAATTTTTTTTAAATAAAAGATCTTAAGCTCAGTATAAAAAAATAATACACAAGTCAAGAAGATCGAAGAAAAATATAAGAATTTTTAAGTTACATTGTGTTAGAAATTCATGTTCTCTGTAATGCGTGAACCGTTTGTATAAGAAGTTGATGTTCTCTGATGTTCGGTTCTTGCCGATTTTGTTTCTGGAGACTTTCCATGAAATGTGACCAAGGTTAATATTTATATACAGTCTTTGTATGTTTCTTGGTTCATGAGTGATAGAAATTTTAGCCCAGCAAAAACATGGTAATGACAGCTCGTTACTATGTAGATTACCTTGTAATGATATTGTAGGTAGTTACTTTTTTCATTACTTTAAACAACAAAATAATGACTTACTGATAATGGGTGAAATAAGTACTTATATGTACATGCAAAATAATGATTTACTGTTAGTTGTTTTTTTTACCATTTTATTTATTAATTTGTTTTGAAAAAGTACAACAAAATAGACAATTATCTGCTGTAAAATTTAATTTTCAAAACTTTTAAAACCTTTGTATGAGAAATAACATTGAACTATGAACTTATATTTTTGAGTTCAAAAAGTAGATATTTTAAAGATTTTTTATAATTCAAATACAAATTATTCTTATCGAAGTTTAAGGTACACCATTGTTTCATTATGAATTACTACTTACTTTATTATTGTAGGTAACCAATTATTTCTTCATTATGAGTAACTATACTGGTAATTCATTATTCTCACTTTTTTGTTAGCGAGAGGGTAATGACCACCCATGAATTTTGAGACATCGCGAACAAAAGTAATTAAGCCAGTAAATAGCCTGATAACTAGTGAAACCCTTTGTTTGCTACTTAGTCCCTTAATTACTTAGTAATGCCTGTTTTCGCTGGGAGGGAACAAACCTGAATTTTAGCGTATATGCTTTATATAGGGAAATATTTGCAAAGTTAAATTGCAAATATGAAGAGGAAAGAAATGGAATGGGGAATTGAAACACTAGACAAGAGCAATGAATACAGTAGAATGAAACGGGGAAAGAATGAAATCAATACACTCGACAGGATAAAGAAGTATAATGAGATGGGAAACTGGTGGAATCGAAATACTAGACAAGGTGAAATAAATGGAACGAGTCAAATTGAAAAATAAGACAAGGAGACAAACAAAAAATTAAAAATTTTAAATTTAAACGTCCACTTTAAAAGGTTTAAAAAATTTATGCAAAGCTTAAAATCTTTGGAAACAAGAATAATATTTATAGCATTATTGTTTACAACAGATTTAAGCCTTAAAAACTATATTGACTAAAAAAAGTTACAAGCGCTTATTTTTTCCATCCTCCCTATCACATACAATAATTTCATTCAAATCGAAGTGATTCACATGGCGGAGATTCCTTGTTAATTATTTTAATTGAATTACGTCTAATTAAAATTATAATATTTAAAAATTTTCTTTGAAAATATAGTATTAAGTATTTTTTAATATTTAAATCGAAAAACTTTTAACACAAATTCTTGAGTTTCAAATTAATTTCTTGCGGCGTTGTGTGGTTTTGCTACATGCGCTCACACCTTTGTTTTCTTAACAAATCAATTATTTTACATTAGCATAAGCATTCGTTTTACAACTGATTGATTTTGATTAGACACTTAAATTCAATGCTTGAAAATATTAAGAGGATGCGTTGAAAACAATGAGTTCTAACATTAAGTTTGTTTTAACACCCTATTTTTATCATCACACTTTTAATATCTTGTTGAATTAATTTAAAAATAATTATTTTAAAATTTTGTTTAATCTCTTAAATTTTTTTTAGGTAAAAAGGATAAATTTTAAGCAGAAGCAAACTTTGGCAATGGATGCTGCGATATATCTTGTAATAACTATTCGATATCTTCTGATTACATATTGCATTATTTATAAATGTTAAGTAATAATTAAAATATTTTTGAAAAACTTTTTAAATTCATTACTTTGAGTTTTTTTTTTTTGTACGCAAGAGGGAAATTTATATATGTTTCGATATCGCAAAAAAATCGCAAAAAATTAATTTACGCTTTAAACTCCTACGTCTTTTCAAGTTTCAAATAAAAATTAGTTTAATCAGTTTAATCATAATCAGTTTTTTAAACTCGAGTATGGCAGCATGAAAAACATGAAATTTTTTAAATAAAAATGGTTCCTACCAATTCTTTTGATCAAATATATGTAGTCTGTCGATTGTTTATTAAAAAATCAAGGAACTTATTTTGATTGAATGACAATTTTTTCACAAAAATGTTTAAAATGCAAATAAACACAAAGCAAAAATGTTATGTTACAAAAGGCTTAAATTTTGGTCGAACTAATTTTAAAATTCCTTTTTTCACAAGATTTAAATTAGGCATTTTTAAGATAACATTTTTTCATGAATACAATTTTGTCAAATTTTTCTTAAGAATAATTTGAAATGCTGTTTATAATTTTTATGAATACAGCTATAAATATAGATTGCAATTAATATAAAACTTTGCAAAACTTCATAAAATATTTTAAAAAATATTTATATGTGTATACTGCTTTGGTTTAATATTATTTATTGTAGGGAGTATCTAAGATTCGCTTTATATCTGTACATCATTTTTTTTTATTTTATTTCTTAAGGTGTAAGAAGCCAATTAAAGATTCATTGTATTAGAAAAAAATTAAGTTGAAAACAAAAGTTTTTCATTAAAATGTTAAGAATGGAGGCTTGTCTAATAAAATTTGATAACATGTAACATTTTAACCTTTAGATTAGTGCTAATACATATAATCAAAAACCTAATTTAAGCAGAAGCACGAAAATTACAATCTCTCACGAGTCTGAGTATTTCTTAAGTACTTATACTATAAGTACACTATAGGACATATATAAAGTATAAAATTATAAAAATGTATGAATCTTAACAAAACTATTAAAATTAACACAATTAATTGGAAAATACTACTAGGATGGCTTTTTTTATCTCTAATGTCCACAGGTTAAAGAGTATTTTTCCTTTTGGTAGTGAGTCCCTTTTTTCTAGTGGGCGTGCCATTTAAGGGAAAAACTGCTAAATTTGAGTTTTTTTGGGAATTTTTATATAGAATATGAAATATTTGTCTTAGCTTTGTAGTCAATTTAGAGTTAATCTTGTAAAAATTCAATTAACTGGTAATAGTTGCATTGAAATAAATTAGTTAATCCACTTTTTACTAGATTAACTTCTCAGTCTAAACGCAGCAATATATTATGTGTATATGAAGAAAAGCTAATAAAATGATCTACAAGTAACACTGTCCAACAAATTAAGACTTTTTGAATGGAACAGAATAGCGACCCCATAATTCTGAAAGGGTATGTTGAGTAGATCATTTTTGTAGAACAAACTTATGGTCCAGCACGTCTGAGTTTTTTTTTAACAGTGGGTCAAAGTTTTCATTTTTTGGTCGAAGGGAGCATGATATGAAAAAAATTCTGTTCGTTAATGTCTGAGAGAATTCTTATGGTCAGAGTTGTATTGTGGAATTGTATGAGGATTATTTTTGTGGAAGATCTTAACCCTCTAACTGGTCTCTTTATGGGTCAATTTGACCCTTTTTTTTCGAGAAAATCAAAAAATATCCTTAAAAAAAGGACAGTTATGAATTAAAATATTCTACGAAAATGTTTGCCGGAAAATTTCAGTGGGGGTCACCAAAGACACCAATGTTGTAAATAATATCCTTTTTTAAAGGATATTTTTTGATTTTCTCGAAAAAAGGGTCAAATTGACCCATAAAGAGACTAGTTAGAGGGTTAAGATCTTCCACAAAAATAATCCTCATACAATTCCACAATACAACTCTGACCATAAGAATTCTCTTAGACATTAACGAACAGAATTTTTTTCATATCATGCTCCCTTCGACCAAAAAATTAAAACTTTGACCCACTGTAAAAAAAAAACTCAGACGTGCTGGACCATAAGTTTGTTCTACAAAAATGATCTACTCAACATACCCTTTCAGAATTATAGGGTCGCTATGGTGTTCCAAAAATGCTGTTGGACAGTGTAATTTTCACTGATTTGCAAGATTTAAAACTGTCGGGGCTTAAACCAAACTTCTTCTATGTTTCTCTAAAGTACTTAACCGGTGCTCTCTATTTTTTTAGCGCTTTTTATGATTATGTTTTCTGATGGGGTTCTATCTTCAGGATTTTCGAAAATATATCGGAAGAAAGGTTAGAAGCAAAACCTCTCTCTAAAATACATTATTTTTGCTAAAACGTAGCACTAAAATTTCACGATTTTAGCGTAAAACATAATTTTTATTGTTTTTTTTTCACGTCATAAAGACAGTTGCAATTATCAATATTTAGTAAAGTTGTGAGGTCAAGAAGAGGAATAAACGTTTTTCTCTAAAAATTATAAACACTATTAATTTTTAATCAAACAAGCTAGTTTCTGCATTTTTTTGGCCAGTTGATCTCCCATTAGATTGTATTAATTGTTTTGTGTTATTATTGTTAGATTGGATATATATGATAATTTTTCAACAACTAGTCAGCTGTAGGAATCGAAAATGTTTTCCTATATTACAAACGTAACTATTGCAAAGTAATATATTGAATAATGTATAGTTGTTACTTATATCAAAAATACTTCTAATCTATAACCACATATTGAATAATATGTAATGATATCTCATTCTATATTAAAAATTACTTTTTTATCACACCATATATTATTATAAATATGTAATACCATATATAAAAATATATTGTGTTTTGCTTATCAATTTATATGAGACATATATAATTTCATATTATATAATATATGTATATCATATATTATCATATAAAGCATATCTAATTTTATAAATATATAATAATATACATATGTAAAATATAATAATATATGATTTTGCGTACCACATATGATTATATATAATTGTTTTTACTCGGCTACCGAAAAAGATAATTTTGGTAACCTTTATCTTAAATTCCAAGTTAGGTATACAGAACATTAGACTTCTGTTTAAGATATAGGGCACCTTTTTTATTTAAATATTAATTTCATAAAATTTAACCAGAACATGAGAAAGTCGAATATATGTATTATACTCGTACATGGTCATATATAGGATTGTTCGTGATCATATATGAGCATACATGACCATAAACGTCCAGGCATAACTATGCATGATCTCATACGATACCATATACTTTCTGATCTAAATTTTCTGGGCATATGACTGCCTATGGTGATATATGATTATACATGCTCATATATTATCCATATATGATTATAAGTATCAAGCCAAATTTTGCATACGAAAATATATACACTCAGAATATTATGTTGTTAACTGTTTGTAGTTTAATAAAAAAAATTTCCGTTCCATTTAAAAATTAAGGAACGTACATTTATTTTTCAAAGAAATTTCTATATTAACTTTTTTATACATTTATTCGAAATAATTTACTATCATTAACCATTTTTTTCAGTTTCATTTATTTTTTTCATTTGTTTGAAATTTAATAAAAATTTACCCACAAAACGGAAACTTGTGGTTTATTTGTGTCTATAACAGTTATTACAAATTTATATTTTGTTTGCTGTCTGCTTCAAAAAAAAAAAATATTCAAAAAATTTCAATTTGTTTTTTTATTTAAATTGGTTGTATATATACAAAATATTTCAATTCAAATTACAAGAACTTCATAAACAAACATACATACACAAACACATTTACACAAAAAGTGTTTATAGCTTCATATGCATACATACATTTTGTATTGTACGAGTATATTAAAAAAAAAATTAATATTTTAAGGATTGGTAGGTAAAATTTTGACATTTATTTTAACTGATTATATCATTTGTTTCTTACGGATGTGTCAGTAGATTAATCAACATTTAAAAATAAATAACAAATGACATTTAATTTAAATAAAAATTAAGTATACCGGTTTTTAAATAAAATATCATTTCTTTTAAATGATATTTTCAGTTATTTTAACTAACAAACTTTTTTAAGTGTAGCAATATTAGATATTGTATGGCCATTATATGCATGGACGTATATGAGCATTAAAAATACCATATATGCTAATGTATTATTATGCATGTACATAAATATTTATATCGATTTTTACATGGGAATATATGTTCTGCTATGATTCGTGCTTTATATATGCTTTATACTTTATTTTATCCTATATGGTATTCTTTTTTTCGTAACAAGATTTAAATATGAAAAAATAGCTTCATTATAACTTACCTTAATACTATACGCATTTGTTCAGCAACCGGTATATCAAACGACATGATTTAATAACACAAACAAATAAACTAAACTTCTTTTAAAGCAAACTTCCTTTAATTGTTCATTAAATTCGGCAGGAACAAATATAAATTACAAAATACTCATACGCTGTGGGTTACGGAAAACCACAAAACAAAATCAATAAAATTAATTTTATTTTATTGTTTACTATTTATTTTTTTTTTTTTTGTAAATATATTCAAAATACTTGACACTTTTTTGTTCTTAAACAACAGATTGTTATTCACAATTTTTCTCACAATTGTTTTAAAGAAAACTAAAATTCGTTCTTTTTTTTAAAGCACTTGTTGCCACTTGTTGTTTTGGGTCGACACTAAAACCAATTTTTCTCACATGCAAAAAAAAGCAAAAAACAAAACAAACCAAAACAATTGGAGTGCCGAAAATTTGCCTTATATTTTTGTTTAGTAATTTTCTCAAAGGCGGCTGGTTTGTGTGTATATAAGTTTTTTTATTTGTTCTCTTAAGTGTTTTTTTTTCGTTATTTAATTTTACTTTTTTTTTGTTCTACGAACGTTTTTGCACAAGGGTTGTTTGACAACTGACGGCAATCTAAAACGTTTGCAATATAAAAACACACTACTGACCAAAATTCTATATACTCTAGACATCATCGACAACACCAACAACAATAGTCTCATATTGTATTTGAGTTTATATAACATTTAAACACGTACTAACCAATACATATTCTAAAACAGTAAGTGAACTTTTATTAAAAGCATGTTCATTTTTTGATATGTAATTAAAACTGTATTTAAGGTAGCAAAGTATTTTTTTGTAACTTTTTGCCAAAAGCATTATATATAAATTTTTTACGCACACAATAAATTTTCTGCTTTGACCATGGATATATTTATAATACAGTAAAGTCTCTCAATAATAGAAATAAAATACAATTGTGGAACTCGAATGATTTTGCACTCCTGATTTTAATTCTGTTTTCTAAAATTTTCCATTACCTATAAAGTATTTAAAAAACTTAAGGCACGTTATTTGAAAATCTTTTTTTTTTCTAAACCAGTTTGGTTTTTGTAAATAAACCCGTTGCCCATTGTTTCGCTTTCTTTTTTTCCCCCATACGGAATATGTTAATTTGGTATGTATTGTATTGATTTGTAAGTTTTTAATTTTATTCAGAATTTTGCAGGTTCTAGATCATAAAAAAAATTTATAATATTATTAAAAAGCTCTAGTTTGGCGGATTCATCTAAATTATATACATACATTTAAACATTGTATTTAAATCACATATGTATTATAAATGTAATGCAGTTTCGTCTATGACTGGATTGCGACTCGGTCTCTTTAAGTTCGTCAAAAGTATGTTTCCTTTGTAATAAAAACCACAACCTTTTTAAATGTACGATATTTTATCGCACACTGTTTTATTTATCAAGATGTAAACGATTTTCAGCAACTCAAGTCCTAAAATGATATCATTAGGTTTCGGTAACCCTGGTGGTGTTTGCAGTTCCTCTAAACTTCGAAAGCTTTATCAATTCTTTACGTATAGTTGATGGATTCACAGCAATATTTAGCAACTTAGAGTTCGAACTTCGCTTACTAATTCGATAATGGTCGGCATGCAAGTTGGGTTCAATCGTGAAATGGGAAAGATATTCTACATACGATTAAACTAACCAAGAAACGTATCAGAGACGGGAATCTGGTTGATTTATTAGGTATAATTCGGCTGTAAGGCGAAGTATAGTTTAAAACTTCAATTGAATTCTAGCTCATCTGGGAATTCCAAACGTCGCCACTATTTATGTGAAAAGCTTTCCTAAGCTACTGAGAGTTCTTCACCCACAATATATTTTCCATTACCGACTCTAGTTTATTAAAAAGTAATACCTAAAGTTTGTTTTTAAATGAAGAATCAACTGAAATTCATAGAAATATATTTTTTAACTATTTGAATCAATCATTAAAAAAAAGAAACTATAAACATTTACAGACATTTAGTAGGAGTTGATATTTTCAGTTAATTGTAAAATTGTATGTTTTATGCTTCAAAAAATAGAAATTCATATAATTCCTTTTTGTTTTTTTACCAAAATAGTTTATATATATACAAAATTATTTCAATAAAAATTACAAGAAATTATTCAAATATACATACACACAAAGACAATAAAAATATATACATCTGTGTGTGTTGTCTTCTGTTTTGTAATTACATACAAACAAAAAAACTTTCAATTTGAAAAACAAACCACAGTAGTATTTTTTTCTAACTTTTTTTAGTAAAAATTTGATGGTTATTTTAAACGACTTTCTTTTGTTTTTACTTTTGCCGATTATTAAACAATGATTGAAAATAAACAACAAAATGGGTTGAATATAATGAAAAATCAGTAGTCCTCTTTTTGATTGTATTTTCGATTAATTTAATATGTATTTTAAGTTGTTTTTAACGAAATAATATTGTGAGTGTTAGAAATTTAGTAGCATAAAACAACATAAAATGAAAGAGTTTGTAGTTTAGAAGAGACTTTGTTTCTGACGTTTCCCTGGATATATTTTCAAACTATTCCCGAAGAGAAAAACCCATAAGCTAAACGTAACCAAATGTTATATTCCTGAAAGAAGCACACAAGATCAGACAGAATATATAAAGGGTTCCCAGTAATAATGCACTTTTTTATTTTAAAATATCCGTCAAATGGCCCCCTGTTCCCGTTACGAATATCGTTCACAGTCACTGCAATTTCGGCTTCATCTTCAAAAAAGTAAGGCCCACTCACGCCGCGTGACCAAAATCCGCACCAAACAGTTGCTTGTTGTTGTAGTATGAGGATTTTCTGAGCCCCAAATTCGACAATTACCGGCGCTTTCCATGGTCTGCTGGTTTGCGCTCCATTTTTTAATAATCGGATTAAACATATGTGACAGCTGCAAATTTCAGAGTTGCCACTTACACAAAAAAAATTACAATAAATTTATGGTGGTGTTTCCAAATCACGTTTAGTTTTAGCCTAAAGAAAATACAATAACAAAATACATGCGATACAAAAATAAAACATATTTAATCTACCATTCGTCTCGCGAATGAACGTCTTGTGGAAACAACTTGTACATCTATAAATAAATTGTTGGCTATGGGCATAAGTAACTGTATTAGGTATATGAATAAATCGGTTTTTTGTAACGTCTCCTTACTTTGATATTAACCGACAACAAAAACCCGGCTTTTGGTTTATTCGAGTTTAGGAACAACAAATTTAAAGACTATCTTGTGGTAGTTTAAGTGTCTACTGTGAAATTGGCTCTATATGATATTTTTTTCAACAAAGTGTATGCCGTGACCGGAAAACAAACAGACAGCTCTCTTTAATCTTTGACTCATAGTATTATGTCCTTACGAGATTTATTACGGTCAATATAGCGATGGGTGAGACTAATTGAAGTGTTGTCAACCACAGCAAAAAAATGCATATATATTTTTTTTTGTGTTTAATCAGAAAAGCCAGAATTAACAAACACATGAAAAATTTATTTTATCTAGTCTGATTCATGTTCTTCGTTCAAAAGTTTTAGACAAGCTAGAGCCTCCAGATACAAATATCGGTTAACGAAGACAGAACAAATTAATATATTAATATATTCCCACGATTTTCTTGCAATGATTGAAATAATTTTACCATTGAAGTTTTTTTTCATAACATTTTTATTTATAAATTTGTTTAGTTATTTTTTTTTTTATAATTTGCTTACTTATATTTTTTTAAAAATTTGTAATACAAATCAAAAATGCAAAACGCATGAAGTTTTTGTAACTTAAAATACCTTTTAACCCACTAATTGTTTTACCTCAAACATTTTGTTCACCATCAACTGTATTGTTTTCAACTGAAATTCAGTTTCTACAACTGAAATCTGTTGGTACAATTAAATATCAGTTTCCACAACAAAATTCGGTTAATACAACTGAATATTAATTGCAACACCCAAAATATTTAGCAATTACATTTGCATTTTTGGTATCGCTAACCGAATTTATTTGTTGCCGCAACCGAAATATACTTTTCAATTCGGTTGGCATGTATGTATTTATTAATACAACCCCTTAAATCACATACAACTCCTTAAATAAGGAACATTTAAAATTATGCGTGTTAATTTATTTTATTGACATATTTTTGTTAACTCATATTCACAAGATTAAGGAAATAAAACAAATTTTTTTTTTAACGAAAATTGGACCATTTATTATCCTAACATCTTCTAGCGAAGGTAAAAATTTATCAGTTCCTCAATGGATCGTTCCTTAAATTATAATCTACTTAAACAATCTATGGAATTAATAAAAATTGATAATTAATTTAATTAAATTTCGCTTACTGTACTCAAGTACAATATCGTCTATGTATGTATATACTGAAAACACTACTAAATAAAAGCAGAATTTTAAATATGAAAACAAAACGGAATATAAAAAATACCGTTACACAGTGTGCACACATGCAGGCAGGGTTATTTGTTTGCAAGTGTGTGTGCTTTAGTATGGGTGTATTTATAACAAACACCAAAGTGTTTACACCACTTTTAAAGATGTTTATTATATTGGTAAATCATAATATTATTGGTTGCAATTATTTTTATAATATCCCTCCAGCTATTTTTACACTATTACTATTACAATAAAGTACTCATACACCAACAGGTGTTAAAATAGATTTTAAAAAAGTGTAGATGTTAAAAAAGTGTTTACTTATCATATGGGAAAAGTGAACTAGAAAATTCTGTTATAAGTATGGACCAATACCAAAATCTAACATTTTTCTCTGTGTATGATACACAGAGAAAACAGATTCGTCCTCATAACCGAATTTAAAGCCAATCGAATGATTCTGTTGTGGTAATCGAATTTTTCGGTTGTGACAACTGAAAACCAATTGAAACAGGACTATGACAACGCTATGTCAGTTGCCTCAATAACAATTCGGTAGTCACAACCGAAAAATTCGGTTGTTGCATCTAAAGCATTCGATTGGCAACAAATTTGGTTGTCAGCGCGAATATATTTTCTGTGTGTAGAAGTATTTTGTATATAATATTTGAATTTTCATTCAATTATTCTACTTAACGTTATAACCAATTCGAAATTCATTAAACTATCACTTTTTGGTATTTCATGAAAGTATCTTTTAATAAATGGAAATATAACTACAGTAAATACTTTATCATCTAGATATAATAAACAGAGACAAATAAATAAATTCGTATAAAAATATTAAATAGAAGTTTAATCCATACTAAAAATTTTTAATTTCTATTTGAAAAGACTCACACAACATTTAAAAGTCTATTTCCAACAAAGAGCAATTTGAAAAAACCTTTTAATTCTAAAAAAAACTGAAAATTATACTGGAATTTTATTTTTCCATCTTTTCGATTATCAAAACATTTACTGTATTTTTCCCACCATAATTTTCATGTTTTGGCAGTTTAATACATTTTTTATAAACATATCTTTTACGATATGTATATCAATACTGACGTACTATAATAAGTTTTTTATCGATTAAAAAATTGCTGAATTGTGGTTTTTTCATACTTCTATTGTTACACTTAAAAACATCATGTCGGTAGCAAGAATTAAAAACAACTGAGGCTTTATTACAAAATTTCTGCATACCCAGCAAAACCACACATTACCAAATAAGGGATAAAGTAATGTATAGCCATAGGGGCCAGTGGATTACTTTACACCTTCCTTTATTGATGAATTTTACAGGCGATGAGCCTTAAAGTAATGTACAGTGGATTCCCGACTTAACGAACTCTCGATATAACGAATTCGCGATTTAGCGATTAGGCAAGACTTTTACATTAGGTACTGTGTATAACGAATAAAAACATAAAAAAATATGTATAGCCATATAGCTTTGATTTTTTATCTTTAAATTTGTGATGAACACATCGTTAAATAAAAGTTTGAATATTTTTAAAGCATTCGAAGACATTAATTTTACGAGATCTTCAAGAGGAAGGAATCGCAAAAGCAAACGTCAATAACAAGTTTTTTAAATAATTACTTTTTTCTTTCATTTTTTTAATAATTACTCTTTGATTCATTTTTTTTTATAAAATCCATTATTAAGTAAAGATCCTATGACGCTACATTTATTTTGTATTGGATTTATATTAACAGCAATATTAATTAAATGGGAGTGCTGCGTTGTCGACATCCATTTGACATATACTCATTTATTATCCATAGTTGAACTCCTCACACTCATTATTTTCCCATAAGAAAATTTATCTTTTTCTCGTCAATACAAAATCAATACGAAATCTAGCAAGTGTCACACGGGCTTAATAAGATGTGATATGAATTATCCTTTTAAATTATTATTACATAAATAAATATTTTTTTGTTTAGTAATGGATTTAACGAACTTTTCGATTTAAGAATAGGGCTGACAATCAATTGTACGTTAAATCGGGAATCCACTGTATATAACCATTGCTTTAGAGGTGATATACATTACTTATATGATTACGAGAATGGAAAAAGTAATGTGTCGAAAAATAGATTTTTAAAAAAGAGGAATTTTTATTAAAAAAAATTATTACAAGTATTTTATTTAAAATATTTGTAATTAAAAATAATGTGGTCAAGATGGGAATCGAACCAGGGAAATCTGGTTGCCAGCCAAGAACTCTACCCACTGAGCTATCGAAGCATATAGTATTTGATTGCTTTAAACTTAAATGAATTGCTGCGCTTCGTTTTTTCGCTAGTGTTATCAAAACAAACATACATTACCCTTTTGCTTACAAAAAACACATAGTAATGTATCTAGAAATAGATTTTCAAAAATATTTCAATTATTTCTTTACATTTATAAATCATATATTAAGTAATCACTAATGAGTAACTTATTACTTTATGCTTGCAAATAATGAAAAAGGTAACGAGCTATCATTACAAGGTAACGCATGAGAATATCGCACCTATTACCCAAGTTTTGCTGGGTAATAGTGAAACTTCTAAACTTGAAACAAAACTTTGATGATCGACATTAGAGAGATAAAGTTTTTTTAAGTTATATATCAGCATATCGGAGATAGTGAGAGAGCTGTCTGTAAGATGACTCAATGAAATCGATGAAGTTACACTAAAGCTCGTTTATTAACATGTTTTATTAATTTAATAAAATTTTCATAGTTTTATCTGTATAAATTTTATGTAAGATGTTTTTTCGTATGATTCAAGATCATGCCAAATTTTTTAGGCAAAAAAATCGTTATACTAATTTGTAGTCACGGATAATACCCGAGTAAAAAAATGTTTATTTATTCATATGTCGGTACATATTTCGGTATATTACACATAAATTATCGTACATTGTGCCTTGTTTAACAGAATTTAGTTATATACCGATCTTCATAAAATTATATATGATTTATATGGTATGATATGCTATATATGTATTAAACCATATTAAATTACATATTACACTATATGTATACATGCTTATACAGGACCTTATATATCAAGTGTCCATAAGTCTCCTTTTTTGTCGATTATTTTGGGTGACTTTTTGGTGACATTGTCTTTGTAGCTACAAAGCAGTGCTTCTTCTTGATTTTTTTGTTTCATTTTGTTAAAAATACATGCCCATACCTGCTTGCAAATTTAATGTTTTTATAAAAATATAAAGAAAAGTGATGAATGTAAAGTAATGAACAAAAGCAATTACAAAAGACTTGTGAAAAAACAATCAATTTTGTATAAAAATAACGAGAAAGAGGCAACAATTTTTAGTGATAAAAATTTTACGGAGCTAAGGAAGATTTTGTACAGTCTTCTGAAGATTAGTCTACTCCAAAATTAAATTTGCGCGAAAAACTTATTTTCTTTAATGAAATTTATAAATAATTTTTCGAAATAAATGCACCTGTTTAATCTAAAAAGTTCCAAAAGTTTAGATTAGAATTACTAAAATGTACTAATGAACCTCTGGTTTAAATGCCTACACCTAGTCAATAGTTGTGTAGATTCGCAATGACAAGCATACGTTAAATGTCTATAGCAGAGAGCGTTGTCTGGGGCATAAGTAGTCAGCAGTATTTGTGACAAAGTCAATAGCGAATCCGTACAGTTTCACTCGACATTTCCTTCAGGGCCTTTATTAAAAATAATTTTTTTTCATTTTGATTCTATAGATTAAACTCAAAGAATAAATTTGTGATTTAAAATAAAAAAAGGTTAAATAAAAGATAAAAATTAATTTTTCTCCATATTTTTTTCTTAGTTCATAAGATGTGATTACATATAACTATATATACATAATTATATATAGTATTATATATATTTTAATAATATATAAACACATAAGAACAGAAACAATTAAATTTCAGTAATTTAGTAATGATATGTTTTATTTTTTCCAAATTCACGAATATATAATTATATATAAATCTATATAATCTTTAGCTATTTTATACCTCTGATAGAAAAATAAATAATCAATTTTCTTTGATGATTCTTTATAGCGTAAATATCCTCACATTACCTTAAAATTGCTGACGCTATGTCTACACTTTCTCCAAAACAAATTACATTTATAAAATTTTAGTAATATTTTAATATAACACGGCAAGTGATATTCAGAAAAGGTATACAATAAATAATTGGTAATACGATATTGAGTTCAAGTAGTGGTATTCAACACCGTTTAATAACTAGTATGGGTAGTCCCATAGCGTTGCTAACTTTTTATATATAGTGATGCGAATAATGTAGTCTAACAAAGTCAGCCATTATGTATAGCAGTGCGTGGCTGAGTGATCGACTACAACTCTTGGAGAACCAGTTCAAATCCGAGCAAAGCCATTGTTGCTTTTACAATTATATTTTATTTGTATTTTTTTAATATTCATTTTAGTTTTTTTTTTAATCTAGTATAATACAAAATATTGTGGGGTATAATCTGATTTATACGATACAATTTGATACTGATACTATTACTTAATATCCAAATATATTGGAGTATTTTATTTAATATGGCATTTTTAGCATCAATTTAGATCTCTCCAAATCCCCTAATATATTACTCGTTGTAACTCGATCTATCATTTATTGTGTTTAATAAGATCTGCTAAATATTACAGTAGATTTTCAAAAATTTCAAATTGGAAATGATTAAAAATTTCGACAGACAAATATTTTTACTCGGGTACACAGAAAAAGTTATTAAGCATCGAAGGGAATGTATTTTCGGGTCAGCTACAACGTTCATCAATATTCTTCATGTCCTATAGTCTTTTTGGAAATACCTCGTATTTTTAGGGAATATTTGTTAAAAGTTCTGTAAAATATGTAAGTTTGAAATGGGAAATATCTTTGTCAAAAGTCAAACAACTAGCTTTAAGCAATCCAGTGTCTGATTCAGAGAAGCTATATATGTATGTTATTGACGATATTTTTCCAAAATTAAAACTATCGTACAACATACAAAAGTTTTTTGAGTGTACAAAAAAAAACATGAAAATTCCCACTTTTATAATGTTTTTATTTTTTTATATATATTTATAAAAAAAATTGTTTATGAGAGAGCAAAAATTATTTAAAAATAATGAAAGAAATATTTCATATTCAAAATATTCATATTTCGTTGAAATAATTACTATTAATTTAAAAATAAGTTAATTTTTATGACCACAAAAATAACTAAAATTTCCTGTTTTCTCGTCAAAAGATTTTCAGTAATAATTTAAAATATGACCGAAAATGTTTTGCTTGATTCTTTTTATTATATATTCTTTAATTATTCTCTCAGCTTTAGTTAATACCTTGTGCCTTCAAAAAGGAAATGTTACATTTTTAATTTATAATAAATGTTACGAAAATTATTAGTTAAAAAAAATAAAACAATATAAATTTACGGAAAATATATAAATTTCCTATTTTCAGCTCCATTTTGTATATGGAGGGAATTGTATTCAATATTTTTTCTAAACTCTTTGATTTCATACGGCAGAATTTTTATTAAAGACTCCAAATTAAAAAAGTATAAAATATATTTCTTTTACAATGAAATCATAAAATATTCGTCAATAAGTTTTGCCTTAGCGGTTTATTTATTTTATCGTTGTAGAGAGAAAACAGACCAGAGCCTCTGGTGGGAATCGAACGCACGACCCCCGCGCTGATAAGCTAGCACGCTACCAACTAGCCCACCGAGGCGCTCCCTTAGCGGTTTATTTTCTTTTCAAAAAATACAAAAATTGCCAGAGAGTTGAATTTTCACAAAGTTAAAGTATTAGTCTGTATCAAATTTTGAAATAATAATAATTTGTATTTATTAACTAAATACAAGTTGCCCGTAAGTATTTGGTTTTGTTGTTGTATTTGTATAAAAAAATTAAAAATTTTACAACTTAGAAGATGGGGTGTAACTTAAAGGAAACTACCAGAGAAGATAAGAAAACAATCATAAAATTGCGTTTTGCGGCATGTTACAGGACAAAAGAACCTGCCACAGGACTAACACAAAAGAACCTGTCTGAAGACTTACACAAATGACGCAAAGACCACACCAAGGTATGCATCCAAAAATTGATTTTTACTCAATTTATTAAAACAGTTAGAATTTGTAAAAAATCAGCTGGTGGTCAGAAGGGCTCAAGGGCTAAGCTTTGGTTTTGATTTTCTGTTCAAATAAAAACAAAAATAACAAACATGGAAATGGGAAATACACTAACAATACAAGAAAAATATATTTAATAATACGCCGTTGCCTGATGGTCGGGGGTAGATTATTTGAGATCAATTGACTCATCATGGAGTAACAAAATGTAAACTGGAGTAAAAAACTAGTTTTAAATTGCAAAAACATTTTGAATGTACGTACATTCAAATTTAAGCAACCAGATAGCATAAAATCAAATCAAAATAAGCGATTTAAATTCAAAAATTTAAATAAAAGCTCAAAGAACATTCTTAAACTTTTTACAACATTTATATTAAATAATTGAATTGAGCGATATTACAAAACTGTAATTTAATACTTTATTAAAGTGTATAATAAAGACAAAAATCTGAGCATGTGCCTTTGTAGTGTCATTAAATATTTCCAATTAAAACAAATGCAAATATAATACATAATATGAAGCGCCATTTTAATAATATATAAGATCGAAAAGTATTCATACAATATAAATAATATAATGTGAGCGTCGAAAGAAACTGAACACTCTGGTTTATTATGTTGACAGTTTTATTTTACTTTTTTTTTACAATTATACTTTATTTAGCACTTGAATTTTTTATACATACATTTTATCCTATATTACTAAACGGAATAACAATAATTGGACATTTATGAATTGTTGATCTGTTATTTTGTGGAATTTCTCATTGTTATTCTCTATAAATTTTCATGTTTCTTTACAATAAAATAATTTATAAAAAGAAAATGATTATATGATCAAAATCATACTAATACTACTCAATAACAATAATTTTAATAACAAAAATCATGATTAATTACAAGAAAAATCTTTTAAAAATGAGAAGAAAGAAACCTGGTAATCGTGATATTGAAAGAAGAGTAAGAGGCATCAGTGATATAATTAAAAAAGCAAGTAGAGAGTTAATGAACAATTTTTATAAAGACAATCTAGCCAAAATTCAGCAAATTTTAAATGATTTTCAAAAAGCTGAAACTTTCAATAAACATTTTCTGCAATCCATCAAGAATTTAAGAGTACAAATTGATCAATCATCAACAGATTCCTGGAATTCTTTAAGAACTTTAATTCAACATAATAATACTTTTCAGTTAAACCACACAACATCTGATGAAGTACACAAAATTATCGCAATTTGAAGTCAAATAAGAGTTGTGGGCATGATAATATATCACCTAAAATTTTAGTACAATGCAACGTTTTAGTACCTTATTTGGTAAACATTTTTAATACTATGATCGCTAGTGGCATATATCCAACCATTTTGAAAATTCATAAGGTTGTCCCAATCCCCAAAGAAAAGAGTGCATGTAGAGTGGACATGTTTAGACCTATAGCAGTTTTGTCAACCATTGATAACGTCTTCGAAAGACTTTTGCATAATCAAATTTCTGCATATATGCAAAACAATAATATGCTAAATGATTTTCAATATGGTTTCAGAAAAGGATGTGGTACCGAGGAAGCAGTTTTGAACGTGGTTAATTTTATTTGTAAGAGTTTGGATGGAGGAAGTAATGGTGTAGCTGGTATATTCTATGATTTCACCAAAGCTTTTGACCTCATAGACCACGAAATACTTATTCAAAAACTTGGCTATTATGGAATATGCGGAAGAGTATTATTGCTTATAAAAAGTTACCTAACAAATCGAAAACAATTTGTTCAAATTAATAGCTATAAGAGCTCATTTGGTTCAGTTGTATATGGAGTACCGCAAGGAAGTGTGCTTGGGCTATTGTTGTTTACGATCTACCTAAATGACATAAAAAACCTTGGACTATCAGGTCATCTTTTTATTTACGCTGATGATATTTGCCTATTTTAGCCATACAAACACGAAACCGTTGTAAAAGCATATATGAAACGTTATGCTGCTCTTATATCGGAGTTTACTAACATAAATAAACTTATATTAAACGCCAATAAAACACAATTAATTAGATTTAGACCGTATTGTACTAGCAATATCAACTTTAGTATTTTTGTTGATGGTAGAGAAATCATGGAAGTTAGTGTTATAAAGTATTTGGGAATATATTTGCAAAACAATCTGTCTTGGAGTCGACATATACAATATTTGAAATCAAAAACTGCACAAGCTATTGGATTTTTATATAAGTTCAAAAATAAATTTGATCGTAGTACTTAGTTGTTAATATATAATGCTTTAATTCAAAGTCATTTTAATTACTTAGCAATATTGTATGGTTGGAAAAAGAGTAGTGAATTAAAATCTCTTCAACGAATGCAAAATAAAGCCCTAAAAATTGTAAGTGGTCTTCCAATAATATTCCCAACACTGGCATTGTATAATATTTTTGATTCAATTTTGCCAATTCATGGTATATATAAAATGGAGCTGTTACTATATATTTTTAAATGTGTACACAACATTGGTCATCATACAATTCAGTTTTCAGAGAATCAACATTAACATAATACTAGAAATAATACAAACTTATCTGTAGCCTGGTGTAGATTAGAAACAACCAAGCAAAGAATCGAACACATGGGTAGTTTTGAATTCAACAACTTGCCACAATTCTTGAAAAATATAAATAGAATTTCACTATTTAAAACCTCTCTAAAAAATTATTTACTGCAAAGTATAGAAGAACTTTTAATATAGTAACTCATGAATAACTTATTTTATTGTTATTATTGTATTAATATAAATTTTTATGTTTTTTTTTTTTCTTAAATTAATGTAATTGAGTTAATGTAATATTTTACCAAATCGCCTCAATAAGGCCTAAAAGGCGCTGAGGCATCATTATTGTACGAATCAAACTATTTGAAATAAAATTCTTTTTCAAAAAAAAAAAAAAAAAATGCTACAAAAACAATAAATCAAAAGAAATTGTGCATCAATTACAATAAAGAATTTCATCGGTAACAAATTACCGTTATTTTCAGTGATTTGTGTTATTATCTCATTCTAGATAATATAAACAAATTATAAAAATTAATAATTCCCTTGATGTATCCATGATTACTTAAAATCTCCCTGGATATTCGTATGTTAAACCTTTCCCTAATGATTGAAAGGAGCAATAATACTGTATAATATATAATTGATAAGTATAAAAAATTTTCAAATTAATAAAATCATTACAAATCGGGAAGGCCAAAGAAACCAAAAGTAACTGAAATACGATCTATTGAACAAACCGTTAAACAGAATCTAACTGAAAATGCTGTTAAAATAACTTTCAGAATCTTCAGGTGTCAACATGAGTTCGAGGAAGAAAACTGTAAATATGGAAAATCCATCAACAGCGAAGTCGAGATTTTGCTTAAAAGTGACAGAATGAACTCAATAAATTTGCAAAAAAAATGCGGTATTTGGCAACCAGGGCAAATTTTTAATTTTGCTTTAAAATTTTGAGATGCAAAAATTTAGAATTTGCCCATCCAATTGTAATATTCATAGTCAAGCAAGTTAGTGATTCAGTATGGGGTTGTATGGAGACGCTAGTGGTGTAAGTGATTTTATTTTCATAAAGAGCACTGAGCATAAAACAGTTTTTAACTGAAAATTTGCCACCCAATGTCGAAAAATTATGATGGGATCAAACTCTGGTCTTTCAACAAGACAATAATCCCAAGCACATCGAAAATTAATAATATAGGAATAGCTCCGTTTGCGTACTCCTGAACAGATGGATCATCGCCACAACCCCATTGAACATGTGGGAGCATTTTTACGACTAATAACAAAAAGAACAGTTACCAGTAAGGACCCTCTCAAATCAGTAATAATCGAGGAATGACAAAAAATCTCTGCTGGATTAACCAGAAATCTAGTCGAGTCGACCCCTAGAAAATAAGAATGGAAGCAAATAAATTACTAAATTCACTAAAATTCTGTTGTTATTCTTGCTGTACATTATCTTTTGACGCTGTAAATATAAAGTATTTTTTGTTTTTATATATAATTTTTGCTATTGAATTTTGTATATTTATTTTTGTTATTGTTTTTGTAAAAAGAAAGGACAAAATGTATTTTTTGAACAACATAAAATGTTGAATTACATAAAAAAGCTAATTTGTATTAAATAAAATAATAAAATAAATTTGAATAGCCTGTAGTTCCTTTCAATGCTAATGCACATATTTAAGTTAGAAAAAAATTTGGTAATTATGGATCATACACTAACCACTGTCATTCTGAAATTTGGTTCACTGACTCATGTGTTGGCAAGATCGAACATTATTGATTTCGGTTTGACAAACGTGTGTTGCCAATAAAAACAAAAGGCGGAGGAATAAAATCACTTGTCCCATGGTGGTAAATTGACACTTGAATGCTTCCAACGAACATCACATTGAATTATCATGTCTAGAACATCAAGACTTTCAGATTCTTAGTATTTAGACCAGCCTTGTATATAAATGAAGTGTTTTATTTACTAGATAATTATAAATATGGTAGTTAAGCATTCTCCTAATAACCTACGAGAGTGCAGATCGGATTGTAATTCGGCGGTAATTGTCAGGATTGGCTGGTAAGCACCAGAGAACTGCAAATGCTGATTGCAAAACGTTCATACGCGTTGATTACACACGAATAAATATGTGTTTGCGTTCAAACGTTGAATATACTCCAACACACATATTTGTTGATGATTTTAAATCAATCAAACGACGTGCAAATTGTTGTCACTGATTTATAATCATCGGTCGTTTTTATACCATTGATTTTATTCTGTTCGTTTGAGTCAACAATAATTATTTTGATGTATGTAGAATAAATCAGAAAAAGCAATAAATAAAGCGTATGTGTGTATTCATAATTAAAACAAAATAGTTTCTTATCTATAAAAAGGGGGTGGTTTTGTAGAAACACATTTCATAAATTAAAGGTGGGTCTAAAATCCGTTTTTATAGAATTTTTATTAGTAATACCAAAAATATTGTTCTTTGTGAATTTTTTTTTTTAATTTAGGTCGATATCTCAGGCTCTTCCAAACCGGTTAAAGTTAAATATTGCCTAATTTTCCAAGCAAAATAGAAGAAAAAAAAATTTTACAATATTTAAATTTTTCCGGATTAGGCAAGCCTGAGATATCGACCTAATTTATTTTCCAAAAAAAAATATATTTTTATTTCACAAAGAAGAATATTTTTAGTATTGTATTACTAATAATAATTCGAAAAAAGCGGATTTATGTCCCACCCTAATGTACCCAATATAATTTATGAAATGTGTTTCTATTTTGTTTTGATTATGATTACACTCATACGCGTTGCTTGTTATTTTTTCTGATTTAGTCAACGCTTACTTTTTGTTGAGTGATTACATTTGCATAGAACATAATCGACAGATGATTCACACTGATCCCAATTACGCGTTTAGTAACATGATGCTGATTTTATTCTACAGTGAATTTTGTTGAATTATTAAATGTGAATAAGAATTTTTGTGTATGATTAAATCAAGAAAAAAGTTGATTTTGCAGTTCTCTGGTAAGCACCCAATACGAAGGAAAAATACTTGTACTGCAAGCAGTGATGAAAAGGGTTGCCAATGGATGCGATATCGTCGAATACCACTTTGTTAATACCACTGTCTCAACTTCATTCGGGCACACTGACTTACGACGAAATACGACATTACCTCTTTGACGACTCGCGCTCGAAATAATATCTTAGGCATGGTTGATTGTTTTCCAGGAAGAACGAATTTCCAGCAAAAGCTTCAGCAAGATGGTTGGCCCTTTCCGGGCAGTAAGACCTTTTGGTCTGTAGCATGTAGTACATACTATTTGTGTAGAAACTTTCCACGTCTTAGTACTTTGACACTTTCGCTTCTTGCCTTTTTTGCCTTTCTATTCACTCGCCAATTTCTGAATGTTTCCTTTATGGATATGATTGCAGTCTTGCACAAATAGTTAAACCAAATATTATGTTTGGGTTTTTTTTACCCAAAAACAAGTTGACTCTCAACCAGATTTGCGTTCTACCATCGGCATATAGAAATACTGAATATTCTCTAGCATTATGGTAAAAAATCTCTTATGGTAAAAAATCTCTTAAGCTAACAAGAACAAAATTTATATTTTTTTTGTACCCTCCACGATGGAGGGTACGCCTTCGGTGATAAAATATTTCAGAGACTGTTCGGAGACTGCAGAAAATGAGATCCTTCAGTAAAACACACTCAAAAAAAAAAACGAAAGTAAAGTCAACAATAAATGTTACTGAGTCAACAAAATTTTAGTGCTTGCAGAAAATTTGCTAATGTGATCAAAATCGTTTTGGTGAAAACTAAAATAGTAAATTTAGCAGAAGATGTTGATTGTAATTAAAAAATCCTTGCCAAAACCAATAATGAATATCAGTAGGCCAAAAAAAAAAATTTTATACAAAATTTTTGTGTAAAAAAATGTTCGAATTTGATCAAAAATTGTCAGTCCATGGAATATCTTGTTTAAGAAATTTGCGTTAGCAAAGCAATAAATGTTAGGAAAAAATTAAAAGTTACTGATTTTTTTTTTAAATTTTGATCTGATATTCCTTTTAAAATTTTCTTATATTATAGTGCATACGTTTGTAACGACTTATTATCGATAGGGTATACTCAGCCTCTGTACAGGGTTCATTACAAGAATTAATTATACTCCGCTTTATTTAATTTAAATAATTACGTTGTTCTTCAATGTTTTTTATTCACAAATTTTAATTATTTGCTGGTTTGTTTGCTTTCGTATCTCTTCGTGACTTTGTTCCTCTCGCTGACGAGAAACTGTCTGCTCGGGGACGTTCAGTTCCACTCCGCACACTTTTCCCACTTGGTTTACCTTCGGTAATGTTCGTTAACCACGACCAGAAATTTCGCCAAGTGCAAGCACTCTAAATTTTCTTTCGATGAACACCAGTTGAAGATCTCACTTTGGTTACTAAGATTTACTACTTATAGTTTGCTTGGCGGCCACTAAAGGAATGAGAACTTTCTATGCTGTACTTTTATACCTATCGACAAATAATTTGCTAATGCTATATAACGGCATCTAGTCTTTGAATGTTTCTTATTCGTAAACAACTCTAATAGTTGTTGCTATATGTTTATCCCTAACTAAGTGCACCCTTTTTCTTATTTGTAAACAACCATAATATCTTGTTTTATGTTTACTAGCCATTAAATATGCCTACTGTTGTTATTGTATAACTATTCTTTACTAAGGGTAACTACAGTGTGTGACACTACTTTGTGGGCAAACTTTTCGTCACAATTTAAAAAATATGTTAGTTCAATTTAAAGTCAACCCTACTTTTTGTATAAATTAATCTAAGGAACAATTACTAATTCTTAAAAGTTAATTTTTCTGTTTATTAACACACATTTCGACTTATTTTTTTTTTTTTAATTGAAATATTTTATTTTGTTTATAATTTTTGTTATGTATGAATAATTGATACAAAAATCTTTAACGGTTATATTTTTTATCTCTTCCAAGAGTTTTATTTCTGTGCTAGAGTCACCAAAGTAGAGATATCTACATCTTGTATGTCTTATTGTTGTCCTTACTCTAAATGTTTGCGAAATAAATTAGTAAAAAATCAGTTCAAAGTTAGTTTAATGCTTAAAATATATAACTTAAGTTTTTTCTTAACACACATTAAAATTGCTGAAAACTAGTATACTTGATTTTCAACTCCTTTTACTAAATTTTCTACTAACTTACTTTTTTTTGAGTGTAATTCAGTTTTTTTACAAAGTGAACAAACAATTTCTTAAGTGAAAAAAATACCTTTATGGAAACAGCCTCATTACATTCTCTTCAAAAAACTCGAATCAAAATATAATTAATTAATTTTTTTAAATGACTCCTAGAAATTATTATTATTATACATATTTTTAATTCATAGAAATTATATAAAAAATACTCTATTACAAGTAGCAGTTTTTAATATAATAAGAGGGTGGCCTTTTCTAAATGATCAATTATTTTGATAAACTTTCATGCAATAACTGATTGCATGTTTGTAAATTCTAAAAGTCATTACTTCGTTAATTTTTGTTTTATTAATATTTGTTTAACAAAAAATAATTTATTCGAATGGAATTTTTTTTTAAATAATAATACACGATAAATTGAGTGATAATAAAATTTTACATTTACAAAAACAGTTATACTTTATTTAACAATTGACTTTATACAATTTTTTTATACAAAAAATATAACATCTATATATCATGTGATTATATACTATATATATTGACTTTTTATGTAACACATTATTAAAATAAAAATAAATTTTAAAACAATTCTTTATTTTTTTCGAAAACAGATTCCCATTGTTTAAGTTTTTCCATTTCAGGTAAAT
This sequence comes from Eustalomyia histrio, assembly GCA_949748255.1. NCBI lineage: Eukaryota > Metazoa > Arthropoda > Insecta > Diptera > Anthomyiidae > Eustalomyia > Eustalomyia histrio. The sequence continues at coordinate 196,252,809 of OX456523.1, forward strand.
TGATTACCTTTAACTCATCACTAATATTCAAACATTTATAAACCTCATCTGATTTCTCAATAGGATCCCATGCTAAATTTTCCATACCATTAATTTCATTGCTATAGGGATTACCAGTTGCTGCAAATTGTGTCCATATACCAATCATACGTTCAATAGTTTTATATTCTCTGGATTCTTTATGCATACGTTTTGCTAAAATATTCCAGAAAAGGTAAGTCAATTCATCAGCATGACTAACACCTTTAACACCACGTCCATAACGCATAATACGATAGGGATTAATCAGGTCTTCAGAATCAAAATCAAAACGATATAAATATACGGGAGTGCCTGAAGTGTGTTTAAATCTCAATTGGATCAAACGATGCATGGGAAACAAGAGATGCATGTAGGATTGAAGCTTAAAAGAAAAGAAAATATTTGTTTATTTATTACAGAATAATTCATCGGTAGTTTTGACGCAACGTGAGCTTCGGCGCAGATTTGCCGGCTATTCACTGTGGCCGTTAAGTCATTTGGTTTGAAGAGACCGGAACAACACATGTCAGAATGGGAGCCAGAAGCAACTTAGTTCTCCTTCCGCCGAAATTATTCCCGCTGTGACTGAAGATGACAATGGATATTATGATGTATGCGTTTCCGGGTCGCCTAGTCTCGTTTTGGCCAGCGAGATCGCTCGATTGACCCGCTATTTATATATATATTTTTTTTTAATTACGGGTATATGTGAACAAGCCATAGACTCTGGAAGCTGTCAAGATTAACCTACAAGAGTGCGAGAACTTATCGACATAGTTCTCTCCAGACCGACGGAAAATGCGGTAGAAAGACCCCAAATGACCATCAATAATGTTGACCACCTTCAAAAATTAATGGAAAAAACTTAAGGGTCCATACGTTTAAAAACCAAGAAATAAACCCAGAAAAGAAATAATTATCCTAAAAACAAATTCAACGGTTTTCAAATTAAATTTGTGCCCGTAAAAGAGCATATAGAATTAAACAGTTTTTTTATGTGGCACTCGAACAACCTACTTTTCTGAAATCGTAAATTTTACATTTTACGGTTGCAATCATTCGCCACATTTTTTCAAAGCACTGTCTTTCTTAACCAATATTACAATATACAAACTCCGCCCTATTGCCGAAATTCCTCCTTTTCCTCTAGCACATTTCACTTAGGTCACCTAAAGCTCGAATATTATCGCCATAAAGTTGTTGAACCTTGCAAAGGACGAACATGATAATATCAACTCATCATCCTCCTCACAAAGTCAGCTTGTGCCATTCGGAATAGGTGTTACCTAAATATTGCATGCGCAGTTTTAATACTTTCTATCCATACATGGGCGTACTGCATTATATTTTACCTGCATTGCGAATAGCAGTAATCAGACACTTGTTACTGAATACTGAAAAAAAAAAAAAATGCAGTAACCAGTAACGTTTTACTCATTACTGAAAAAAAAATTGCAGCAACCAGTAAATTTTTATTAATTACTGAAAAAGTTGCAGTAATTAGTAAAATATTAACAGCAAAATTTTATTATATTGCATTACAATTTTTGTTAAAATATTACTTTTTTGTTTATAATTCCAATTAAATTTTTTTAATAAAAGAACTGGTAAAAATGTGCCCTTGGGTTTTTCAATTTCAATCATATTTTTTTATTAAGAATCTTTACGAACCCACTTAAAAATTAACGTTTTTAATTTTTCAAATATTGAAAAATCGGCCCATATACTATTTTAATAAATATTATATACTATTAGCCTTTCTCAACACAAGCATTTTAAAATGAACATCGCTGAGTTTTTGCCTTCTGAAACCATTCACAATTCCAGCGAATGAAAACAATCGTTCTACATGTGCAGATGCGGTATTGTATTTGAGAAATACGTTTTTAATAGCAATGTGATTATTAAGACAATTCATTGTTGTGTCCTTTTCAACCAGGTATAAAATAGTTTCCTGGAGATAATTTACCTAGTCACAGAAATCACACTGTACGCTAACATCTGTTAAAGAAAAGTAGATACAATACACAAATATTTAACGTAAAATTAAGTTTCTTTCTTCCTCGAAATCTAGAAGTGAATTTTGTGCTGCTGAAGGTTTGGCACGAGTTTTAGCTTCGGGTATATTGCCATATTTCACCACATAAGTGTTGAACATTTTCTTTACTTCGTCTTATGTTTGTGTTGTTGCTGTTTCTAACAGAGCTTTTAAAAATCTTATTTCAGGAACAGATATCGCGGCAATAATAGCATCCCAACCGTCAGGCTTCTTTAGGAAATATTTCTCAAATCTTTTGACTAAAGATTCTTGCATATTTTCGGTTACTTTAGCTAAATATTTAAAGTTCACATGCTTCAAACGACAAAGTTTTATTCTTAACGACTCTATAGAAGGAACAAAGTAAACAAAATACAAAGTCTTTTCGCTCTGAAGAAAATCGATCGCTTCTGCTATAGACTCCATAAGCTTTATGTATTCATCTAAGTACTCAAACTAACCACTTAGAATGTTGGGAATTCCCAGACGAAACCACAATTCGGGTTAATTTGTTTGTTAAGAGACAATAATGCAGAGAATAAAGCAAACAAATTTAAAAATGATAACTTGGCATATTTTTTTATAACAAGCATTTTTAGTTGGTATATTTAATGCTGATATCTAAATTATTTATTGCTACAAATTTACTGATTACTGCATTTTTTTAAGTAGTCAGTAAAAAAATACTGTTTCTACAATTTTTTTCAGTAATCAGTACGTTACTGGTTACTGCAATATTTTTTATCAGTAATCAGTAACTGTGTAATGGTATTGAAAATTACGTTTTACTGAAATTTTACTGGTACGGTAAAGTGCCCAACTATGTTTCTATCTTACCCAAATCTCTATTACAGAGTGTCAAAATGTTCTTCCCTTTTTCGGACCTTGTCTCTATCGGTATTAGCGCGGTGTCGAATATTGTTCTATAAGCAATAACTGTTCATTCATATTGTTCAGCCCTAAACACCTGCAATGGTTTCCCATGGTCCTAATTGACTGCGCCAACTCGTTCACTGCGATGTTTCAATGCCCCGGAAAACGTATAATTGCAATACTACCCCTAGTCGAGAAGTAAGTGATTTTCTCCTTGCTCCTGAGTTCGACGAAATTGCCTTGCTATCCACAGATATTCTGACATTTCCGGTGATCACTTCAATGTTCATAAACTTAATGCATTCCACGATTGCCCTGATATCCGTCTAAAAGATGGAATTGGAATCATTGTGCAACCAAAAGATCGCAGCTATGGAAGTCAAACCCATCCCTTCATCCATAGAAAATATAAAAGATAATAACTGAATTATCCTGTACAAAGGTAAATTTTAACTAGGGTTTTCTGCTCAGGATTGATGTATTGCAACTTAAAGTTTCTACCCAATTCAATTCTGTGATCTTGTATCCCGGTAACTCGTCTAAGATTCTGTTGGTGTGTTTGCTGATCTCCACAAATCCTTTAACTTGTTGAATTCAGCCGAAGCATAGCCAAGGTGGCCTCTAATTTTAGCCGAATCTTAATAAGTCACACCCAATCCTTCCATCAATTTTCAAACCACCCGTAAAGAAGATTGCCAATACGAACTCATGTTTTAGCCAAATCTTTATAGGTTTTGCCCAAAAAATTGTCTCCAATGCTAACATAGGCGCCATATTTTCTGAATTGGAGTAATATCGCACTTTCATCGCATTCATGTCTAACATACTACTGCCACCTAAGTAAAGATGGGTCTAGGTACGATGGTGTAGAGCCAGAGTGCCATTCTCGGGTTTCAACTCTATTTTGACCATATAGCTCTTCAACATGATGCCCACGCTTGGGGGTCATTTGTGATCCTGCTTTCGATGCGCTCTTTTCAATATAGTTTTTTATCAAGAACTACTTCTATGAGTTGTTGTTTGTTCGAGTTATTTTAAGATGATTTTTGACGATGAGCATGAATCCGCAAATATTACAAATTTACCAGCCATTTAAATTCGGTAATGAAAGATTAAAATACTTGTTTTTACTTACATCCATAAAATTTTCAGCAGTAGGCGAATCCCCAGTAACATGAGCATTTTTGATTTTGGCACCCATCTCTAAAGCTTCTGGAGTGGAACGATCATTATCAACTAGTTCAGTGGGTACAAAATTGACACAAGTTTCTAGTTCTTTAACTAAATCTGGACATTGTTTAATAGCTACAACAAAAAACCGAAATTATTAAAGTTCTTGCAAATATTATTCTGTTTCAATAAAACTAAGATATACCTGCAGTCCAAAAAAGGCCCTCATATGAAGTATTACCCATCATAGTGGGTATCGAATTGCCCCAAGCGGTTTTAACCATTTCTCTTGGATGTTTGGGTATAACAGATTCCGCGGTTGAATAGGGTTCTACAGTAGGGCCAAAAGCAAACATAATCTTATTTGTATGTTCTTCGGGTGTTAACACTTTTCCTTCTAATTTTATTAAATCATATGGTTTAGATTTCATTAAAAATTCAAAAACATCTTGTTCGTTTTCAGTGCCCTTATAACCGGCCAATTTTGCTAAGGTAAAAGCACGATGTTGACATTGTGTATTGGCCCAAGGACAAAGAGCATTGCCAGACATTAAAACACCTCTGTGAAAAAGACCACGAGCCTGTTCCGTTAGCATCATATAATGAGTGGAACCAGCACCAGCACTTTCACCAAACACTGTAATATTATCAGGATTGCCACCAAAATTGGCACAATTATTTTTAATCCATTTTAAAGCCATAACTTGATCTTTTAAACCAGCATTACCAGGGACATTAAGATTTTCCGAATTTAAACTAAGAAAACCTAAACCAAGGATATAGAAAAGCTTACATAAGAATTGCACGCAACTAATTAAAATATGAAAAGGTAACTTACCTAAAACTCCCAAACGATATTGTATGGAAATAAAGACTACATCTTTTTTAATAAAATAATCAGGACCATAATAATCACGAGAATTTTCACCAAATATAAAACCACCTCCATGTATAAAAACCAAAACTGGACGTTGAGTTTCAGGTGTAAGCTGAAAAAGAAATAATATCTAATTAAAATTTTAACGCCATTTGCTATCGCACTATAAACTTAGAAAGATTAACATTCACAAAAATTAAAAGAAATTTCGCTCTTTCAAATTTTACTTACATTATTCGTATACACATTTAAATACAAACAATCCTCTGAACCACATATTTTACCAGTAATGAAATCTTGTTGTACTGACTTATCTTTATTATTGCAACAGTCACGTTCACCATCCCAAGGTGTTGGCCGTTGGGGTGCTTTAAATCTTAGCTCACCCAGTGGAGGTTGTGCATATGGTATACCCTCAAAACTATAGTAGGAATCATCATAAACAGTTAGACGTTTAATACCTTTAACTTTACCATATTCCGTATCAGCTACAGCAGTTTCATTGGTAGTTAAACGATAGTTTAGAAATTTATTTTCAATGGATCTGTGAGTAAGATAAGAAATAATAAATGATAAATTAAAATTACCATCAACATTTCTTTAGCATTCATTAGGGTTGCAAAAATAATAAATTTAAAAAAACTTTAGAAAGTTGGATTGCAGCATATTCTATGCATAGCATTTACCACGCAGAGTCAAAATATAGTTCAAAATGATTAGGTATTCGAAGTTATAATTATATGATCCTAATGAAAATGACTCTTACCGATTTTGTCATCACATAGGATTATATTATGATTACTACGATTATTATGAATTTGAATCTAAACTTGATACTTCACATTACTATATTGTATTATGATTATATAATGGAAACTTATTTATCATATTATGATAAATATATTATTTTGACTACTATGGTTGACAAAATCATAAACCCAAAGTTATGTAACACTCTTCGCATATGATCATATGATATAGAAAACAATTTTCAATTTTATATAGAAAATAATTTTCTGAGTAAATTAAATATTTCGTTTTTACTTAAATTTAGAATTTTTATTCTTTTTAAGAATTTTTTTCTAAGTTTTAATAATATTTGAAATAATTTGAGAAAAATTTGTATACTATTTTGAAGGAAATTGAGGATTAATTTTAGTTCATGTCAGTTTTTGAGTGAACCCTCGAAATGCACACTGTTTGCGTCGGCACGAATATATTACGAATCAGTTATCATTTTGACAAATTTGTGTTTGTTGAAATAATAAAACTCAATATGTTATTCTACAAAATTTTGTTAAAACTACAGTGAAGTTAATTTGATAAAAGTGGCTGGCTCGTGAAGAGAGACATATTATACCCGATTTGTAGGAGAAAGAATACAAATATTATTGGCAAAATAGTGACCCAAAAAAAGTTATAAAATCTAAAATAAACGAGAACTGGATAGAAAATTAGCCTGTAGATGGTCGGTCACCAACGTCGACCGACAAAGATAAACGATATATGTATAAAGCTTACCCCGTTGAGAGAAAACGTTTTTTACAAGCGCCACAAAATTTGCCAATGAACTCAAAAAGTACTAAAACACAGAAGGTTCTACCGATACTGTTCGTCTAAAATTATGTGCCCCAAGAAAGAGAAACCATTTATAAATAAAATAATCAGACGCAAGCGCATAGATTTTGCGTTTTTAAATGAGCTCCAAGAGTTCTGGAACAAAGTGATTTTTACAAATACAATATATTTGGTTCTGATTTCCGTTCAAAAGTGTGACGTCAAAAAGGAGAAGCTTTTAATCCAAAAAAAAAATACGACAAATACTGTAAAACATGGAAACGGAGGTGCAATGGTGAAGGTTGCATGTCATCGTCGAGTATTGGAAATTTTGTATTTATTGTATTGCAAGTAAGATTTATTTTGTCCAATGAATGACCAAATATAAAACATATTTAGGCCCAATATTATAACTTGCCTTTAAGGTGCGTGTTAGTTAAAGGTAACTTGAGCTAAAGTGAGGAATAAAGTGACCTTTAACTTTTTTTGGTTATTACAACTTCCTTATAAAATAAAATTAAGTTTTTTAAAAATATGGCATTACTAGAGCAAAAACCGATTACTTTTGAGAAATTAAAATGGATCTTTTATATACGTAGTGGCAACGACGTACTTTTATTTATTTACTTACAACAAACAAAAAATACAAACGAAAAACAAAATTTCTTCGAATTGTGTAAAAGATCAAAATGTTTGTTATATAAAATTTACATTGTCGACGCCGAACACAGAAAAAAACCAAACAGCAAAAAACTACACGGCAACTACACTGCAGAGCAGAAAATGTGGCAACTTCAAATGCTTAAACCTTACGTTAAAAGTTAAAGGTAAGATGAACTTACCTTTAGCTTATCGGTCACTTTTAGGTTAAAGTATACTTATAATAACGAAAAACTTATAATCTGTCCGTTAACATCCTAACTTTAGCTATCGGCAAGTTATAATAATGGGCCTTAGAAAATCTTTAATTCTGCATTAAAATGTTTTAAAAATCTGACCACAGACTCGAGAAAACAAGATGTTTGGATCAGTTTTTTGATGCTTTTCAATTTTATTTAAATGAAAATCTAAATTACATAACATTTCCAATATTTCGTAAAAAAGGTGTTAGTAGCCGCTTTAACCCTTAACTACACTGTCGTCTGTTTTTTAAATTCACTTGGACATCATTAAAAACCAGTTGTTTAACTCTAAAAAGTGTATCTCGTTTAGGAAACACGTTCATTTGTTTTAAATAGTCAATCATCTGTTATCAAAAAAATGTTGGCGTTAAATTTTTTAACAATATTTTTTGGTAGGCATTGAATCATTACCCTTCTATGTCCCTAGCTGAGATATTATTTACCAAGCAATGACAAAATTATTAATTTCTTGCCTAAAATTACAACAAAAATGTTTTAAGGTTATGCATATTTTTTATATTTAATTTTTAGGTAAAACAAGTAAAAATATAATTAAAAAAAATTATCAAAGTATTAAAATTTAACAAAAAATAAAATGCAGTTAAATGCCAAGGATTCTTGTCGATTTTCTATAAGATTATACAGAATCTTTTAAAATTAAGTTTTAGTTAAAAATGAGAAAAAAGTACAATGAAAATTAGAAAAAAAAAATATATAAAAGTATTAAGATATAACAAATAACAAATGCAAGTACACAATTAAAATAAATGATCAAAAAATATCTTACAAAAAATATTTTCGGGAAATTAGTGTATTGCTTGTGTGAAAAAATTTTATTTATTAAATATAAGCAGGCCGATTTTTATTTTTTTGCGAATGACAAAGATACTCTGATGAAGATTTGACATTAAATAGATTAAAAATAACTGGCAAATATTTTTTACCGGGAATTCCTATAATTTCATCATATTCGTAAAATTCCATTAAATACTGTTGGGAATAGAGCTGAATGCACGGCGGCTCTGTAAGATCTTCAACTATATTCCAATCAACCATATTTTTGAATGATTGACAATTAAAATTTATTGCTGGTACAGTGAATTGAAGAATTTTATTGTAGGGTCTTGATGGTGATTTAACACATCTCGCGCCAAGCCCCAAAATCGAAATTCACATTTGGGCCAAATTTATTTTTTTCCTGAAAACATTATGTTTAGGTCTACTTATTGTATCGTATATTTGAAAACAGAAAGTGAAAACTTTTACTTTTTCCATTATTTTTCAGCAATTTTCCGTGTGTACACCGGAAGTAAAATTACTTTCTGGGTCCGCGTGATCACCGGTGCACATTTAACATATTTTTCTTTCTTTATTGTTTGAGACGAATTAATTCAGATAATTTGAAATAGAAATAAAATATATCAAGGAAAAAACTTAGTTAAAAAGATTAAGTTAAAAGATAAATAAAACTTTGAATGCTGATCTCTCTGATCAGTCAGATTTTGATGACTCAGAAGATGGTGATGATCTTGATAGACACAGGGATTACATTTATTCTAGTAGTTGTGATGAATAGTCAACATCTCGTTCATCCAACATCCCTTCACCAGATTTCAGCTCAAGACCATCGACATCTCGTTTATTCAACATCCTTCTACCAGATTTTAGTTCAACGCCATCAACATCACGTATTCTTGAGGAGCAAGTGGATGACCCGGACAATATTTTTGAAGAAAATAATATAAAACCGGATGTATCAGAAACAATCACAGCCCCCACAGATGCCTCCTGCTACAATCAAGCATATTCTGAAGGGAGCTAAAGGACCAAAGAGGCAGACTAGAAAGAGGTGCTCAGTGTGCTACAAAAAGATGGTTAAAGAACGGGGAACTCCTTATGCTCGAAAAACTGCAAAAATGATCTATACCTTCTATATCAAGTGCAATATACCCATTTGTATCAAGTGCTTTGAACAACACTCTGCTGTATAGATTACATTATGAAATGTTGAGTATTAAATTTACTTTTTTTGCCTAAAACTAACAGATACAAGTAAAAACATGAATAATTTTTAAAAAATTAAAAAAAATCGATTTGAATGTCAACATTGTTTTGGTATGGTAAAAAAATGTTTATTTCAATATAAAAATGATAAAAATGCTATTAAAAAATCCATCTAACTGTTCTCATTGAACCAAATAACCCCATATTTTGTGCGCCGCTGACGCATTATGGGTATGCTAAACGCTCGGGCCAAGCACAAATCCACGTTCTTCTGTAGCCACAGATTCATTCCATGTATATAAACACAATGTAAATCGAGTGGACTATGGCACATTCACGCTTAACGATATCAAGGTTGTGTGTGGATATGTGAACACGCGGCCCGAACGAGTACTCAGGTCGTGTGCACCGGTGTCGTACTTGGCGCTAAATGTGTTAAGGATTATATCGTATCCCTCCTTACGTACTGATTTACACTCGTCAGTAATCCATTGATAACATAATGTTTTCCGCGTGAGCGATAAAAATCATTTATTTGAATATTAAAATATTTTGAAAACTCAAAATACCAATTATTTTGAGATCTTAAAAATATTAAATGTTGCATAACGTTGCATTAATGGACGAATAGCAAAATTATTATTCTTTCTTAAAAAAAAAAAAAATTTGGTAAAAAAAAATTTTTAGATCGATATCTCAGGCTCGCCCAACCCGGTTAAAGATTTTTCAATTATGTTGATTTGAAATTGAATTCTCTACAAAAAAAGTAAATGGTAAATTTTTCTAAAGTTGATAGTTACTAAGATAATGACAATTTTGGTAAAAAAATATTTTATTATGTTAACAATACTTACCACAATAGTATATTATTATGAAAATTGTTTTGAATTTAATAAAGTAATAGCATCCAACAATTAAAAATAAGATTTGTCAGTAAAAAATTTCGAAATAATTAAATCAGTTTAATTTTAAAATTTCTATATTGAAAATTAAACATTATATTGCTGTTTACAATCAAAGATGGGATTTTTCTGACGAGATTCCAAAGTTGACCGAATAAATCCATCTCTCATTTCGAAGCCAGAAACAGTACTTGCTGCTTTTGTTACAAGTTTCACCGTACGTTCTACTGCTTGTCTGTGACAAGGAAAATATTACTTAATAATATGTTTCTTAATTCATCCGTGCAAATAAAAGCAAATAAAAACTCTCGATAAAGTTAAAAAAGGAACATCATAAAGGCTTTGTGAGAACGAATTGTAAGTTTTGTTATGAATAAAAAGGTTGAGAAAATAAGTCCATTGTTTTAAAAAGACATCATATTGGCAATTACGACCATATTTTAGAAAAAAAAAATTTTTTTTAAAAAGCACAATAATTTTGCTATTACTAATCAAAATTCTAAAAAAGCAGATATTTCAACCCACCCTAATAAACATCTCGCTATCTCGAATCTGTGGTTAGATTCTTAAAATGTTTTAATGCAGAATCGAAGAATTACAGAATGAATGTTTTATTCATCAAAAATACCATTTTTGGACCCTTTTTTGACATGCTTTAGCTCACGGGAGATTATCGCTAGAGCCCAAATATTTTGTAAATCATCATAAAAATGTCAAAGTTAATTTTCAGGGGGGTACAACTTTAATATTTTTTTTCTTGCCCATATAATGCGATTCGATCTAATGTACTGTAATATGTATTGTACTATAATTTTTAGTTTCATTATTTTTTTATATTTTATCAAATTCAACAATTTACTTAAAATTATAAAATTATGAAAGACGTTAATTATTTTGAACTATAATGTACTAAACATTTATAATAAATCGATAAAATAAGGTTGAACTAAATAAAATACGTCGTTAAATTGAATAAATTGCATTGGTCAAACATACATAATAAATATTAAAATTGATTAAATATAATAGTTTACATAACAAATATTTTATCAGAACAACACCGCATTAAATAACTAAACATCAAAATATATATTAACTAAACAATGTGTTATATCAATGAACAGCTTTTGTTAACTGTATAGTGATCACCCCCATTCATCAATCTAATATGGATTTTAGTTGATTTTACCGTCATTTGTTTTTTGTTTTAGTGTAGATTTTTCTTGGATGACAGCGGATATATAGAATTGTTTATTGGTTTTTAGTTTTTCTTATTTATAATAACAATATTTTATTTAATTACATTTGTTTATGGTATGTTGTTATTATATTTATTTAATATATGAAATTTTAGTTTACCAGAAAAAAAATTAACACCTGTGTTCATCTGCTCGAAGAAAATTATGGGATGATATTAAATTTATTTAAAATACGCAGTTCATGCTCTTCAACTAATTACACTAGTCTACAAGGATTTTCCATATAATGGTGTAAAAAATTGTAAAGTATTTTGGAATCTAATATTAATGTAAAATTTCTAAACTTATCATTTGACCTCTAACAAAGGTTTAATTAATTGCATAAAAACATATCATTAAATTCACAAGAGCATACAAATTCACAATACTCGTACATTTCGATCTCAACAAATTGTTTTTGCATTTACATATAATTGTCATATAAAATTTAATCGTATTAAAATTATGTAAAAATACTACAAATGAATAGTTTCATTTTATTGTTTAAGTTAAAAGTACACAAAACGATAAAAAATATTATATTCTCTAATATTTTTTAAATTAATCGCTATTAAAAATAAAATAAAAATATATTTTATTGGCCTACGGGTGTGGCATTTCTATTTTGGAACAAATTTACTTATTGTTTACTATCGTATGTTAATTAGGGTAGTATTTATTTTGTAGGTTAAAAAAATAACATTTATAGGCAAATGTGTGTCCATTTTGCTAACTTTTACAACAGTCTTATAGATCAAACTAAGAACAACAAAATTTGATTTAAAAGACTGTTGTAAGATTTAAAAAAAATGTTTATGGCTGTTAAATACCTTCATTAATCCCTATTTAAATTAAACATTTCCAAACATTTGATTACAAATACGAATTTTTCTTTTAAAATTTGAAGTTTTCATACAGCACCTATTTCCAATAATATACAGTGGTGGTCATATATTTAGAGACAAGAATTAATGTTGCAAAACATGGAAACTTTTATAAATAGTTGAACTGTAGGAATATATTTTTTGATCCACTGTTAATTGTAACGAGAAATTCTTACAGACTAACGAATTCTAACATGTGATTTTACTTGTATTACTTGAAATTTTGTTTTTGATATAATAACATCAATTGTTAAAGTTATTTGGTTGATCATATAAGTAGCAAGAACAAATTGCAAAAGCCTTTAAAATTGCTGGTAATTTTAATTACATTTGCAATAAACAAGCAAATTCGAATTAATAACTGAAAGAATTGTTTGGAAGTACTTGAATAAAAATAAATCTATTCGTGTTATAGCAGAGAAACTCGTATGCTTCCCCAGCAGAAATAGACGAAAGTGATTCTTAAGAAATTAATTTTTCAGTGATTCCAAAGTACCGTTTAGTTCTGGTTTTCCTCATCTAAGGCAGTTCTTTTTCACAACTTCCAAAATGTGATTTTTTAATGAAATTTAAAACTTTTCAAATCTATGACGGGTAACTTATTTTAAAAACAATCAAAATTAAACATTAATCATAGATATTTTTATATAAATTTAACATTTATAACTATGCTTTAAGTTTTAGTGATTTTTTTTCATCTTTAACTTACAATTTACCAGATTTTAAATTTTTAAAATCTTTGTTTTTATTGTTAGAAAAAGTAAAAAGTTGATTGTAGTAAAAATTGCAAAAATTTCGAATAAAGTAATTTAATAAATAATGCCGGATTACTGAATGCCCCTTAAAAATTTAACCAACAATAAAACTCAAACTTTATATGTGAAACAACAATAAATGTATCAGTTGAATTTCCAAGTAGGAGCTAACGGGAGATTGTGACAATGAGGCCAAGGCCCAATTACTGATTTCCTGTTAAAATCTAAATTACAAATTCAAAATTTATTGGGGAATATCAAAAGATCTCATTTTTTACTAAACCATATTGCTTTTCAACATTACAGAAAAAAAATAACTTTTGAAAACAAAAAAGAAAACTACTCCACGTGATGATCGTCAAATTTGTAAAGTCAACCCCGTTGAAATTTTGGAAAAAAAAAATACTTTGGGGCGATGAATATAAAATTGATTCATTCGGTTTAGATGAAAAAAAGTATGTTTATCCACCATCAAAACAAGAACTCAACTCATGCTATACTTTAAAAACAGCGAAGTATGGTCGTTGGTCCCATTTGTCGCATAAACGAACGTATAGACCAAAACTTTTATAAAAACATTTTATTTACCTCCATGAAACCTTATGCGGATCAAAATATGCAAAAAAAATTATATCTTTATGCTAGATAATGATCCCAAACATACAACGTACAACGTCGTCTTCACAAAATATTAATATTTAAGACTGGCCATTGGAGAAGAAAAACAACATGAATGCAGATGAGTTATTTCGAAATGTTGAAAACATTTGAAATAAGATTCCTGTTGAAAGATGTGGCAAATTAGTTAAAATCCTTCCAAGAATATGCAGTAAAGTTATTAAATCTAAAGATTTCCCAACGAAATAATAGCTTTTATAAATTTTAGAACTAATTTATTTAATTTTATAGTAAGTTCTTGTATATTTAATAACATGAATGCCCTTATCCTTATTTAAATGTCCAGGCAAACAAAGTGAAGTATTTTATTTTGAATTAGAATCATTACTAGAACTTTGTTACTTTTTTAACAAATAAATATGGTCAACTTAATTTGTGTATAAGCTTTTATAAATGATTAATTGAAAGGTGAAAAGATTCGTCTCAATATGCAACAAAATCTTGTCTCTAAATAGCTGACCACCACTGCATATTGGTGAAAAAGATATTATTTTTCCAAAAAGAGCCAGTACTTTTTATCAAATATTTGGACACGTTAGAAGTTGTCGTCATACAAGATGTCCTCTAAAATTTCAACTAGCAGTTAAATTAAAAGTTTATATGGAAAACAAAAACCGAACAAATTAATCGGACTTAGTAAAAATTATGCTAAAGAAAGTTTGAAAGTTTTATAATTTTTATTAACTCTAGAGTACTAATCATATTTTACATCTATAGCGAATCGAAGAACATTAGTACTCTAGGGTTAATAACAATTCCATAAATATAAATGCCCCCATTTGTATAAATGTTAATGGTGATAATATTTTATTAAATTTTTAATTTTTATTTTTAAATAAACAAACATGCATATTTACAAACAAGTGCATTGTAAATACATGCATTAGAGTGGAACGAATTTGAAATTGAATTAAATTTTGAAAAAAAATATTCCAAATCAGCAAAAACAAAACTTTAAATCGGTTCAAATTGTGAGCTTTAAATTCCTAAATGAAATATTTTTCACAATGTTTAACGTGCACAGAATAAAATTACAAAATTTTGTTTGTAATATTAAACATCTTTCATAGAATATTTTTGTAAATACAAAACAAAAAATATTTTTTAAAAAGGCACCAACAATGGAATTTGTAAATACAAAAAACTTTTTTTTTTTTGTAACTTAAATTTTTATTTTCAAAGAATTTGTATATGAAAAAAGTATCATAAAATTTTAAGTAATTAAAAATATTTTTTAAAATTAAAATTTGATTTCCAAAAATTGTTATTAAATTGTTATTTTTCTAAAAAAAATTCTTAGGAAATAAAAAAATACCTAATTTTAGCCCCGATAAATACAAAATTCTTAAGGAAACTTCTTTCCAATATTGGATTATATAAGAATATTAAAAAAACTAAACAATTTTTAGAATTAAAATTTTCAAACCGCTTGTAAATATTATTTCCAAAACATAATAAGGGCTTTTAAATTGTGTAAACTTACACTTTTTAATATATTAAAACTTCAGAAACACAGCCTTAATTGTAAATATTAGTGTCTGAAATATCTATTACTACGTTTTAAAAATTTCTATTTTTCCTCGATGTGGAATTCTTTTTCAACATTTTCTGTAATGGAACAAGATTATAAAGTTATGTTTTTTAAAATTTCAGCCCCCTCTAGCATACTTCTAGTACTAAGTATACAATTGAATAGTTTACAATTATCAACTTTTAACATTCATACATGACTGATTTTTTAAAAACCTCTATAGTGCATTGTATAAAGAGGGCTATGACTGTATCAAGGTTGACAAACAGCAACTCTAAAATGCAAATACCGATTAAAGACCCTTTCAAAGGACTATCGTTAACATTAAAATGTCAATAAAGTAAAAATTTAAGATTCCATTAACTAGAGCCCTGATTTTACGGTCGAGCGGTCTAACCGGTCTTCATGGTCTACCCGGTCTATACGGTGTAGACCGGGCGAATGTACGTTTTTAATACTTTTTACTTTTAATTAAATAATAGAAAAATTGTTAAAATTTATATAAATTTTCTATAAATTTATCGCCACACTCACAATACAGAACTTTATAAATTAAAGAGCCAGTATCGGAATATTTTCGCTCCACAACTTAAAAAAAGTTTACAGTTCCAAGTCAGAATTACGTCTAGATTATTTTTGAAATGTTTTAGTCCATTGTGAGCCAAGAAAAAAGAACACCGAACATGGGACCGAAAAGACCGTGGCATTTCCATATGAAAAGTGAAGGACTTTATCAATTCAGGAGCCAGTAGTCAATTATATTTCAGAAATTGTCAATTCTATTTCAGAAATAGTCAATTGTATTTCAGAAGTAGTCAATTGTATTTCAGAAAATGTCAATCGTATTTCAAAAATATTCAATTGTATTTCAGAAATATTCAATTGTATTTCAGAATTATTCAATTGTATTTCAGAAATAATCAATTGTATTTCAAAAATAGTCAATTGTATTTCAGAAATAGTCAAAATTTGTATGCGAAACTTTTTAGTTTTGTCATTTTACTTACAAGGGAGGTCTCCTGAGAGCGGAATCTAAGGTTATAATAAAAATCTCGGTGCTCATATGATGCAAAGAAAAATAAATAACACCAATTTTTTGAGCTACCCAATTTATGTTCGTGCAAATGAAACTACACTCGAATTCCATTATGTGCTTCCCGGTTTCTGCCCTACAAAAAAAGAGCCAGAAACTCGATTTACATCTACTTTTAAAATATAATAACAATTATTTAAATAGAAAAAAATAGAAAATATAACTGTTCCCACTTTGCTTCCGAAGAAATATTAATTAATCAATCTATTACTTTTTATCGAAAAAAGAAAAATGTTTTCGAGCGTAATAAATAAAAACTTAGTCTAAAAATATTTTCGAGTTTAGAAATTTAAAAACTAATTTTTTCGGAAAGTTTTTTTTTTTTTATGTGAGAAGTCTTGTTTTCGGTTTGAGATAATAACAATTGTTCTTTTTCCAACCATTTTCTCAGCCACGACCTTCATCGAGATTCTCCGCGTGTTTTGGAGTTTAATTGAAAATATCTAATGTTCATCTCACAATGTTAAAGGATAAAAGCTAACACCACGACGATTTATTAAATTAAATTTACTTGCGGACTGCCGGTCTTCTCATAATCCCTTACATAGATAATCCCTTGATAGATGTATTTGTTTTCTTTTTCCATTTAGCTTTGCTGTAAATGCAAGTGTTAATGTGAAACGGTCTTTTTTTTAAACTACCGATTAAAAAATATTGTTTTATGAAGAAAAACATGTGTACAAACTGGTACTAATGAGTGAGTTGGCTCCAGTAATATACCAGATATTTGCACCTCAATTCACTCCACAATAAAAAAAGTTAAATGTTTATTTGCAAACTCAGATTTGTATTTAAAATTAGGCATTTTTTTAAATAGTAGGAACTATTTAAAAAAATGCCCAATTTAATTAAACTAGTAAAAAACTGGTTCACAAACCAGTACAGTTTAGAACTAGTTCGACCATTTGCTACCAGATGGCTAGTGTCTTATAATATTTTTTAAGTATTCCATATTATTACAAAATTTATTATTAATTTATTTATATTTACATTAATCATATAATTACAAATTATATCCTAATACCTTAAACGAGCACTAGCAACAAAAACCATCGGCTCGTTGTAGCGAAAACAGACCAGAGCCTCTGGTGCTCTGGTGGAAATCGAACCCACGCCCCCAGCACTGATAAGCTAGCAAGCTACCAACACATAACATTTATACGGACCAACAATAAAACTTCACCATTAAACCTTTCATACGATTCGCTATCGAATGTTCTAATCATAACAATCAATATTATCAACAAAAAGATTTTTGGAGTTGATAGAAAAGATTTAGAAGGCAACAATATGTAAACAATTAAGTTTTACATTTCCACTTATACTGAATTTAAACTATGCTCTTAATCTTGTTGAAACCAATTTTTGGCCAAAATATGGTTCTCAAGATTTCAGATTTCCCATACAAAAAAAGAAAAACCCAGTTTTATAGCCTAATTTTCTGAAAATCAAGTTTTATAATTATGTTTTCACGGCATTCACCAATAGTAAAAAGTGAAAAATCTTGCCTCCAAATATTCTTCCCTTATTAATATTGTTTCTTTCATCGTGGTTATAAATTTTGCACTCAGCCATTCAATTAATGGCTTACTAGAAATATATTAAATTTAAGGATATTTTGTATATTGTTTATAAAATATTGTAGTTGTCAAATCAAAATCCAGTTTAACTGTCAAATTTCGTAGTCTGAACGAAAGTAATGTCAAACTGGATTAACCTCGATTTAAAAGAGATTTCGGTAAAATGTAAATTCAGTATTAAATTTATAATGTAATCTTATCAACTAAAATTATGGTTAAAAATAATAATAACAATAAAGATATTTAAATCGCAACATTATCGTGTTTCGTTTATGCGAAATTGGATATCAAAAATTTTTTGTTACATAAATATGTATATTCATTTGTAGTTGGTTGGTTATCTTTTATAAAATAATGTTTGTATCCATTCTTAATGATTGATTAAAATATTTATGTTGTTATTACTTTTATATACTGACTATTTTGTGTTGAAGTCAAGGGTAGGTTCTGCTTTCATAATGAATTTATTTTTATATAATACATACAAACATATGCATTCGTCAACTGTATTATAAAAATAGTTCTTATCAATAAACTTTCGCTTAGCCCTCAGATTTTATTTTTGTTTAACTTATCATCAACAATATAAGTAACATTTTAACTACAAGTGATAAGACATTTTGTTTGTCTTGTATGAATAATGAATTTTGTGATACATATTATTATTATTATTAAACAGTACATATTATTAAAAAAAAAGTACCTAGTAAATAAACAAGTTAAAAAAATATATATATTTATATTTCGTTTTATGTAGGGGAGGTTTGGGTGAATTGGATAACAATTTTCCCTGCTTCTAAGACGCACCCACAATTAATTTTTTAAATCGTTTTATAGGTCCAAGACCGATTAAAAAGGCCCCCAATAACAAAATATACGCACTACCATTAAATAACTTTATAAAAAATGCAATTAATTTTAGTTGGATGTTTTTGTGATGTTTTTTTAAGAACATAAGTTGGGATGAAGTAAAACATTGTGTGTTTGCTGAATTCAGTTCGTCATTCGCTAGACTCATATTTTTTTTTATATTAATTTACCTAATTAAAGATGTCGAAGAAAATAGTCAAGTTTATGATTTATTATAAATCTGTATTAATGTTATGTGAGATATTTAAATATCATCTGGTAGGGTTTACAAAAATACAAACATTTTATAAGTAAATTTCATCTTAACTCAATAAATCAACGTGTTGTTGATTGACAATGGAGCACTAAATATAAGACGCGACTGGTTTTAATAATCTTTTCCGTTTATTTGGAAAAGAAATGCGAAAATAGAACATCTCACATATAAAAGCAATAGTTTTTGTTCAATAGCAACTTCTTTATATAAGTTAAAACACTTTCTGTCAAAAAGCAATTGATAAGTTTTTAAAATATGTAAAATATGAATATTTTATTAATTAGCAAAACATAGTAGTTAAATTTAACAAATAAAAAAATTAAAATTTCAGTTCGCCCCATTGCGCATTTGGGCCACTTAACCACATTCTCCTTTACAAGCATGTCATTAGAAAGGTAATAATTTTTAACCCGGTTTTTAATACACGAAGTTATTAATATAACGCATCAGATATAATTTTTAGGCATAATTAAAGAACTTTAATAGAATAGTTTTACGACGGTCATCCCGTATATGTTTTTATATTGTATTAAAATTGGCGTTTGTTAAATATTTATTTCTGAATTTATGAAAAGCAAAATTTTTTTTAGAAAGTTTTCGTCGGATTATTTTTTTTTTTTATAATTAGCTGGTGCCAGTAGGAAAAAAAGGGTCAGTTGAAGTTTGAGAACCTATCTCATGACTGTTGCAAGCAGGAACGGTCGATTAGGACCTATAATTCAAATAGTAGAGCGTTTGCCTAGCCCCACTGACGCCCAGTCAATTTTTCAAGTTTTTACTTTTTGACGTAATTGAGTAAAAATCTGTTTTTGGACATACATCTCCAGGTTTGCCATTTTAGTAAGTTTTGTGACTAGCTTTGTTGCATTACCCTTGTGACAGGTCATTTTGTGCTAGTGTTATTACAGGTTTTTCTACGTCAGTTCTGTGACATGTTACAAAGCGGAATTGACCTCCTCCAATGAAAATCCCTTGTTAAAGTGACCGGTTTCTTTCATATAAAACAGACAGTCCGAGGACAGGTCCCTGCAGAATTCAAGCTAAGTTCTTAAAAAATTGCTGTGATCCACAAAACATAACGGTAGCAAAAATTATAGAAAAATACAATGCCAAAGTCGGTTTCAAATAAAGTCACCGGTGACGAATCTTGAAATTATTCATGTGCTTCAAAATGTACCAAGTTCATCAAAAGTTGTTCGTAGTAGAAGAGTTTAAAAAAAATATTACGTTCCTTAAGAGAATCCGCAAAAAATGCTGCTAGAAATTAAGTTGGCAACACTGTTTGTAGGCTTCGCCAAATTCTACAAAAAGTGATCGAAAATTAGATCTCTTGAAGCAGCTGCAGCGGCCAAATGCCATAATTCCAGTTTAAATAACAATGGCTAATAACATAATTATATTTCAAATAAAGCCAATCTTCTTGTGAGTCTCATTTTAGAATTTTATACCCTAAAACCACACCCTTTATATTTTATTAAAAGTTATATATTTCGCTACTAATGTAAAGTACACCTACATATTTGCCGATTTACACAATTCTTTTTATTTCTCATGTAATCAAAGCTAGAATTACTTACCATAATGTAAATCTATATAGTTGTCCCTTTTTAACTAATTCATTTCGATTAAATCACGTTACTTTACGAATCAGCTTTAAGCTAGAAGTATTTTTACGTAACGAATCAGCTGGTTCAATCTAAATGAAAGAGTTAAAAAGAGACAACCATATGGTTTTACGTCACGTTATGTATAGCTAATGCAGCCATAAGAATTGTATTTAGTTTTCATTTTTATTAAAATTTAAAAAAAAAAATGTTTATATTGTTGACATATTTATAGACAAATATTGACAAAAATAACTCATTAAAATTTCGGACCCACTCACTATTTGATTTTAAACCAGAGTGGTTTAGGTCGGTATGCCTGACTGGTTTTATCATTTCAGTATATGGAAACAAAGGTTCCTTTCCGACTAAGATTTGGAAACTTTAAAAATTATTTGACAGACCATAACAAACAAAAATCATAGCATGTATATTGCACCAATTAAGTCTAATTTTGTAAGAAGACCTCTAATAATATTGTGCAATTAGTAAAAAAGTTATTCATCCATTTTACGAATGTAGAAATTTTATTTTAGTGATTTCCAAGGAAAAACCTTAACCTAAAATTTTTCGTATTTAAGTAAATAAATACAAAAATATTTAATGATTAACTATCAGAACTTTTAGTACATACCACCTGTTGATAACCCCTGGTGTGGAGTAATTCAATTTTGTTGCATTTTGTCAATTTAGTGTAATTGTTTAATTAACCGAAATATTTTAAAAATTTTTTTTTAATATGATTCATTGTCTACTGAGTTCATTTTCTTAATTAACTTGAAGCACTTTAAAACTGTTATTCCTACTATGTATGTTATATACATATGGAATTTCAAGATTTTTGTTTATTATCTACTTACTTTATTTTCCATCTTAATTTCTCCAGCAAACTGACATTGAAATTCATTTTAGCAAACTTAACTTCTTTACTGCTTTAAGATCTCAATAATAAAAAACACATAAATTTCTAATGACCACTTTTACTTTCTTAACTTCAGATGAAGATGCCTAATATGATGTGGTTAAATCGTAGCTTGTCCGGCTGCCTGAATATTTCCGAGAATATTAAGAAGTAACAACTGTGTTGTATGCATTAAAAATTGAAACTGAAATAAAAAAAAAGATTATGGAAAAAGTAGCATACAAAAATAAAATGCGGTTGGATGATATAAAAATAAAACAATAACAAAATAGCTTTTTGGAGCTAAACTAAAGTATCCAGCGGTAGTGGCGTTTTGCGGTGGCGTGTGGCATTGTATTTTTAAGCACCCAATATGTGTGTGCGTGTAGCTCTCGTTTAAACAGTTGTGTATCAGATAATAGCAGTGAGTCATACACATATGATCGAAAAATATGTCGTAAAACAAATAAACGAATTTGCTGATTAAGAGACAATTTTTAATAATCGTTATTGCAAATAAATAATTAATTAAGTGTACGCCTTCATAAAAGTTACTTTTGCTTATTAAGATTTATTTCTTTGATAAAAGATCTTATTCCATGAAAAGTACTTTCTTACTAAAAGATACTTTTTTATTAGAAGGTACATTTTTTTATTAATATGCACTTTAAATACATAGGTACCTTTTTATTAAAGGGTACAATTATATTAAAATGTTCATTTTTATTAAAAGATGCGTTTTGCCTATAAGAACATTTTTAATATTATGAACTTTTTAAATAAAAGCTTCTTTTTTATAAAAAGTTCTTGGTAGTAAAGGTTCTTTTTTAATAAAAGGTACATTTTTACTATAAGGTACGTTTTTACTAAAAGGTACTTTTTTAATAAAAGGTACTTTTTTATTAAAAGGTACTTTTTTGATAAAAAGTAATTTTTTAATAAAAGGCACTTTTTTAATAAAAGGAACTTTTTTAATAAAAGGTACTTTTTTATTTAAAGGTTCTTTTTTAATAAAATTAACTTTTTTAATAAAAGGTACTTTTTTAATAAAAGGTACTTTTTTAATAAAAGGTACTTTTTTAATAAAAGGTACTATTTTAATAAAAGGAACTTTTTTAATAAAAGGTACTTTTTTAATAAAAGGTACTTTTTTAATAAAAGGTACTTTTTTAATAAAAGGTACTTTTTTAATAAAAGGTACTTTTTTAATAAAAGGTACTTTTTTAATAAAAGGTACTTTTTTAATAAAAGGTACTTTTTTAATAAAAGGTACTTTTTTTAATAAAAGGTACTTTTTTAATAAAAGGTACTTTTTTAATAAAAGGTACTTTTTTAATAAAAGGTACTTTTTTAATAAAAGGTACTTTTTTAATAAAAGGTACTTTTTTAATAAAAGGTACTTTTTTAATAAAAGGTACTTTTTTAATAAAAGGTACTTTTTTAATAAAAGGTACTTTTTTAATAAAAGGTACTTTTTTAATAAGAGGTACTTGTTTCATTAAAGTTAATTTTTAATAACAGGTACATTAAGACAAGGTACTTTTTTTAAAAGATACTTTTTTTTTTAATAAAAGGTTCTTTTTGAATAAAAGTATTTTTTTTATAAAATGTACTTTTTTAATAAATGTCCTTTTTTATGAAATATACTTTTTTAATAAATGTCCTTTTTTATGAAATGTACTTTTTTAATAAATGTTCTTTTTTCAATAAAGATCCTTTTTTTATTAAAAGTACTTTTTTATAAAATGTATATTTTTAAAAAAAGTATTTTTATATTATAGAGAATAAAAATTTAAAAAAACTGATCAGAGCCAGCATGATATAATACAAGTATTTTCTGTTATCGCTACATCACCATCTTCAGTATTGGGTTAATACTTGATGAACGTCATTAATAATAATTTTTATACCCTACACTATATACGGTGAGGGTATATATGTATCAGTTTGTCGTTCCATTTGTAACATGTCGAAATATAGGTCTAAAGGCCCCATAAAGTATACATATTCGTGATCCTTATGCAATTTTAAGTCGATTTAGCGATGTGCGTCTGCCTGTCTGTTAAAATGGCGATTATGAAGCGAAGACGCAAGCGGGGTTGCCTATTTTTACCTAGATTCAGGAAATAATAATTAAAACTACAAATTTAAAGAATTTGAAAGTCTTTAAAATTTTTAAAGTTATAAATTAAATAAAAATGTTAAACAAAATATAAAATTAAATTTTTTAATAAAGGGTACAATATTTTTTAAGTAGAGTTGCTTTGTAAAGGTATGTTGTAGTGTTTAAGAACAACAGTAAAAAAAATTAAAATGTTGCAAAAATAAGTGGAAAATTTTTGACTAAAAAATGCTTAAACAAAAATTGGTAATAACTGCTGTTTGTACTATTAACTTTGTGATATTTTAATAGTCTTTTTCTTTAAATTGAAAAAAAAATTGTAATTGTGATATTTTAATAGAGTTTTTTTCTTCAGATTGAAAAAAAGTTTGTAATTGTTTCCTCCTGCCTAAAATTGTATGTCAAAACGGTTCTACAGATTTTTTTATTAGACGCCACTTTTTTATTCCCACCACTGCCGACGAATGTCATTGAACACGAAAATGATTTTTATTTGATCCCGACCGAGGTCATAAACAAATACAAAGAGAGGTTTAAGCGAGATGATTAATTATGAATAATATCGTAAGTTACCAAAGAAAAAATACAAAAAGAACTGATGCATTTTTACGACCAGCACTATTAACTGCTATTTATTGGCACATAACTGTTTTAACAAAAATGAGTGTGATTTGATATTAAAAAAGCATCTGGTTTATTAAAAACAAACTGAAATCAACGACATACTGTTATTGAATTCATAATGAATATGTAGATCATATATGGAAATTTGTTATTGTAATTTTTTATAGATTTTTTTAATAATATTTAGAAATTCGCAAAGAATTTCTAATTAGTTTTTTGTATTTTTGGAACTTATATATAATTATAAAGTAGAATTACAGTTTTTGAATATTAAATTTTACTTTTGTTTTATTTTTATATATTTTTTATTTAGGCAGCAATGTCTTCTCTCTTATATACTGTTTTTTTTGTTTGTTTTCTTGTACATAATTTCGAAAAAGCCGGTTTTGTTTTTTTATGATTGTTTATATTCTATTTTTTGGTGGTACTTTTACACTCTCTCAAAATAAAAAAATATCTCATTTAACTTCTTGATATTAGTGATCAGCTGTTTGTTTATCAAAATTGTTTAGAGAGAAGATTTGTTTTCTATAAAAAGCTTGTAAATTTTGGAGAAAAAAATGATTAAGATGATACACATTCTTTTCTTATTAAACCAAATCAGCTGATTATATGTATGGTGTGTTTAGAGTTGCCAACTTGAAAACATGGTAAAAAGCGCATAAAATCGAAAAAGCCCAACATTTTGTAAATTTCTTTAAAATAGCTTCATAGAACATCCCAGCAAAAACATGGTATCAACTACTTACCAGCCTATTTACTCGCTTAATTTCGTTTGTTTGCGATGTTTAAAATGATATGGGTACTCATTACTTTTTGGCTGTTTGTAAACGAGAGGGTAATGGCCACCCATTACTTTGTGTTTTTTGTAAGTGAGAGGAGAATGACTACTCATTACTTTTGTGACATCGCGAACAAAAGTAATTAAGCGAGTAAATAGACTGGGAAGTTGTTGAATCTCTGTTTTTTCTGGGATTTTTATTGACTCTTTATTATTAACTTTTTAAAAAATATTTATCAATAATAATTTACAACAATTGCTTGCCATATAAACCATTCCAAATATCCATCTTATATTTAAACTCCTCTGGCATTTGCTCAAAAGTCAAATTATCCTTTATTCTAAGCAACTGATAAGTATCACTTTCTTGAAGAGTTTTCCAGGGGCAATCCGAAGTATATTGACAATTTGGATTAGATGTTTTAGCGAAATTTGTAAACATTTTTACCATGCGTTGTATAGTTAAATATTCTTTAGATTCCTTATCCAATTTCCAAGAGTAAAAGGCATACCAGATATAAGATAAATCATCAGCATGTGCAACGCCTTTGGTGATATCATCACCACAAAACATTTTACGATGATGATTGAAATTGGGTGAATCAAAATCAAAGAGATATTGATAGGTGGAAGCTGAGGAATGCAGTTGTCGAGATCTTATAAAACGATGAATACCATGCCAAAAAGAAAAGAAGGTGGAATACTAAAAATGAGATTAGTATTAATCAGAAGAAATTACATTATATTTAATAAAAACTTACATCCATAAAACCCATAATTTCTTGGACATCCTTAAAGTGTACATCCTTTAGTTGTTGAATGAGTGAATCTTGAATATCTTTAACATGCATTAGTTGAACTTCTTCTGGTAAAAACATTTTCGGATCTTTCTTATACATATCAATAGCTTGTGGATTATGTTTTAATTGCGGATATCTAACTAAACCTTCAAATGAAGTTCCTCCTATAATTACTGGAATATCATTTCCCCATGCTGATTTTAGTAATTCTTTCAAAGGTTTTCTGATTACAAAACTTTCATGATCGTACGATTCGAAAGAAGGTATGAAAGCACAAAATCCTCCCTTTTCAGCTGCTTCTGAATTCAAATTATCAAGTTGTACTAATTGTTCTCCTGGTAAACTTTGTAGATATGCCAATACAAGTTTATCCTCGTTAGGACCTTTATAATCCTTGTCACAAGCTAAACGGTATGACAACTTTGTGGAATCTTCATTGAAAGCCCAATGATTAAGAATACATCCTGACATACAGATGGCTTTGTGGAAAAGTCCCTTAGTTTGAGGAGTCGCTAACATAAAATGGACCGAAGAAGCACCAGCACTTTCGCCAAATAAGGTAATATTATGCTCATCTCCTCCAAAATGCGATATATTACTTTTTACCCATTTCAACGCTAATACCTGATCTTTTAAACCGGCATTACCAGGTACTTCACAATTGGGATCTGTAAGGCTAAGAAATCCTAATGATCCTAAGCGGTAGTTAAAAGTAACTATTACAACTTTTTCCTGCATGAAATAATCGGGACCATATTTTGGCCTTATACATGAACCAGTATTAAAGGCTCCTCCATAAATCCATACCATAACAGGTAACTTCTCCTGTGAACCTAACTGATATAAAACGTTTTTGATTAGCGTTTCAATTGTGTATACTTACAAAATTTCAACACCTACTGTTTTAGTATAAACATTAAGATATAAACAATCTTCGGAACCTTCTATTTCCCCTTTATGATTCCTTTGCAAAGGTTTTATATCAGAATCTCGACAGTCTTTAATATCTGTCCAACTGCCAGCCATTAAAGGAGCTTTAAATCTTAAATCTCCCACAGGCGGTTGGCCATAAGGTATACCTTCAAAACCAAAGTAGTCATCGTCGTATATTGTTTTACGTTTTAAACCCTTTATTAAACCTTGGGGAATTTTAAGTACGTGTTCTCTAAAATAAAAGAAATATTTAAAATTTGTACACAAGTTTTGGTAATTATATAAAAAACTTACTTTGTTTCCATTTTTTTCGAATACCACCTTTTTATTGTTAGATTTTTAGCAAAATACCTGTTCGTTTCATAAAATTGGGCTAAAATATAGTTTTTTGAATATTTAGGTTTTAACAAATTTAGTGATAAATTTACCAAAAACATTAATTTATGAACGCAGTAAGATCTAAAATAGAAAAAAAATATTTAACATTCTGTTTACATATAAGCTGAGACATATGTATATTAGAAGTAAAAATTACAAATAGAAACAATCAAGTATATAGATGGGCAAAGAGGTGTGTCTGCGTCATAATGAACGATTGATCTTAAGTCAATGACGTTTTTAAGTAAATGTACATTTGTTTGACAAACGCTGCTCAAAATGTTGGAAGGAAATAATGTCTTTTAAAATGAAAATTACGTAATAATAAAGATTTACACAAGGTGAAACAAAATGTTGCTAAAACTTTAGCAAATGGCGATATTTGTCAGTCAGTTTGTGAAGTAAACAGATTTAGAATAAACGTCTAGTCACTAAACGCTATACTCCTCAAGAACGCAGAATACTCGTAAACGATACAGATTCATGCTTGACGAGTTTTTATTGCCAAAAACCTATTTATTAGAACTTAGGGACAGGTTGTTGCAGCAGGATGTTACAACCGTACGCACAGTTCGCTTGACAATGAACATTTTGAAAGAAAGATCGCTCAATTTAACTGCTACGAACTTTTCCCTTATTGTATTTTGAATATATGGGTCAATGTAAACAAGCCACAGACTTTGAAAGCTCTTATGGAAAATATAAAAAAGGGTGCGAGAACTTATCACCCGAGTTTCTCACCAGAACGATTGAAAATGCGGTAGAAAGAGCTGAAATAATCATTAAAAATGGCGGCGCTCACTTACAACATATATAATTTTTAACGATTAATGGTAAAAAGAAATTAAAGGTCCAAATAAACATTAAAAAATTTAATTATGTCATTTTATTTTACATTTATAAAAAACCAATATCGTGTGAATGTTTTTGCGCCACCCTTAAGTGAGTAATTCAGCATTTAGTTGGCAACTATTACATTTTTACCTATCAAAAGACTTATTAAAGCCATCCTTTTCCAAAGATCTGTGGGTTCCAACAGCTTTTATCTAAAAACTGAAAAAAGCTCTAGCAATTGAATAGTTATTTATTTATTTTTTTGATAATTTTTTCAAAAACATATAAAATTCAAAATAAATTATTCTAATATTTTTTTTCGGCTTAACATTTCTATTCATTTTCTTAAATAAATAATAAAATATACACATATTTTTACCTCTTATTGTCCTGGCTCGCCGTATGACGACATAACTTTAAGAACTGATATATTCTGATTTACAGATTAAAAAAATTTAATTATCATTCCAGGTTTGGTAAAACATTTCAATATAAAAATTATTTTAGAATGCTTGAAAAATTACAGAATAAAAATTGAGTTTAAATAAATCTTGATCATTCATGTGCATCTGAATATAAAGATCAAATTAAAAATAAGTTTGAAAAAATCTGGATTTTTTGAAATCTTTCGAGACTATTATTTAATTATGGAGAATATGGGTTAATCAATTTTCGATTTATCATAGCATCAAATAACTATTCAAGTACTCAGTTCTGATTACACAGGCAATTGACAATTCCTAAACACTTTATAAATTATATAAAGTTTCCGCAACATATTTTGCATGAAAAATGTATTGTGTGAACCTCTTTTAACTTCATAAAGGAAAAACAAAAGAAAAGTCTATATAGGTTAAATCGTTCAGAGTAGAGCTATTTAGAGGGGTTGATTACTCTACCTCTACACAGAGAGAAAAACCCATAATGAAGTAAATTATATCATTATGTCATTTTAGAATTAACATCTTATTTTTTTTTTGGTACTTGTTATATACACTGAGTTCCCACTCTCCCATCCCTCCTGGCAGCGTTTAGAAGTGAAAAAAAATTGTGACAATACATATGATAAATGACTATCATTTTAAAATTTTAATTTATTTTAATGCTTAATTAAATGATTTTTATTTAAAAATAAGCCTCATTTGGCTCGGAGAGTAAACAACATTGAATTTACAGCTATCCCTCATTTAACGCAATATCTTACGGCAAGTATTTGATCAACATAACAGATGTTGCGAAAATCCATAGATTCAAATCTAATTCAACAAAAATCGTAAAAAGAGATTTTCTACAAAGCGCCGTTTTTGTAAATCAAATTAACCACGCATTACGAGAGAAAGGTGTAATTACACAACAAAAAAATAAAATTACGTACCTCTATTACTGTTTACTAAGCAACCTTTTAGTTTTGCAGCCACCAACCTACTAATTGAAGTTTTGTGTATTCTATATAAAAGCTCATTTAAAGCTTTTGCATCAAATGCATACACGTTTTCTCTTTTCAAAGGGCAAAGTACAAAAATTTCCGGTGCATTCGAGTAGCTTGTAAATATTCTTTTTAAGTGTTCGCATTCGATATACGTACAAAAATTAATCAAAACAAAACTAGATAAACGTTTTCTTTATAAATAATTAACATTTGCAGAGACATAGATTTTAAAATTTTATTTGTTTACAATTTTTTTTTAGAGTATAAATGGTTCTTAATAGAATATTTTGATATATTACATTAATTTCTACTTCAGTTGATTTGCCTAACAATATTTAGGTAGTCTTAAGCTAGAATTAGACATACGTAGACGTACAGTAACGAATCAACTAATTCGATCTATCTATAGAAAACACATTTAAGCACTTAGCCATTGTAAACGTAACAAGTCGTGACGGACGATCTGTTTGAGTTTTTGTCCCGTAATACCGTGACAACTCAAATCAGCTGCCATATTTAATAAAACTAAATGTACGCCCATAAGAAAAAAGCGACGTACAGCGATTGTTACTGCGAGAGCAAACGGGCCCAAAATAAACACCTACGATGGTGACTGCAAAAACTGTCATGTTTCTTTTAGTGTAAAGAGTAACGTTGGGATTTTTTTTCTCTCCAGTATCTCCTTTCCTTACTAACGACCCAATTTATATTTGTCTTTACATTTTAGTTAAAAAAAAATAATAAGAAATAATTTTTGCAATAAAAACTTAGAAACGAACATACTAAGTTGGTTTAGCAATAAAGACAAAGAGAAGATACGAGCCATAGAATATCGTATGTTAATTTGCTCATCATATGTTTTTCTTCACAAGAATTTTTAAAATATAAGAACTCTAATAAGAGAATAAGAAACAAAAAACAAGAGAATAAGAAAAAAATTTATGAAAATTAAATAGATTCTATTTCATAACTGCAATGCTGGAGGAGATTATATATAAAGAACGGCACGTTGTTGTAATAAAAAAAATTACAAAAATAACTGATTTTTTTCCATAAAATATATGTATTTTATTGTAATAAACATGGATGATGAGAAATTAATCTTGTTGGTCCAATTTTATATCCATTTTTTATTAATATTTTTTTTTTCAGAACCATATGACACAAAAATCAGAATTTGCGCCAAAAAAACAAAAATTTAGTTTGGGGCAATTTATTTTTCTTCATGACTGTTTATTTACAAATGTCAAAAACAGCTGATAAGTTCCTCTTTAAATATAACTATACATTTTCTGCACCGTTCCGTTATGTGAGCGTACGTTACGTCTACAAATGCCTAAAAAGCCTTGTTCGATTTCGATTCAAGAGTTTGATGTTTAATTTGTTATACCGAGTATAATATGTAAATCGTTTTTTTTTTCAGATTCAGCCCTACAGTGGGACCTTGATCATAAAAAAAATATGATCACTCAAAAAAAAAAAATATGATCACCTCTGAAGTAAAAAAAAAGGAAATGTTTTTCTATCTTCCATTTTTGGGGGATCCTGTGAAAATTTCCTTTTAATTGAGTACCCACACTTACTTGTTACTACACGTACCGGTTTTTGGGAAAATAAAAAAAAATATTTCTTTTTTTATTCCGAGGGG
Source organism: Eustalomyia histrio (assembly GCA_949748255.1). Lineage (NCBI taxonomy): Eukaryota > Metazoa > Arthropoda > Insecta > Diptera > Anthomyiidae > Eustalomyia > Eustalomyia histrio. The sequence continues at coordinate 196,284,092 of OX456523.1, forward strand.
TCATATATTTTTTTTAATAAAGTAAACTTTTTCGGGACCCTAAAAAGGGAGTTAAATGCATCTAGAGGGAGCCATGTACTATGGATCTTGAAACAAGATGCATATTTGAGATCCTGAGGGAATTTCCTTTAATTTGAGTACTCACACTTATATGATTCTACGCGTATCAAAAATGAAAGATAGAAAAGCATTTGTATATTTTTTTTAGCAACGCCCAATAATGTGCAGTTCAGCCAAAATAACTTTGATTAAGTTAAAATTGTATACTGAAAAATCGTTCTCACACGTACAATTATTGTTCTTAATTTAATTTTATTAAAATTTATTTACAACAAGTCCTTCTTCTTCTCCCGGCTGCTAAAGGGTTCGGGTGATTTGAGTCCTTGATTTATAGGATAAGAATTGTTTTTTACTTCTTCTTTTATTTAAAAGGAGCATTTGTGATTTTTCTTATAATTTTGGATTGGAATCTATGCAATATTTTATGATTTAAATTTAAAGCTGTATCCCGCAGCTTAATGCCATATGTTCAGACGGTAGTTTGGCGTTATTATAACGTTAGTTAAAGATATTTCAAAATTGAACCGGCAAAATAGCGCAATAAACCCGGTTTTACAAAAAGAAACTTGCCCTTAATAGAATCGCCATTATAAAATTTTCATATCGGTCTTAAAGTAGCTGTGGTAGGCAACTACCGTTATTACGAAAAGGTATTGAATGCCAACCATGATTTTGAATATTATTTAGTTCAATTTTAGATCGTTTTAAATTCTTCAAATTTAAAGAAACATGATAATTTTTATTAGTAAATTATAAAGAATAAAATTTAAAAAAATTCGATGAGTCAGCAGAACAGAATTAAAAAATTTTCGGTTCTCGCTACATAACCATCGTCATTATAAATGCTCTCTTTAATTAACAATTAAACAGACTAACGTCAACGGATTCAACAATTTTACATTTATCATCTACTATTACAGTTTTTGCTTTAAAATTTAATTCTTCTAGTATCTTATAAACAAATATTACAAACCCGTTAATTTAAAATGTTTGATTAAATCCAATTTTAATATCACAACATAAATTCAAATTGGTAGTCAATGATTAGGCAATATTTTCAATTATAATTTTTTACTGTATGTATCTTGTGTTCTAAACGAATATGACTATGTGAGTCACACCTTAACGTAAAGTTTTTTGCCAAACTTAATTTGACATTTCTGTATTTCAGTGTTTTTGTCAAATTCAACCATGAAGAGGTACACAATTGAACAGCGCGCCAAGATCATGTGATTTCATACCGTTGGACTTATTTCATTAGAGATATTCAAAAGAAGTAGTGTACGTCAATAAGCCAAGAACAATTCAAGAGCTAAAGGATAAGATAATTCGGCACATTAACGACATTGAACCTCAATTATATCTCAGAGTCATTAAAAATATGGACCATCGGATAGAGGAATGCCACCAAAGCCGTGGCGAGCATTTGGCTGATATTTTGTTTCACACATAATTGTCATCGATCCTTCTATCATAATAAAAAACCTTAAGATAATTCTCTGAAAACTTTTTGTTGTAAATACAATTAACATGGTGCATTATGGTTGCACCACCCTTTATGATCTAAAATCGAACGAGGTATTATTCATTTACCAATTAAAAAATCAACTATGCATAATCTTACATTTTTTTAAAGAATAAAGTGGCACAGATTAAAATTTCTTTATATTCTGGATATTTTTGTTTGTTTTAAAGTTAAAGCTTTCGGACAACTTAGCGGGTTTATGCTAATAAAATATCTTTAAAACAGGGATGCGAAAGTTAGTACAATTGTACCATTTTTGGTACGATTTGGGTCTTAAAAGTACGATGGTACTCCCATGGTTTATTTGGTACAATTTTCAAATTTTTACAGTTTATCGTTATTTACAGTTTGGTGCAAAAGTGAGCCAATGCTAGTAAAATATTTGTAAATAATATGTCATTTTTCTGTTTGCTTTACAAAAACAAAAATTTTTCCTTATTTAGATTTCATACTTATAGTTCTCTTAAAATTTAAGTAATCTTACCCAAAATCCGTTTTCTTCATTTTAAAAAATCAATCTCTTTAACTCAAGGCAATTGGCTCACTTTTGCACCAACAAAAAAAAAATACTCAATTAAGGGTACTAAAATTGTTTAAAATTATTATAAGTTTGAAATTTTGTCTTAATTTTGTGCATAATGAAGTGAAAAATAATAAAATAAAAAATTTCGATGAAACCAACAGCCGATTTCTTTAAATTGGGTCAGCGATTTCTTTAAAATGGGTCAGCGAACACTAGCAAGTATTATTGCAAGTGAGAAAAAAATTAATCCAGATCAGTATCCGACACCAAAAATTGGAAGACTAAAAAAAATCAGTGACACTGAAGCTAGAGCATTTGGACGTCTTTTCACTTCGGGCAAAATCAAGAGCACAAAAAAGGCAGTTTCTGAATGTTCGGTCAACGTTAGCAGATGGACAGTCCCAAGGACTCTCAAAAGCGTTGGCTACAAAGCCAGTATTAAAAAGACAAAACTATCACTAAAAAACGTAAAAGCGCGAAAATTATTTTTGGAAAAATATAAATTTTGGACGGTTTGTGATTGGTATAAGGTATGATTATTTTACTAGCTTAATTTGTCATATATGTTGCAGTTTTCTTTATTTTGTAGATAATATGGTCCGATGAGACCAAAATCAACACCAAACCCAGCCCATGTAACTCATAAAGCACAGAGGTGGTTCTCTTATATTACAATAGAATTTGCCTTTAGCTCTCGCCAAAATGCCAGATAGACCTGAAAATGTTATATTTCAGCATGACAACGACCCCAAGCATTCTGCGAAAATGGTTAAGGAATGGCTTAGTTCTCAGGTGTTTAGGCTCATGGAGTACCCACTTCAAAGCCCCGATCGAAAATGCTTGGGCTTACTTAAAATGTCGTTTGGGAGATTAGGAGGAGCTTTTAAAGAGTATTAGTGAGCTGTGGGAGAGGGTAAAGGCTGAATGGAAAAAAATTTCTGTGGATTACATAACGAAACTGTATGAATCCCTGCTAAGGAGAATAAATCAGTTGGAAAAAGCAAAGGGATACTTGATAAAGTATTAAATTTATATAAGAAAACACTTGGTGCAAAAGTAAGCCAATGGCCTGAATTTCAAAGTTTTTAGTTATTTAAGTTTGGATTACATGTTTAGGTTTTAGTTGTTTTATTTTTTAATGATGTATATTTTCGTTTAAGTAAATAGATTTTAATTTATTTAATAACACCATAAAAAACAAAGGCTGCTCGTATTTACTGTATTTTCTTGGCAACTCATTTTTGCTGTCACATCTTTGTGAATATCTTTTATATTAGAGCCAATTTCGACGGCGACTTTGTTGCATAGAAATATTGCGTGCAATTTTTGATTGTTGTCGGACGGGATAGCGAAGCAAGCGGGGTAACAAAAAAGGCACAGTTTTGTTTTTGGTGCATGTTTCTGTTATCTCTCTTTTACACTCATATGTATTCTTATTTTGTTGCTTCATTTACTTTCAGTTTTCGTGCAATTAAAGTCGCCGTATAAATAGACATAACTTTGGAAGCAACTTTGAAAAGGCAAGTATTATTGTACGCAAGGCAAGTATTATTGCACGCAATCAAGTGCATCGTATAAATTTTCAACAATTTCTAGTCTAGTCCAAACGAAAGATTTGTTACTTTTATCAAATAACAAATAGTTTGTTATCTACTTAAATATGATATTGATCTTATGGATTTTTGTACCTTATTTTATATATTTTTATTATATTCTTTTAATGTACAACTGCATTTTCTGTAAAGTTTTTTTGTTATGATTATTAAAAATAAAAATATCTATAATTGGTGTTTTATTTTTTTTTAATACTAAAAAAATGGTACAATTGAAGTCAAAAAAGTAATATTTGGTAATCACTTTTGTACGAAATTGAAATTCTCATTTCACATCCCTGCTTTAAAATGTAAGAAATTTTTTACCAAAAAAGAAAACCTCGCACTTTGAGCGATAATTCTATAGAAAACAGTGTAAGGCATTTCTAACAAAACGTTTTAATTTTTGTATCAAAAATTCTTAGAATCTAAGATTTTTAATTTTTTTTTTAAATACAACACATTTAAATCATGTATTATACATTAAAGAAAAATCTTCATCCCGTATTTGTAAGTGACGTTCGTCACTACCGTCACGGGATGACCCCGTCGGGGTCAGAAAATACAAACTTCGAGTGCAAATAATGATCGTGAAATTTTACTTAATTAAAAGTGTCAAACTTTAATTTTTCAGCATTCTAATTAGTAAGCAATGCTTTTTAGTGAACATTCGTTCAAAATGTTAATCAAAGAATTTTTTTAATTTCGCTATTTCCTTTTTATTTTATTCTGGTAGTTTCTGTAAGCGCCATTAAATCAGAATGTCCCGATAGGTACCAACTGGGACTTCAACTGCTACTTACTGTGACTTTAACTTTAATTGTTTGTTTTTTCCTACATAACTTTTAAATTTAACTGTGTTATTGGGCCTAATTTTTTAAAATCCCAAAATTAAAAAATAAATTATTAATAAATGAAGTAAAATTTCCAAAACAAATTTCCATAAAAAAACACTGTATGTTATTCAATGATTTGAATTTATTTTTATTCTTTTTACATTGATTTAATGTCTAGTGTAGACGTTAATTTATAGCTTCTAATACAATTGCGACTTATCATACAATGAGTCCCATACCATTAGTTTATCTTTCTCAGGTATAATTATAAATTCCAAATCATCCGTAATATTTAAACACATATCAGGCTCATTTTCAGTTATGGGATACCATATAACATTTTCATTACAATTTGGATTAGAAGTTTTAGCAAAGTTTGTAAAAATACTTATCATTTTTTCAATAGTCTTATATTCCTCAGAAGACTTATCTAATTTCCATGAACTATTTGCATACCATAAATAGGATACATCATCGGCATGCGCTGCTCCTGATTTTAAATCAGAACCACAAAAAATTGTTCGATGATGATTGAAGGTGGGCGAATCAAAAGCAAAACGATAGAGATAGGTGGGAGCTTTTGCATAAGCTAAACGAGAGAGTAATACGCGATGAAATCCATGCCAAAATAATTTAATGCCATAAAACTAGAATAGAAAACAGAATTATGTTAAGTCAATAAAATTAATAATAAAATTTGAAAAGATATCCTTAAATTTTTGTACAAGCACATATTAAATTAGCTCTTTGCAGCCATTTCCCTGGCTATTTTTAAGTTTTTCATTTCTAAAACAAAAATCAAGAAAGGGATAAAAAAGCCTAGTGTCAAAAATGTTTTAACTAAACTACATTAGTATACTGATTTTTTACTCTCAACCAAAAAGTCAGTTAATAAAACCTTTTATATTCCACTTAATAATTGTTGCAATTATTTTTTAGTACAAAATAATTGCTGTTATCTATTTATATATTAATAATTTATTTTTTGATAATTTTTGTTGCTAATTTTATTAAAATATTTTTATATTTTTTTCAAATTTTTTAAAACTAGGAACAGATTTTACTACTTTTTCATAATTGAGGGCAACGCCTTTTGAAATCGAAAGATTTAGTTGTTAGTAAACTGATTTTTATGAGTAGTTTACAAAAAATTTGTTAAATTTAACAGTCTGCTGGGCTTAAATTAGCTAAGTGTTCTGTAACAATTACAGAGTTTTCTTTTACTTTTACTGCACGTTGGGAGAAAATTGTATAAAGCTTTTCATATATATGATAAAGTTTATAGTCTACTTACATCTATAAACTCCTTCAAACATTTTTCACTGGGTTTTTTGTCGCCAAAATGGACCTTTATCAACTTGTTGACTTTTTCAATTGAGAAATCATCATTTTTATCTCTAACTTCATAGGGCAACATTCTTTCCAAATCATTATTTATAGCATTCATAGCTTGAGGATGCTTTTTCAACTCGGGATACATTAGTAAGCCCTCATCTGATGTGCCACCTATAACCAAAGGAATATCATTACCCCAAGCTGTTTTTAACATTTCCTTTGGTTCACAAGGAATAACACAATCTTCTCCCTCATAGGGTTCTATACATGGAACAAAAGCAAACAGAATACCGTTACGACGTTCTTCATCAGTTAAAATATCATGTTTTGCCAATTGTGTAAGCTCTAAAGTTTGGAGAAATTCCACAACTTTACGGTCAATATTATCGCCTTTATAACCATGTTGTACAGCTAGACGGTAAGCATGATCTTTTTGAGGTATATTTGACCAAAAGTTTAACATGCAACCCGACATACATATTGCCTTATGGAATAAACCTTTTGTTTGTTTGGTCGACGTCAAGTAGTGGGTTGAACTACCTCCCGCACTGACTCCAAATACAGTAATATTTTCGGGATCTCCATTAAAATTGTTAATATATTGTTTAATCCATTTAAGGGCTAATATTTGATCCTTTAAACCAGCATTACCAGGTATTTTCAATGATGGATCTTCAACACTAAGGAAGCCTTTGAAGAAAATAAAGTAAAATTAATACAAAATAAATATATGTATGTACAATATCGAGCCCTTAAATGACAAAAACAAAATTGTTTTGGAAAAAGTTTATGCATACACACAGAAAAATAAAATGACAGCCAAATTAAAAAAATTTATTTTGGTTTTTGTGTTTCATTTTTTATACAGAGAATCAACACTGACAAAATTCTTCCATTAATTATTGTGCTGCTTTTTTTTACATAGGATAGAGGAGAGATAAAAGTTGATTAAAAATCAACGGCTTTAAATATGGTAACACTGTAATTGCAGGATGATAAATCTTAGAACAATTATTGCCAGCCATCTAATAAAGAGTTGGCGAAAATGTTGAAGCTTTTTTGTTCAAAGCCTTGTTTCGTAGGAGGACGTTGCAATATCAATAAGAGATAGAAAACTATTGAAAATTTATTTTTCAACGTTGATGTTGCCAGCGCTGGGGATCAAACCCGAAACCTTTCTTACATTGCGCAAACCATTACACCTCAATGCCCGATTCAATTGTATCAACCGCATTTTGTTGTGAACAAATATTCTAATTTCCTCCAACCGAATATAGTTCAGGGAAAGTATTCTTCTGTGTGCACTTAAGATATTTTAAAAATTTCTAAGATATTTTTGTTGTTTCTTAAATTAATAACGATTCTATTGTAAGTTAATAAAATTTTTGTGATGATGCAGATGATAATGATCTATAGATTTTTGTCAAAAAATTAAATCGTGCCGGTTAAGCCTTTTAGGGGTCAAGGCTGGAATAGCTTATATTTTCTTTCAACCAACCTAAAGCACAAAGCCTATAGTTAAGAGTTACCACCACAACATCTTCTTTCATAAAATAATCAGGACTAAAACGATTTCTTGTAGCTTCACCCGAGTAAAATGCACCACCATATATCCATACCATTACCGGAAGAGGTTTGTCAGTATTAAGCTGAAAGATAACATTTTTTTAAGGAACACTTTAATTTATACAAGTTTCGTCTTTTACTCACTTTCTTAGCATAAACATTTAAATACAAACAATCTTCGGAACCTTCTACTTGGCCGGTTAAAGGATTTTTTTGTACAGGTTTAATTTTAAAGTCTAAACAATCTTTTATTCCCGTCCATGGTTTTGCCGGCAAAGGAGCTTTAAATCTTAACTCACCTACTGGTGGTTGAGCGTATGGTATACCCTCAAAATTATAGTAAGTCTCATCGTAAATAGTCGTTTTTAAGCAACCTCTTATTTGACCCACAGGTAAAGTAATTTGTTGGTATTCCAAACTTTAAATTAATAAAATTATTAGCTTTAGCAAAAAAAAAAAACTAAAATAAATAAACAATATCTTACATTTCCGTCATATTTTTTTTTTTTTGATTAGCCGGTTATGTAGGTGACTCTTACCCCTTTTTTCACAAACTGAAATTCAATCTGAATTTGTTTGTAGTTTGAATTAAGCTTTATAATTTTGAATTAGTGCTGTCCTCGTCTTTTATTGAGTTTCCAACAAAAAAGCTTTTAAATGAAACAATCCCTAGTATGACGCGGTTTTTAATGCACTCGATTTCGATTCGTCGAAGTTTGTACCACGCGCGTTAGGGAAAAACAATAAAATGTCTAACATCAATAAAACCAATGGTATCATTGGAAAGGACACAATATCTAGCAGAAACAACATTAAATTAAATAGAATTTACCAGCTCTAAGCTCAATTTAAGTTTGTTTTCTTTTTAGTTTAAATATGTTAACACTTATTTGAAAAATACGAAAACAAAATCTTAAAAGTTTACATGTTATTATAAATACGAAACAGTTTATTATAACTCGAATCATATTTTGTTTAATAATATTCATACTTAATTTAAAAATGTTTGCAAAATATGTGAATGATTCAATATGACTCTTGCATGCGGAAGGCGTTATGCCGCAGGGTTTATGAGGTTCTCTCTAGTCTTAAGTGTAGATATATTTTTTTTAATTCGCGCCTCTAAAATTAAATTTTTGTCCAGACTTACTTTATTCTGCCCTTAAGTGTTTTTTTTTTCACAGCACGGTGTTTTTGTGGAACGAATTTACCGCGCTAAATGAGGGAAATGGGTTTGTGTTTACATAGAGTGTTAAGTGTCTGTCTTATCATACTTATTAAAATAATATATTCCACACTGCTTTGTCATGTTATGACAAAGCTTATCTTATCCAAAGAAGGTGCTGTGACAAACAGTATCACATATTGTGGAGTTTTGCAATACGTTCGCAATATTTTCCGCAAAAATTTTGTTTTTTACTCGGTTTTTATGGAAATTTACATACAAGTAACAAAAAATTTTAATTTTGTATATATCAACTATGTCAAACTCTATGCATTAATTATAAAAAAATAAGAAATTTTTCATATGATCTCGAAGCAGATTAAAAATACATTTTCACACATATATGTATGTTTTAATTATATATAAAATTTGTTAGGTTCGATATCATACGTTATTAAATATTACTATGGAATAAAAACCATTACTTTATAACAGTTGCGTCCAACTCATATGCACAATGTGCAAGCTTTTGCAAAATAGCTTTTTCACCTACAGCGAGCTTCGACGAGAGCTTTTACATATATGAGGGCACCATACAAGGATGCAAATTTTGAATTTCGAAATGTTATAAGTTGTACAATTTATTTAAGCCAAAACGCTTTAATAATTCTTTTGAAAGATATTTAAAAAAAGGTCATCTTCAAAAGGCTTGCTGTGCTTTGCTAAGGATAGAGCAACAACAAAAGGAATCTTTTGATATTTTTTTCATATTGAAATTGGTCGATTGGCAAATTTTTCTTTTGAAACTTAAATTTCTGTTCATCTACTAGTTTAGTCCTATCTAAATTTTTATTCAAAAATCTCTTTTGGCCTTTCAATGGTATGTTTATTATTGCGTTTAGCATTATAACCTCAATCCAAACATACGGGATCGCCGTCATTGTTTTCAATAAACAAAAACAACTGTTCACACGCTTTATTAAATGTATTTTTTTAGTGAACATAGACTGATCGTTGTGTGATTGAAAAGATAATTTCAAGTTAATAAAAAAGTACTACGTACTGAATTTTCCGTCCCTGAAAAAAAGCTCTTTACTACAAACACAAATATTATAGTGTTTGGACGACACTGCTTTATAAATGTAACAGAAGATGAATAAAATTGTGAAGATCATTTTGCATATATTATGTCGATCTCAATTTGTACTTTGAGAATCAAAGATGGTTGCCAGGGTAAATTCTAAAACTGAATGCAAAAAAGCTCATTTGTACGGGTAATCATTTATTATCTGTGGAAAAGTTATTTCGCATATCAATTTGAGTGGTTGATATATAAGCCTGTTTGAACCATGAGTTGTTGTGGGTGGGTCAAAAGAGTGGCTCGCCCTCTAGCACTGATTTTCAAAATTGTTTTCATCTCCTCTTAAATTTTTAAATTAGTCTTTTCTATTTCATAGTAACATTTGATTATTACAAATTATTAATATTTTACAAATTTCCACTAATTTCAATAGATTATACCAGGGATGGAAAATATGTTTTCTGTTATTGTACCAACCAGACAAAGAAATTGTACTTTTTCGATCCTCACGGTACCAAAATTTGTTCCGCTTTTTTTTTTAACAATTTTATCGTATTGAGTCAGATTTGCTTAGACACTTAAAAGACTCAAAAAAATTTGAATTGACGGGGTGAAACAAAATTCATCGTTAACCACAAAACTTGGTAAAATTTTACTCCAATTTTTATAAATGTCACATTTTTTTTTTCTGTGCGTCCGTCTCCCTTGAAGACAGGATTTGCTTTTAAAAACTTTAAAGGCATTTAATAGCTTTTTAACAATAATATATTTTTTCTTATTTTTTTTTTTTTTTTGTTTTAAGAGGTAATTTTAAATCAGCTGTTCAATCTTGCCACTATCAAATATTTTAGTACAATGTGTAATCAAACATTTGGATCATTTGATGTGACACCAATTTAGAGCCGGTTCAACTTACAACTGACTTTATTTTTTACTATAGTAGCTGAATAAATAAAAACAGGTTTTTAGTATAAAGTTGCTTTTAAAAAAAGTCTACTTTATGTTATGTTGTTTTATCAAGTTGTAATTCAAAATTTCAAATTGTACTAAATGAGCCGCGGTAGTACCACGGTACCCACCAAAGTAAAAATGTACAAAAAAAAGTACAATTGTACCATGTTTACCATCCCTGGATTATACTCATGCTGGCAAAAACATGTTACGTTTGAATTCTACATTATTTATTAAAATGCAATTATTATTTACTAAAATGCAGACATGTCGAGAAATGTTTAATGTATTTAAGGAACCGTTAAATATATCGAAAATTATTTTTTTCTTAACAATTTTTGACAAAATAATCACTTTTCAAGAATTATTACGAATTATCATATTTTCGGGTGGGGCAAAATAAGTTATATGATTCGATTTATAGTTTGAACTTGTTTTTCTGTATTTTTTAAAAGATACTTGGGAAATTTAATATTTAGAACGACACTATCAAACAACGTACTAAAATAATTTAATTTTTAAATCACTAACATATTAGTTGATCGCCTTCACATACATCGGATTTAAAGGATTTCTTATCGTTCTGCCATTCAAAATTTAAATAATCCATGATTATCGCAATAAAACCATTAGATTTTTAGATCTCTCAATATGCATCAATTTAAACTGTTTATTTAAAATTCATATATAATTTTAATATAATTTGTCTTTATCATATAAAGAATCCCACACTAAAAGCTTTTGTTTCTCTGGTAAAATCATATATTTCAAGTCATCTGCAATATTAAGACCCATATCAACTTCTTGCTTATCCAATGGATGCCATGTAATATTTTGAGTTTCAATACAATTTGGATTTGAAGTTTTAGCAAATGTTGTAAAAATATTAATAATTCTTTCAATAGTTTTATATTCTTTAGATAACTTATCCAATTTCCATGAAAGAATACTATACCATAAATATGATAAATCATCACCATGGGATGTTCCCTCATTTAAATTATCACCACATAAAAGTTTTCGAAAATGGTTGAAGGTAGGAGAATCAAAATCAAATCGATAGAAATATGTAGGAGCTTTTGCATAAGCTAAACGTGAGAGAAAAGTCCGATGAAAACCATGCCAAAAAGCTTTAAAGCCATGTAACTGCAATACCAAAAAAAAAAATGTAATGTAAGAGCAGATTACAATGTCTCATATACTTACTTCTACAAACTCTTGTATACATTCATCACTCGGTGTTTTATCTCCAAAATGAGCAGTGATTAAATTTTTAGCTTTAGTTATATTTATATCCATACTTTTATCTCTTACTTCCGGAGTTAAAATACTTTTTAGATCATTATTAACGGCCTTCATTGTTTCTGGAAACTTTTTGAATTGGGGATAAAAAAGTAAGCCCTCATCTACGCATCCCCCTATTATTAGAGGAACATCATTACCCCAGGCAGTTTTAAGCATTTCTCTAGGTTCTACAGGTATTACACAATCTTCTGTCTCATAAGGTTCTACACATGGACAAAATGTAAATAATACACCATTAAGTCGTTCCTCCTCCGACATTACATCATTTTGCACTAATTTATGTGGTTCTAGCGAACCCAAGAACTCTATTACTTGACGATCAATATTATCTCCATTATAACCATTTTCAACAGCCAATCGATAAGCCCGATCTTTAGGGGGATTATTGGCCCAAAAGTTTAATACAGATCCCGACATACAAATAGCCTTTTGAAATAAACCTTTAGTTTGTTTTGTAGCTGTTAAATAATGCACAGAAGCACCACCTGCACTGCAACCAAAAACTGTTATGTTTTCTGAATCTCCATTAAAGTGTTCAATGTGATTTTTTACCCATTTCAGGGCCAAAATTTGATCTTTTAACCCAGCATTGCCGGGAATTTCTAACTCAGGATCTTCAACACTAAGAAATCCTAGTAAAGGTAAAAAATTATGTAAAAAGTCAACGAATTTTGCAAAAAAAAAACTTACCCAAGGAATGTACTCTATAATTTAGTGTTACTACAACGACATCCTCTTTCATCAAATAATCTGGACTATGCCACAATTTAGTAGCTTCACCCATATGGAAACCACCGCCATATATCCAAACCATAACTGGCAAGGGTTTTTCTGTATTAAGCTGAAATAAATTACAAATATTACAACGCACCTTATATTGTATATATAGGGACTTTAACCCTCAAATGGTACGCAGGTGGAAATTCGCAACCATAAAAATTTCAAAACGCTGTAATTTTTTCTACAACTAATTTTACCAAAAAATTTACATTTTTCGGCGCAAAAGTGAGGGGTTGCCATGAGAAAGTTCAATGGTTGCGAATTTCCGTCTGTGCACCGTATGTGAGTGTCAAATTAATAATTCAAAAAATATTTTTGTGTAATTTGATAAAAAGATAAGTCAATTTGTTGGTCCCCACACGAAGAACATTTTACAAAATATTTATACAGATCAACAATAAACTTGATACCATACACAATGTACCGTGTAAAATAGTTAATCCCGCTACTATGTTAGGGTCATTTTATGACCCCAATCGTGTTTAACATTATCAAATTTCTAACTGGTGGAATATATTTGAAAGTTCTTCCTACTCAGTGCATAAATTGTTGAAATATATTATATTCGATTAATTACAACAACATTTTAGGCTTTAACAATTTTTTATTGCAAGTGTTTACACATATCATGTTCGAGACACACTATGACCTCTTATAAATTTTGAAAAATTGATTATTAATATAGTATAATATAATAAGTCCATTTCTTTGTACACTGTTACAAACGTTCGAGGTAGGATATTATTAATTGCAACTGATAGCTAGATAGGCTCCTGAAACGCTGTTTTCGAATCTTTTTAAACTAGAGATGATAGTGAGTTTGATGCTTACCTAGGACTTCTTATTCTTATTGGTAATGGTATACAATATTTCCTTTATATTATAATTTTATAATCGACATATTGTTCTTTTAGGAGTTTACCATTCATACGGTGAAAGTCTTAATTCTCTGTGGGACGTCCATGAAGTCCTTTTCTGAGAGCAATAATGTCTTTGGAGCACTTTAGCAATATTTCTCGTATACTAGCTTTTGACGATAGGCAAATAAGAAGATAAGAACAAAGAGGAGATAAACTTGTTCCTATTCGCAAATTTTATGAGCATGAAAGCGTGGATAGCAGCAGATTCTGACACCGCATTTTGCTTACAGTTCCAAATTTACTTGGGCAAAGTGTGAGACAATGCTGAACGGAACCAGGGCGAACGTGTTGTCCTAGACTTAGTTTCACCATATCGTGGAAGAAATGTGACTACCGATAACTTTTTTACGAGTCATAATCTTGCATTAGAACTGCTAAAGCAAAAAAGTACTATTGTTGGTAAAGTAAGAAAAAATAAAGGTTTTTTGCCGGTTAATGACCCAGCACAATATACTCAAGTAAATTTGTTTATCATGACAAATAAACTGTAGTTATGTATGTGCCGAGAATGGTTCACTTGCTTAGCACTTTTCACCATAACAGCAATATTTTGGAAGATCTTCCAAAAAAATTGCGGAAATAATTGAATACTACTCGACCAAAGGCGGAGTCGACACCATGGACCAAATGGTTGGTACATAATCGTGCAAAAGAAAAACCAATCGATGGCCAGTTGCCTTGTTCTAAAATTTACTAGATATTTCTGCTCTCAACGCTTTTATAATATGAACCGAAATATATCCTGAATGGCAGAAAAATGAACTGCACAAAAGGCGCTTATTTTTAGAGCAACTCGGCGAATCTTTAGCTCAAGAACATAACAAGAATCATAGTCGGCTTCCTCGCCCAGAAGCATCTGCATCATTAGTACGAAGAATTCGAGAAGAGGAAAGTGTATCAATGGTCTAGTGAACGGAGAAGGTGCAATACTTGCAAAAAATCTGTTTTTCCATTGCACCGATACATAATAAATGTATCTTATTGCAATAATTACAAGCCTTAATTTTTTTTAAACTATACAAATGTAAATTTTCTATATATGTGTAAAAATATGGGGTTATAAAATGACCCAAACATAACATGTGTATTTTTTTCAAACGTAGTAGCAGGGTTTAATATGTTCTAATAAGAATATATGAGAGATATAAATTTTGTATAAGGTATATTATTTCGATCTCTATGTTCGGGATCATAACTATATAGGGTCCGCCATCTAACGTTTTTTTTCAACTAGTGCTTATTTCGTGAATGGTAACACTTAGCTCATGTCTGATTTGACAGATAATTAGTTTTATCCTTCCGCTGAACGAATATGGTTGTCTATACGCTTGAACAACGCTGGGAAATATTGCGACATTATGTACTTTGAAAATCAAGGTAATGTTGCAGAATGTCATCTTTTCAATGTCATCTTTTCAGATGAAGCTCATTTTGATCTTGGCGGGTATGTAAACAAGCAAAATTGTCGCATTTGTGGGATGCCGTCAAAGATAAGTGTTACGCCGACAAGCCAGAAACAATTGACGCTTTAAAGGACAATATTCGTGAAGCCATTGGTAAAATACAGCTGCACACAATAGATAATGTGCTTAAAAATTGGACTGATCGTGTAGGCTACTGCATGGCCAGCCGAGGCAGCCATTCGAATGAAATTATTTTTCATTATTAACCGAAAGGATTGTACTTTCAAATAAAAAAAGAAATTTGAGAAAATATTCAGTAGTTTTTTTTATAGCATTTTCAAAAAAAAAAGTTATTTGGCGGACCCTATATGTTACTAAGGAATACTAAACACTAATTTATAAACGAAAGAGTATATATAATAATAAAAAATAAATTGTGAGGATCAGTGCTAGAAGGAG
The DNA here is from genome assembly GCA_949748255.1 of Eustalomyia histrio. Lineage (NCBI taxonomy): Eukaryota > Metazoa > Arthropoda > Insecta > Diptera > Anthomyiidae > Eustalomyia > Eustalomyia histrio. The sequence goes on from OX456523.1 coordinate 196,299,593, forward strand.
TGCACACCAGGGATGGAAAACATGGTACAATTGTACTTTTTTTGGTACATTTTTACCTTGGTTGGTACCGTGGTACTACCGCGGCTCATTTAGTACAATTTGAAATTTTTTCAAATTTTCAATTTATAACTTGATAAAACAACATAACATAAAGTCGACTTTTTTTAAAAGCAACTTTAAATTTAAAACTGTTTTTATTTATTCAGCTACTATAATAAAAAATAAAGTCAGTTTTAAGTTGAACCGGCTCTAAATTGGTGTCACCTCAAATGTACCAAATGTTTGCATACACATTGTATATTAGGAAGTGGCAACATTGAACAGCTGATTTTAAATTACCTCTCAAAACAAAAAAAAAAAAATAAGAAAAAAGTGTATTATTGTTAAAAAGCAAATAATGACTTTAAATTTTTTAATAGCAAATCCTGAAAAAGTTAAATTGCCCTCAAAGTTTTGTGGTAATTATACGAATACATAAAATTAAAGATAAATTTTGTTTCACCCCATCAAATCAGACTCAATACGATAAAATTGTTAAAAAAAAGCGGAAAAAATGTTGGTACCGTGAGGATCAAAAAAGTACAATTTGTTTGTCTAGTTGGTACAACAACAGAAAACATATTTTCCTTCCCTGGTGCACACTTTCGACCTGAACAACCGGGTCATCGTCAGCCTCCTGATGAACCACCAAATCCACAACAACTCATGGTATGAACAGGTTTATATATCAATCACTCTAAGGAAAATGACTATGCGAAATTACTTTTCATAGTTTGCAAATGATGTAAATGAGCTTTTGCACTCAACAAAAAAGTCTGTAATGGCAACTGAAAATTTTGCTAGTATTACGGAAAATTTTTCCAATGTGAGGCCAGCGGTATTTTCTTCATAATCCTAGCAACACATGTCGGCTGACGTATAGTACAATGATATTATTAAAAAAAATTAGTAGCTAAATATTAGTAAACTTTTGGTAAAGTGGAATTTAACAACATTTTTTTATTCTATTTATTTTTTTCAAAAAATATTTTATATATTTTTTTATATAATTTTTTTTTGCAAATCTGGCTTCAGAAATTTGTAAAATGGATTCTGAAGTTATCAACAAAAATTTGTAAGCATACTTTAAAAATTCTTTAATTTGCAAAATGTAAATAGCAAAAAAAAATTACTAAAGTGGGATTGAAAATTGTTTACAAATTTTTTTACTAACTTTTTTCTGAGTGTATTTAATTAACCTAGGCAATTATCATTGATTCTCAAAGCACAAATTCACAGGATTTTAAACTGTTTTCAATTCTGAGAATGAATTGGGAATGTCGCGGCCAACATTTAAATAAAATTATGTTTAACAAGTAAATGCCAGAGATCTTTCGGTTCATAATAAAGACTCCGACATACAATACTATTTTAAGTTTTTAAAAATGGCCTAAATTAATCACACTTTACAAACAGAATTTTGCATATTTTGTAAATTTTAATTGCAAGGTTCAAATAATGTTGATGAAGGTCGTAGCTAATAATATTGTCTGTGTATTTTCAATTACTAAAACCTATAATTTAAAAACCAAAAATGTTCTATTTATACAAAAAAACTTTAATTATGCTCTGGCTTAAGTAATATTTTTTACAGTTTTCTTTTGTTTTTATTTCAAAATAGATTTTTTGTTTGTTATTATGATTTTCGTTGCTGTACTTTGGAAGATTTTGTTTTAATAATGGAAGATTTTTTATAATTTTACTACTGACAACACTAATTAACACTCTCTTTACTTATCTCTATCTCTTATCTTTACTCACCTTTTTAGCAAAAATATTTAAATATAAACAATCTTCAGAACCATTTACTTCACCGGTTACTAAATTCTTTTGAACCGGTTTTATTTTAAAATCCAAACAATCTTTAACACCTGTCCAAGATTTTGCCGGACGAGGAGATTTGAATCGTAAATCACCTACTGGCGGTTGACCATATGGTATACCCTCGAAACTGTAGTAAATTTCATCGTAAATAGTTTTGGTTAAACAGCCTCTTATTTGTCCCACGGGTAAAGATATTTCTTGATATTTTATACTAAATCAAATTAAAAAATAAACTTTAAAATAAGAATCAATAAATTGATAAAAAAAACCTACATTTCTGTCATAGTATCTATTTAATTGTTGTGCCTCTCAGATTTGTTAACTAACTAAAGTTCAATAAAGTTTTTAAATATTATATCACATTTGTTTTCTGATACTAATTTTTACAACTTTTAAATAAAAAATTTCTAATAGTTGTACTTTATACTCAATTTAACGATAGATATCTTATGAATGGTCATAAATTAATATATCATAATTCAAATTGGAGTTTTAACATGATTTAAGCGTATTAAATGGTTTCTCTATCAAGCTTAATTCTCTTGGTATTCTTATCTCAAGTGTGGAAAATTAAATCGTTATGAGCCATCAGCCTATGATCATCGTTATGGTAATGATGAAACTCAATTGTCATTTATTTTATTTGCTATAAATTGATTCCAAAAAAGAAAAAAATAAAACTTTTAAAGCTTTTCACTTGAAATGAAACAGCCCTGTAGGAAATGTCGATAGTGACACTGTACTGATTCACTATTGACTTTGTCACCAGTACTGCTGACTAATTATGGCCCAACCAACGCTTTTTGCTGTAGGCATGTAACAAGTGCGTGTCATTGTGAATCTACACAACTATTGACTAGGTGTTGACATTGGAACCAGAGATTCACTAGTATATGTATTTTATGTAATTCTAGTCTACACTTTTGGAACTTTTTACTTGATCTCCACAATAGGAAGGAAATAAGATTAAACAAGTGTTTTTTTTTTTATTTGTTAAATTAGATATTTCATTAATAAACATTTTTTTTTTATAAATTTCATTAAGGTAAAAACAACTTTCGTGCAAATTTAATTTTGGTGTAGACAAATCTTCAAAAGATTGCAAAAAGTCATCCACAGGCTCCGTAAAATCTTCATCAGGCCCCACAACTTTTACTAAAATTTTTTGCCTCTCTTGTTATTTTTATATTTATACAAAATTGATTGTTTTTTTACAAGTTTCTTGTAATTTCTTTTGCTCATTATATATTTTGTTCCAATTTGTATATTTACTTTTTAAATTGATTTTTCTTTATATTTTTATTAAAAACTTTAATTTTGCATACAGCTATGCACATGTATTTTCAACAAAATAAAACAATAAAAATTCAACAACAAGCACAGTTTTGCAGATGCAAAAAAGGAATGTAAAAAGTATAGACGCTTTGTGGACATGTCACCAAAAAGTCACCTAAAATAGTCGACAAAAGTTTTGACTTGTAGACACTTGACCCCAGGCTTCCTACATGGAGTTTGTAACTTCTAATAAAGATTTAAGTGAGTAAATCGATTACTTTGTTGCCTCTTTTGGATTCTAAACACATGAATGACGGGGTTGAGTACGATTCTCTGCTTTATGTGTTTAGCTCAAATTAATCGAATGTCGACATTACTTGGTTATTTTAACTGTTGGTTATTACGTAAGCAAAAAATATAAAAAACTTACTTGTGAAAGAGTAAACAAAATTGCATTTATCTTCATGTTTGCCAGATTTCGGGGTTTTGTCTCCAAATTAGAGAATTTTTTTTACTGGTGTAAGGGAAATTTTTTTTAGGTGGAACAACGAATATTTTTATAGAAATAGAATGTTTTGTATAGTTACACTGTTCTCGACCCGGAAATTTTTTGCAAGTTTGAAATTTAAGAATTTTAATTTTTTTGTATACCAATTTTAAGTATCCACATTGCCTTTGTTGTACACTTTTTTTTGACACATTTTTTAAATATCTGAAATATATATTAAAAAAATTTTTCTAAAAAAATCTTCTTACACATGTCGAAATATAGGTTCAAGATCCCATAAAGTATATATATTCGTGATCCTTATGCAATTTTAAGTCGATTTAGCGATGTCCGTCTGTCTGACCGTCTGTTGAAATGGCGATCACGACGCGAAGACGCAAGCGGGGGTGCCTATTTTTACCCAGATAATTTAACATCCTCCCTAGTAGTTTGGTATTGAAAATGAGCAAAATCGGTCAAGCGGTTCAAAAGTTATGAGTGAAAATGTGAAGGTACCTAAATTTTCCATACAAATTGGTAACATTTTTCTGTAGTTATTTTTTTCTGTTAAGTAAATAAGTAATAATTTTATTAAGTCTTCTTCTTTTTCAATTAGTATATACGTATATCATCTTTAGCCCCTATGATTGCCGGAGGCTGGGCTCATATGGAATGAGGTAAGGTCCAGAGATATAGTAAACCAGATTGGGTTTTTCTGTTAAGCTTTGTTGGTTTTTCGTTTCATTCCATAAAATTTATTTGTTGTTTTTGTAACCAAAGACATTTATATCTAAATAAAGAGCAAAATACATAATTGCTTTAGTGCCGCTACTTTTGAATAGGTGGCGCTGAATTAAGTGAAACAATACCCTGCCATGGCTAGGTCCAAAGAAATTTATATATAAAGAAAGAGCAAAATGCATAATTGCTTTAGTGCCGCTACTTTTGAATAGGTGGCGCAGAATCACATTAACACTATACCCTGCCCCATGGCCTTGGATTAGGCTTTTAATTAATTTATTTACCAAAAACATCTTAATGAATATTGATTTAAAAAATCAAAGTATAATATGCACCTAAAACATATATTTTTCATAGTTTTTGGCAAATATTTATTTATGTTACGAAGAAAATAGAAAATCAATAATACTCTACTGCATATATATTGTAGCACAATATGGCTAACTAGCTCTGCAGCAAAAAATGCCTAATGACAAATAGTTACAACTCATGTTCTTTCTTTAACAAATTAATTTCTTTGCTGTATTCTCTCCATTAGACAAACACACTTCAATTTTTTTAAGAAAAAACATTCGTTACAACTATTTATAAATACGTGGCGCATCAGAAAGTGCATTCTCTCCATTGGGTATATTCAGCTGCAGAGCTAGTCCCCAGAAGCCGGAACAAGATTGAGCATATGACAAAAACTATGCTTTAAAATGTGTTTTTTGTGCAGTCCATGGTTAAAAAAACTAGTGAAAATGTAAAGGTGCCTCTAAATTGCCTATACAAATTTAGTAAAATTTCATAGTAGGGACCGGTACATAATATATTTTTTCATATTTTTTTCACCAGTCGCTGAGCAGTAATTATTTTGTATTCATCTCAAAAATTTTTTCACCACTAAAAATTTTTTTCACCACAAAAAATTTTTTCACCTCAAAAATTTTTTTCACCTTTAAATTTTTTTTCCACCAAAAAAGTTCTTTTCACATCTAAAAAAGTTTTTCACCTCAAAAAATTTGTTCATCTACATAACTTTTTTATATTATTTGTATCAAAAAGAGTAGAGAACATCTTTTTAGGATATTGGTGGAGGGTATTCAAAGATTCGGCACAGCCGAATTAAGCCCCTTTTTACTTGTTTTTTAATAACAAAAATGTCCGCACATGCGCGGATTGTTTTCCACACCGCAATTTGTGTACAGTTTTTGAAATTTAATGAGAAAATAAAAACCAAAAGCTTAGACATTTTTGATTGGACTCTTTAAGTCTGTACGAGGTAATTTTGGGTAAAGTCTGGTTAAATGAGAGTATGCAATAAATTCTCTCACAAAACCATAAAAATGTCCAAAATACTGCGAACGCACAAAACCACATTTCATACCCAAAAATAAACGCCAAATTTGTTCATATTAAAACAAAGTTTAAATAATAAATATATTTGAAATGGTAAATATCTATTTAAATTTTCAAATGTCTTTTTTATTATTAAGAAGGAAAAGTTCTTTATAGTAAATATTTATTTAACTTTAATTTTTTTCAAAAATGTAAAACATCTAATTTATTAGCAGCAGCTGATGATTTGACAATTTTACCATTTTACCCAAACAAAATGTACGGGCAAGTTCTGGTAAAATGAGAAACACAATTGCTCTCTCATGAAAGCTCTCATTTACCCAATTTTTGTTACAACAAACGCTTTTTGGTAAGATTGGGTTGCCGCGGGCACCTGCGGTAATGTACGTCGAACACACCTTTTATTTAGTGGTTTAAAATCTGACAAGTCTACCCAGCAAAAACGGGGTTTAAACTACTTACCACCCTATTTACTTGCTTAATTACTTTTGTTCGCGATGTACCAAAAGAAATGAGTGATCATTATCTTCTCACTTACAAAATACACAAGGTAATGGGTTGTAATTACCCTCTCGCTTACAAACAACCAAAAAATAATGAGTACCCATTACTTTTTTGACATCGAGAACAAAAGTAATTAAGCGAGTAAATAGCCTGGTAAGTAGTTGACACAATGTTTTTGCTGTGTATCATTTTTTTGTCTTCAACAACATAACGAAGTTTTGTTAAGATCCGAAGGTTGCACTATTGTAAATTCCATGTAAGCATAATACTATTTTATTGAGAGAGATAAAAAATTCTTCATTTATTTACCTTCCCAGCAAAATAAAAGCTGAAGAAGAAGTAGTTAAACACTACATCTAGTGAAACCGAAGTTGTGAAAATTTTCGGTGAAGCATTAATGATTTTAACATCGGCGTGTCATTGGGAGGAAGTCGTTTGTTTCGGTGCTATGAAAAATCGATAATCAGATGGACTTTTTCATAAGTTTACGAAAGTTGTTAAATACAAAAACTACCATTAAAATTTGAACAATTCTCCTTAACCCATTGTAAAGCTAAAGCTCCTCCATAAATATACACCATGACAGGTAAGGGTTTTTCACTGTAAAGCTACCCAAATATTTTAAAATTAAACTTCAGATTAAATATAGAAGTGTGACACATAAACGGACCCCTATTATTTTTCGGCCCGATCACATGGCTACGGGATAAAAAAATTTGGAAAAGTAGGAGGGTGAATGAGTGGGGGAAATAGGTCTAATAGGGAATAGGAAGCGTAGAACAATGGAATATCAGAAAAACTTATTTTCAAGAAGCTATTTTGTAGTATAGTTACAAGGCATGACATTTCAAGTCAGTTGTTTTCGGTATTGTTTAAATATTAAAACTTTAGAGGCTTCAGCTGTCAAATATGTACAGTAGGAAAAAGTTTCATATATTTTATATGTGACTTGTATTTTTGTGTTATTCGTGCTTACTGCCTACATCTTCCGAAACGCTGCTTTCTCCTATATTTTTTTATTTAAAATTCTTGGTACCTCTGAATCACATCATCTGTTCATTAATTGTATATTCTCTATTACATACTCGAATTTCAGCAAGATGAAAGTTTATGGCAAGACTCTTGTAATGAGTTGAAGTAGTTCCATCGCATCCAAAGGATGACGTCGGTCACTGTATGAAGATCCCACTACAAAGAGTGGTCCAAATACATATATTTTTTTAAATCAGATGTTATTTAGACACTGATCGATTTTTTTCTTTTTGAAATATTCTTCAAGCTCTTCAAGCTTTGCGCTTGAAGAACGTTGAGCAATATTGAAAACTTATATCAAAAGTGAGCGCTGTGTTGCTCAAACTGAGCTATTGTTGTAAATAAGTTTTGGCCGAAAGGAAGCACCCACCACACGTGCTATATGCAAGTTTGTGCAAAAAATTTTGTTAAACTGGCTTGCTAGTAGATAACACTCATGGTCCAAATCGTCGAACGGTGCGTACCGATAAGAAGGTGGCTGCTATGGCCGGAAGTGTGCAACTGAATCGAAGAACATCGACTCGTCATCAATCTTAACAACTCGTCATTTTCCAACATGTTGAGATTTTCGCACAAATATCTCGGATATTTCGCTAAAAAGGTCCATCGCTGAGCTAGATGGAAGGAAACCGAACATTCACTTCTTTACGGCTTCTCAGTTTAGGCCCTACAGAAGCTACAATCGGACATCGAATTTGGCAGAAAACTCATCTTTTTTGACAAGGCGCATTTTCATCTCGGTGGATATGTCAACAAACAAAATTTGCCACCTCTAGGGATCGGAAAACCCCAATGCATACACAGAGAATGGAAGTAACAGAGCCATGATTATAAACTTTTATTAGGCTGAAATGGAAGATATGAACTTGGATACTCATTAGATGGCGGGCATGATTGCTTATCAAATCGTGATGACAACATGGTCCTGGCGATGTCAAATGGCCGTCTCGGAGGTGCGATTTGGCCACTTTAGAATTTTTTTGTTAGGTGCCGTTAGAGACCGATGTTATGCGAATAATTCAAACGATCTACACCTTTAAGGATAATATCATCCAAGCTATTCATGAGATAGTGCCAGAAACTGGCAAGAAATTCTTTGAAAATTGCACTGGCAGGATGAGCAACTATGAAGCCAGTGTAAGCGGAAACAGGAATAAAATCGTGTTCCATAAATAATGAGAATATTTGTTATTTCTAATAAAGCCATAACATACCAAAAGAAATTAAATTTAATTCATTTTATTTAATTTTTAAATTTAGACGCAGAGCAGCACTTTAACTTTTACATTTTCTGGGAAATTTTTTATATGTTAATTTCCCAGCAAAAACATACATTACCAAGTAATTAAGGGAGTAAGTATCACACAAAGGGTTTCACTAGTTACCAGGCTATTTACTCGCTTAATTACTTATGTTCGAGATGTCCCAAAATTCATGGGTGGCCATTACCCACTCGTTTACAAAAAAAAGTGAGAATAATGAGTTACCAGCATGTTTACTTATAGAGAAGAAATAAGTGGTTGCTTACAATAGTAAAGTAAGTAGTTACTCTTAGTAAAATAAAATTTTCTTATTAAAATAAATAGATAAGAATAATTTTTATTTAAATTTATTAAAAAAAAATATTTTAAATATCCACTTTTTGCATACAAACACTTAAGTTTACATAGAAATATTAATTTTTTTACAAAATCACTTTTTACAGCAGATAATTTTCTTTTTTATTATATAATATTTCGAAACAAATTAATCAATAATATAAAAGAAACAGAAATACGAATTCGGTACTTATTTCAGTAACTACCAGTAGATCATTATTTTGCATGTACATATAAGTATTTACTTCTATCATCCATCCATTATCAGTAGGCCATTATTTTGTATTTTAAACTAATGCAAAATGTAACGACCTATCATTACATAGTAATCTACACAGTAATGACCAGTCATTACCATGTTTTTGATGGTTTCGTATTATTTGGTGTAATGTCTAGAAAAATCTTATTAGTATGGTATCTCGTCACTATACCAACAATGAATGGACACAGAACTAAGTTATGGATTTTTTATTTATAAAAATTGTTTAACACTAAAAAATTGAAATATGTATTCTTTCCTTTTGAAAAATATTAAATTGAATAGCTTAAAAATTTTTGACATAATTTACAAAAATTGATTTTTTAAAACCAAATAAAAATTTTAAAATTTGCCGAACATAAAATAAGACATGTGTATCACCACATTAGCATAAAATGCTGCATAAATAAGTATTTAACTTTTTAATTATTTTTTTTAAAACATACTTTTCACTTGTGGACTTTAAGAAGTTATTGTGTTTGAATTTCTTGTTCTCTTTATTTATTTTTTAATTTTGTGTGAGTTTTTATATTTCCCATTTTAACTCTCTTTGTTTGACATTTTTTTGAGTTTTATTTCTAAAACTTAACTTAAACCTTTATTTCTATTAATTTTTAACTTTTTGCTTCTTTGGTTCAGGGTAAATGTCAATAACAAGTGCAGAAAGAAAGTCTGACAATACAAAGATAATTTTAATTAAAATTCCATTTCGTTGGTGCGCCATTAGAGTATTCAAAAACCCGGCCTTTTGAAAAAACCAGTTTAGGTTTTCTTCGAAAAATCGAATTTTAAAAAAACCGGTTTCGGTTTTTGCAGAAAAAACCGGTCAATCGGTTTTTTTATTGTTTTTATTACAAACAAAAAGAAATTTAATATATAAAGTAATAAAAATAAAAAAATACATTCTTTGAAAAAAAATATACCATTTTATTTGTTGGTTTTAATATTTTTTAATATAATATCCTAAAAATTAATATTATAAAACTATATTCATATCAAATGAATAGAGATCATTAAGTTTGTAATTTGGGTAAAATTAGGTACGTTAGTAATTTAAACGTTTAAAGCATTTGGCAATAAATAAGTTTTTTTAATATTACATTTTGAATATGTAAAAAGAAAATCTATTTTTTACTTCTAAAATAATATTTTAGAAATAATATGCAATTTAAATGTTTTATTTATGCCATAAAAACGTACAAAACGAACTTGGAAAAATCGATAAAAATGGGAAAAACATTAAAATTTTACTTCTTTTGATTTTTTGGTTTTAAATTGTCACTCTAAAAGAGAAAAAAATACGTCACCACATAGGCATGACGTCACCAAAGTCGGCACCTAATCATAACTAACCATACCAAATCGCATCTCCCAACTAAAGGTGTGTTCACAGCGATAATGCGTTAAAAACTTTAAATGCGTTTTTCTCAAAACTTAATTTTCACACACTAGGTACCTTTTCTCGGAGAAGGTCACATATAATGATGAATGATTTTGTACAGTCTCTTTTTAAGGATTTTTAATACTGTTTGTTGTGTTATTTAGATCAGAAATTAAACTATTTGAATTTGGAATATCCAAATGTAAGTCTTCATCGGAATCAATCAGACTTACATCTAAATCTTCATAACCTAACAAACGATTATAAAAGTGTTCGGAAAAAATAAAAGAGACCAAGAAACCCAGTTGGTGATGTAATTAAAAAAACCGGTTTTCGGTTTTCTTCGAATTAACAAAATATTCGAAACCAATCGGTTTTTAAAAGAAAAGAAACCGGTTGACCGGTTTTCGGTTTCGGTTTTTGAATACTCTATGCGCCATCGTAAACAATATGCAATTTTTTATTTTGGTTTTATTTTACATTAAGGAGTCTATCTGCGTTTATCCAACGAAGCGTTTCGCGTTATCTCTACTGGTTAGCAAAACGTTAGCAAAAACTCCTATGTGAAACCCATAGTAGAAATTTTCCGATAAAAACACGTACGCGTTTTACTACACATAACTGTTTTTGATTTAAATTTTTATTTTAATATTACTTGTTTTTGACATAAACACGTATACTAGCCATGTAAGACAAATGTGAGGAAACTGCTAAATTTGAAGCATTTGATAAAGATGAATGGTAAAAAAATAATTTAGAAGTATTCTTAGAGGCGGAAAGAAACAAAGAGTTATGGATGATAAGAAAAAAATATGAATAAAAAAGAGCCAGAAAAATAAAACTCAAATTGTGTATACATCTCACTCCTTTAAATTAAGGTACAACCGAGTAAAAATCTAATTACGAGAAGACCATCTTCGATAAACCGAAATAAAATATATGTTAAGTTGACTGTTATTTTTGAAATTTTCTTTATATCTTCGATCTTAGAGCAAAAAATTGGTCCTTTCGAGACAAAAACATCGATATACCAAATTAGCTTTTCTGCTTTAGAATTTCACTACTAGGTAATGGTAAGAGATTGATGCATATCCAAACCAAACTGTAGCCTTATTAAAAATTGTCACTATTACCATTAAGATGGCACTTAACATTTCACGTCTCAAAGTTTTATGTGTATTAAATTAATTTTTTTATTTCATTTAAATCGTCCCCGATTCTGTTCTAAGTACACTGAATTTGATTAAATATTTTGGTTTTAGTTTTAGTTAAACCTAGTGGATACTACAAATAACATACGTGTAAGCATACAATTTGACAAATAAATTTACTTATGAAACTATTTTTGTTTAGAAGTTTTAATATATTTTTGATATGTTATTTTGGTAAATGAATGATATTTAGGTGGATTTTATAAATTATTTATTTTTATAAATTAATTCAATGCAAAGAAACATATTAGTAAATTATAGACAATAAAAATTTAAAAAATTTGATCGGAGCTAGCAGGATAGAATACTAGTATTTTCGGTTGTCGCTACACAACCATCCATGCTCCTTTTGGGTTCGTGCTTGATGATTGTTAATTTTATATTGTGTATTTGGAAACAAATTAAAAAAACCCGAAAACAACAACATCAACGAAATTTAACAATTTTTATATTTATCCTCTGTTTTTACAGTTTTTGTTTTGAACTTTAATATATTAAGAATTCAATAAACAAAGCTTATGAAGCAGTTAATTTAAAATATTTGTTCTAATCAAATATTACATAATCCTTTGCTATCAACATAGATTATATTGTAAATTTTTTGCACATTTTTTTTTACAAAAGGTGCTTTTTAACATTTTTGCGGTGACTTATTGAGTTTTGATGCACATAAGCAAAGATGATGCAAAAAACTTCTTACTATTTCAAGGTTCATGCTGTTTTAAAAGGGGATAAAAAAAGTGATTTTCAATTTTTGCGATTCCTCATGTATCAATTGTAATAATACAAAAGTGTTCACGCTAGGTAAATTTTTATGATCGCTTCAAATTGATTGTAGTTATGTACATCGCAAGTACTATAAATGATTATTGTTAGTTTGTGTTATCATAACTGAAAAATTCTGTTAAAAAGCCGATTCATTTAATTGGCAACAAATTTAGTTATCAGAGTAAATTTATTGTATGTTAGTATATATTTTAAAATTTTAAATTTCTAGAATATATAATGAAATATTTTTTTCTTATCAGTAAAATGCATTTAACTATTACGATATCAGAGCCAAGGTAAAAGAACTGTGGCAGTGATTAAGAATATATGGTTTAGTGTTACTTACCTTCTTAGCATAAACATTTAAATATAAATAACTGAAATATAATAACTGATAAGAAATTGATTTTTCTGCAAGGGTTTACTATTTGTTACCGTACAATCAAATGTTTCAGTCCAGAGCGCTCTTTTCAAAACTATAATATAAATCATCATAAACAGATTGTCGTTGTTTTTTACAAATAAAACTCACTTTCTCTTTAAAAGCTTTCAGGTTATCTCTAAAACCAACAAATTTATTGAATGTGTACATTTATTGACAAAATAAAATCTAATACAAATTTACATTAGCCTTTCTAAATAACTGATCTCTTATACGACATTTTTCATACTCTGGCTGGGTAATTATTTTTGTTGATTCATAATTGATATTTAAGCATTTGGGTAAACCTTTACGATTAACGGGCTCCCAATAGGCTGGCTGAATTTTGCTATTTGTAGGATTTGATGATTTTGCAAATGAATAAAATGTTTCTATCATTAGTTCAATGCATTTATATTCTGGAGTGCTAGTATCCAGTTTATATGATCCAGGCATAAAGAAAATATAAGATAGTTCATCAACATGACCCACACCTCGAACATCGGGACCACAATGTTTCACACGATATAGATTGAAGAAAGGTGAGTCAAAGTCAAAACGATATATATAAGTGGGAGCTGTAGAGTTTTGTAAACGTGATTGTAAGATGCGATGTTGAGAATGGTAAAAATGATAGGATTCAAGCTGAAATGAAAGAGGGCAAATACATTTAAGGCAATAAAGAGAATGTAAATCTCTCTGTACATAAGAAAACCTACACACACAAAAAAAAATTTGTCAGTTCGCAACAGGAAATTCTGTCATTACGACTTAAATCGGTTGGTACAACTGAATATTATTTTTTTTTCAACAGAACTTGGTTAATACAACTGAATTTTTGTTGGAAAATCTAATTAATTTGGCAATTAAGCAATTTAAATAATATTTTTGTTGGGTGCATTCCTCTGTTTTGGCTTAGCATCAGATTTGATTAATTTAACGCAATTTTTGTTAAATTAATTAAAAATTAGTAAAACTACAGTTTAGGTTTTTTTTTGTAATTATACTAAGGTGTAAAATTTGTGCAATGGTCTTGAAAAACAGGAATATTCTCTAAGAATATATATAGATATTTTGTAGTAATAAACATGCTGCCCGCTTTGATCTAACTCGCTAAGTTTTCGAAAAATTCCAGTGGTCAAGTGAGGCTTTAACCACAGGTCTATTTTAGAGTGAAGATTACCTTTTTACGTGAGTGAAGTAAAGCCAGGGGCAGTCAAATTTTTATTCCATTTGACTTCATATCTGTTAGTGTGTCATTTACAAAAATCCGTAGGAGAAGAATTGACGACATCTTCGAAACTTCTAATACATTGGTAGAAAAATGGTTATAGAATAGAAATAAAAAACCACCTTAACCATCGAAATGGCTATTATCTCAAATACTTGAAATCAAATCCTTTGTATTACAAATTATTAATTGTGTGTCATTTCTTCTATTGATAAAATATTTATTTAGATTTTAATGAAATTTGGAGGGTAGAGAAAATACTAAGGCAAGTCAATAAATCTTTACAAAAATATAGGAAAACACATTTTGTTGAGTAGAGTCTTTCTTATGCTCGATACACTTTATCCAGCGATTCTCCAATTTTTTTAAGCAATACGCAAAGTATGATTTGGGATGGTCCTCGAAAAAGGCTTGTGTTGCAGAGATGATCCTCTCATTCGATTCGAATGTTTGTTAAGATTTGGAAACAGGAAATAGTTGCTGGGAGACAAATCTGAAGAATAAGGCAGATGTGGCAACAATTTGAACCTCAACTCGTGTATTGTCTTCATTGAAACTGCTCAAGTGTACACCAGAGCATTAATTTTTGGTTAAATTGAAACAATAATGACGAATAATATCCTCAAAAAAACTGTTATCATAACCTTACGAGCAGAGCACTATCTTTGCATTCCTCGTTCATACCTGGTATATAGTGGTCAATCCAACGCTAGTGTATCGGCGATTAAATTCACCAGTATAGCGACGGAAAAGCTCTAAACTTCCTTCTATGTCAGTCACACGATTGCGATTATTTTCAATTGTTAGCAAGCACTACACCCATCTTGCCGATTACATTTTGATGCCCAATTTTTCGCGTAAAATTTAAATCGCTACAGCATGTGAAATTCGAGTGCCCTAAACTAGTTCATGCATTTTAATTAGTCGGGCACTCAATACTATATCGTGGATTTTATAGATGATTTCCGAAGTAACTGCCTAAACTGAACATTCTGAACGATGTTTATCATTTATGGCAGTACGACCGCGTTTTAAATTATTTATCCAATGTTAGGTAGTCTTAAACACTTATGCAGATGTGCCATGCACTTTGCCTAACTTATCTTTGATTTTCTTAGATGTTTTGCCTTTCAAGTAGATTTGTTTGTTTTTGAATGAAAGAATTATGTATTTTTCTTTTGTAACTTGAAATTTATCAAATACCTACTTTTTCTTAGTGCTACTTATATGATTTTGTAAATACTTATTGACTTGCCCTCGTCTTTACAGGCATTTGCAGGAGTAGTGCGTATATTTATTAATTTTTATCCTTACATTATTTGTGCAAACATGATGAAAATATAAAATATCTTCTCTAAGAAGATTCAAATAAATTTGATGACGAAGTAAATATTGAAGAAAGTAAAAGCACTAAGAAAAGGACTTATTTGTGTCCCTTTCTTGGACACGGTTATGGATCCAAAAATATGCACAAAAATACGATCGGCACAGTTTTGGCAAAGCATCGACGACGGACGTTTATGCGTTAGCATAACATGGGTTCAACAGTGTTGACAGTATTGTACTGTTAATCGTTCGATAAGAGCTGCCAATCGTTGGTTGGAGCAAACTTGCTACCCTTGGCACAATGCCAATAATTACAAAAAATTTGGTGCATTTTTGAAAATTTTTATAAAAACATATGTTAAAAAGCAGCAACCCCGTTCGGCTATGGACTTTTAAATAAATTAATTCTTCTTTAAACGTATGCAATGTTATAAAATATTAAAAAAGTTTTAACAACTGAATTGTTGTAGTATTGGTGAAATTAGTACTGTTAAAGAGCTTTGCGGATGCAATTGGAAAAACACTAGTTTTTACAAAAATAATAATATTTTACTATTACAACATTAGTTGTACCTTTGGTAATTTATTACAGAAAGGGTTTTTCAAGCAAAAACAGTAGTACGGCAGTTATATTTTTCTTGTACGGTTGGCAATTTCTGCCTGAGTTACTACACTTTGAAAAGAAAAAATACCTTAAAATACATCTAGAAAAAGTTTTCTAATTAGAATAATTCTTGATAACTTACCTCCAAAGCACATTGATAATTTTCAATTTTTACTTCTTTTTCACCGAAATGTAAATCACGAATATTTTTAGCTAACTCCATTTTCAATTTCGGATCATTCAACTTTTTTAATTTCATTGGTAAAAAATATTCTAAATTTTTACGGAATTTCTCATATAACGATGTATCTGTAGTAAAACGTTTATACTGTATTAAAAGCTCATTAGAAGTACAGCCCATCATTAATGGCAAAGCATTAGACCAAGCGTATCGTTGTAGCATTACTGGATCACCATGTATAATAGTATTTTCATCTAACCAGGTTTCAGCGGTTGGAGTAAATGGATAAAAATGATTTTTATCTTTTTCCTCTTTAGTCCATACATCGAAACCAACTAGTTTGTTACAATCCACTTGAGTAAGAAATTTACATAATTCCTTTTCATTTTCTGCACAACCTTGAAAGCCCAAATGTTTAGCTAATCGGTATTGTAAATTAGGCACCTCTGCCATGTCGATAGAGAAACCAGCCATTAAGATTGTTTTATGAAATAGTCCCTGTGCTGCTGGTGATAACATTAATAAATGAGCTGCCGAACTACCAGAACTATGACCAAATAATGTAATATTATCTACATCACCATTAAAGTTAACACAATTTTCCTTAATCCATTGTAGTGCTAAAACTATATCTTTTATACCAGCATTACCGGGTATTTCTAATGATTTGTCGACAAAACTAGCAAAACCTTAAAAAAAAATAGAGGATGATATTTCATCAGTGTTAATTTTATTAAACTCATCTCTTTTACCCAATATGCCTAAACGATATCCAATAGTTATTAGCACGACATCCTTCATCATAAAGTAGTCGGGACCCCAAGATAAACGTGTAGCATCACCAGTATTAAAACCACCACCATGTAGATAAACCATAACGGGCAATCGAGGACGTGTGTCAAATTTTTTGACATATGCATTTAAATACAAACAATCTTCAGAACCTTGTATTTCTTGAGCATAACGATTCCATTGTAAACTTTTATTAGCTACCTGAGTACAATCTTTAACGCCCTGCCACTTTTTAACAGGCAAAGGAGCTTTAAATCTTTGACCACCTACTGGAGGTTGGGCATATGGTATACCATCGAAACAATAGTACTCATGACCATAAACAGTTTCCCTTTTTTGTCCTTTAATCTGGCCACTTGATGTTTCAATTATGGGGTTTTCAATACAGCTTTAAATTAAAAATGAAAAATTATGCTGATAACAAATTTAAATATTTTTTTTATCTCTCGATTAACTTACTCGGTGGCCATGGTATTAAATGGTTTTCGTGTCAAAAAGACCTACGGTTATGACACTTGTATTATGACTGAAATGTTAAAATTGTTTTAATGGTATTTCTACGTGTATTATCATCATCTTTCCAAAATTCATTAGTTTGTTTTGGTAAAATTTTATCAATGCCCCACTAAAAACCAGAACTGGGGGTTGTTTAGTACATTTAAATTAACACACTTAAAAATTTGTATTCACCATTAGGTTGGTTAGATTGAAAAAGAGGAATAGGACGTAAATAAACTTTTTAAAAACGACTCTTGTCTTAAAATAGTATATACTCTTAAGTTGTAATGATTAAAAGTTATTACAATTAGAAAATGTATATGTACATGTAAAATTAAAATATATTTTTTGTAATTTTTTATAGTTTTCGACATAATATTTAAACCTTTTAATGTGAGATTGGGCTGCTAAAAATCATAGAGAACAACTTGAATATATTTTTCGATTACAGTTATATTGATATTTGATTAATGACAGCTCTATTTACCCCCAGGTCTGCTTAAAGCCAAGATAAGATGCGAATTTGAAAATAAAACAATACAAAAGCATGTAAACAAATTAAAATATGTTTATCAAATTATGCCTTGTTCTATGTATGACTATTTATTATGTAGTTATAAGGAATCCAAATTTGTAGTAGTTTAATAGAGCTTTCATAAAAAAATTAAATTAATTAAAAAATTTTTTTTTGCGAAAAGTTGTATCAACTAAACCTAATGAAGAACCAGAAAAAGAACTCCAACCTTTTATAAAACTCTTGAACTTAAAACCATAATATTTGTTATGAATTTCAATACCAATTCTACAATATAAGGGCTGTTTTTTTGAAGTCCGTTTACGGGCAAGAAAGCGCAGTCTGGACGTCTAATTTTGTATTACTTTATCGAGCATTACTGACTATATGTCACGAATTACACAAACAATGTTGGCCTCCAAGGCGTCAATTGCTGCTGGTTTATCAGCATAAACCAGTCACTTCATGTGGTCCCACAGGAAATAATCGAGAGGTCGTCAATTTACAGGTTCATTTCTCAAAATCAATTTATTGCCAACTTTTGATTTCTTTAAGGCGATGGTTGCGGTCGCCGTTAACACCTAGCGCCAGCCTATTGAAATATCTTGCGAAGATCAATGTCATTCATTTTCTCATGGTGCGGTAGCGACCTCCATTGTCCGTAATGCAATGGTAAGTAGACGAGAGGTTTCAGATACTTTGGGGACTACGACCGAAATTTTTCGAACATATTTCTCAAACAAAAAGTTAGAAATTTACAAATTTGCACATTTTCACATTTGCACTTTTGCACATTTGCACAATTTCACATTTGCACATTTGAATTGGTAAGGAATCTATGTACCAAATTTTAACCTTCCAGCTCCAGCGGTTTTGGCAGGCTATCAATGGGGAGAATTTTCCGCTTTTTTTGCCCCTCTGCTTTGGATTTTCCAAAATTCACGCCATAGCTGTGGAGAATGATCCTGCATACCAAATTTCCGCTTTCTAGTTTCAGCGGTTTGGGCAGGCCGTAAAGAAGGAGACTTTTCGCCCTTTAAATTTTACAACGTCACTGGCCAAAATTGTAAAATGTACCTTATTAAGGAGTTAGCGGATACTCCCAGGAAGGCATATTTCAAATTTCAGGTTTCTAGCTAAAGGGTTTTGGGCAGGCCGTGAATGGGGAGCTTTTCCCACTTTTTGCCCCTACCAAAAAGAGTTTCCAAAAAACCCCATATTAGCGGAGGGCGAACCCGCTGGGCGATGTTGAATGAGTGAGTGAGTCAGACAGTCAATAACGTTGTTCCATCATCCAGGGCTATTTTTAGAATGACAAAATTAACCTTTTGAAGGTATCACAATCACATTTTTTTTTATTTCACAATATTTTATATTTTTTTATAACAATTTGATTTTGTTTTAAAATCTATTTTTGACTTATTATTTTTTGAATACTGGTAAGCAAATAAGTGCTTCAGTGGTAATTTAAATTTTAACAACTTTCATAGATACGCTGTTCGAGTAGAATGTCTTCCGTTGGTAGCTACGTCGAGCTTTTATCTGTATACAAATACTAGGCGCAGTTAGTAAATTAGCCAATATACATCCCGTGTGGTGTAGAGCAGTTTTGGAATACGATTAACTTTTTTCTAACTTCGCACCATGAAAAACCATAAAATTAAGTCGTTTGCAACTCTCGGATCACTTTACTGTAAGTTTTTTGGCTGCGAGAAAAACACAGCCACGAAACGCTCTGTTTTTATTTACGAAAGGGCTCGTTAGGTCTAACTCAACAATTGTAATCGACAATTTTCTGTTTTTTAGACGACAATGTTGATACTGCTGCTGAAGTTTGGACTTAAATTATTTATTGCCTGAAAGTGAAAAAACATGAAAAAATGCATTCAGATCCAGAGAGGAAGAACCTGCTGCTCAAAAACATGAAAGCTAAATGTCTCAAATTTCTACGAAACGATCAGAATTTACGTGGTAAAGTTCTGGGCAATTTTAGGTCATTCTTTAAAAAAGTTAGAAATAATGCTAATATAATAATGTTCTTGCGAATCTCGACTTAGATAAGTGAAACAATGCACTTTAACGCTATCGAATTCATTGGCAACCCTTTTCAGCGTTTCGTTGGAAAGTTGCTAATGTCCAGCCCATCAAAGCTTATTGCTTTTAATGTTCGTGATGACTTCAAACACATTCATATCTTGGGATCGCACTATAAGAGTTATTATAGAAATGATCTTATTAAATGATTTTCAGTTAAATGCAGGCGATCATAGTCCAAGCATTGTGCACACAAAAACAATAATGAGGATTATATTGCATTAGCTGGCATATATAGCCTTTTTTTGTGTGAAATTAAAGAAAGTAGTTGTATTACCTTGGCTATAGGTAATTTTACTAAAAACAGGTAACATTTCAAAAATAAGTTTGAAATTTTGTACGTCAATTTTTTCAAGGGATAAAATTAGTGTTTTTCATAGATATGTACACTTATTGGATTATATGTAAAAATTAAATTTCCAGTTTCTGAGTGTAAAGATTAGCAAACCGCCCTTCTTCTGCGTAGGGGTGGAAAATCCTGCAGGCTCAAGGAAGTGAATCTACATCTGTTAAATAATTTAAAATTATAATTTCTTTGTGATCTGTTTCAAATAGCTTGCCCGACACTATTGGTGCTAAAAAAGAGAATTTGTAATTTATTGGCAAAGTGTATTTCGTATTACACAAATGAGTTATCCAAAGATCGCAATCTGCTCAGGGAAGTATTATTTTCTTAGCTTTTACACTAACTCTATATTGAACAATAAAAATATTATTCTAGCATCCCAAAAAAATAACACTCCCTTATAATAATTCTGAAGGTATGGGTTAGTGGTTTTTATCAGATTCTATTGTGGATATAGAGAAGATTATTTTTTAACATAGCCTATTATAAAGAAAAATAATCAAGGATATAAAAAAGTTAATAAAAAATCAAATATCAGAAGCCTTACAAAGGAAAAACTTTCTTAGTTTTTTTATCATTACAAAAATCATTGAACACTATGTCAAAAATAATAAATTTTTGATTTATCGCTTTATTTAGGCGATATAGCACAATAAAGGTTGACGACGAATGAAAAAATCATAACATAAAGAAAGCTTTCAATAAACATAAAGAAAGCTTTCAATAAAATAAAATTATGTACCAAAAATTGGTAATCTTGATTTGTTATTTTAAAAGTTATGGCGTTTGCCGCTTTTTGGCAAATGCGAAATTGTGCGAGATTGACACTAAACATCAACTAATATTGACAAAATTAAATTTGCTTATTACTTCGAGCATATCAGCTGTATTTAATTTAAAAAATAAAAATCTCTTAGCTGATTTTGGAGTTAGGGAGATATTTGTAAAACTTGTCCTGACGGTAGCCTGTGTGTCCTAGAACAAATATAAAAATTCATTTTACTAGTTGGGACCACAGAGCATATATTTTTGACGATTTTTTAAATAAAATTTACAAAAGTTTGACTTTACATTCTTCTCGTTTTAAATTCGCTCATTATTATGTTTTCTACCGATATAATACATATAATAATTTCTTTAATAAAATATTGTTATATAATCAAAATACTTAAGATCTAAAGACCGCTTTTTTGCGGAATTGGAAATTAGAGGGTTAAAACCATTTTTATTTTCTTTTATGTAATCTTCCCATAACGCATTGCAGTGCAAATTCGCTCATTGATCAAGTTCCCACACGCAGAGAAAAAACATGGTTGGGGCAATTATATTCGAAGAGCAGCATATATTTTTGGAATTATGGTTGTGTCAACTATAGTCGAATTATAATATAGTTATCATAATTAAATAATAATCATATCATATTATGATAATAAAATAACCATTATAGTACCATAACATGGTCCCTGCAGTTACATTATTATTCAAAACTATGAAAAAGTTCTTTGAATTTAAGAATATTCCTTTAAGAAATGTTTTTTTTCAAGAAAACTTCTTTGATTCTATGGACTTTTTAAAGAAAAATACTTCAAAAAAATTTTTAAATTCTTAGTTCTTTTTAATAAAAAAAAATATAGATTCAATGGATTTTTTTTAATAGAAAAATTCTTTCGATTCTAAAGACAAAATTCAAAATTTTCTTTTAGAAAAAGTCCTTGGAATCTAAGAATCAAAGTATTTTTCATGAATCAAAGTATTTTTCATGATGAAAAATCCTCAGAATCTAAGAATTTTTTATTCTAAGAAAGGCCTTACAATCTAATTTTATTTTGAAGAATATATGAATTTTTACTTTACGGAAAAGTCCATTGAATCTAAAACTGTTTCTATTGAAAAAAATTCTAAAAATCTAGTATTTTCTATAAGAAATCTTTTTATACAAAACAACTCTTGGATTCAACATACTTTTTCATATAAAAAATATTTTATTATTCTGAAAACCTTTTCCACAAGAAATTCATTATTTTAAAAGAAATTAATTAATAAAAAATACTATTCTATTACTAATATTTTTCTGTGTGTGATAACACACAGAAAAAACAAATTCAATATGTCAACCGCATTGCTTGCCAACTGAATGGCTTCGTTCGAGTCACAGATATATTTATTTGTGGCTTTGGAAAATCTATTAATAAAAGGTATTTTTTTAAGCCCGATAGAACTTTAAATACTAAAAAATAACATAATATTTAACGCAAAAATAAATAAATAAAATATTTTGATCAAAACAATGTTTTTTTTCGAAAGATCAATACACGCACAGGGACAACAGATTTATAGTGACAACCGAATGTCTTGCCAACTAAATATTTTGGTTGCAGCAATCGAAATATTTTGATTTAACCGAAATTCTGTTGTATTAACCGAATTTCTGTTACCACAAACAAATGTATCGGTGGCTTCAATCAAACCATTCGGTTGGCAAAAAATTCATTCATTTTCTGACAACCAATTTTGGGCAACCTTTTCGAGCATTACTTACTGGCCGTATGTAACGAATAACACGCACAAATTTGGTCTCCAAGGTTAATTGTTGCTGGTCGAATTACAGGTCCAATTCTCGTGATCAACTTATCGCAAAATTTTGATTTCATGTAGCGCTATAATGTTGAAACCAAATCTCGACACATTAATGTCATCCATATTTTCAAAAAAAAAATTATCATGGTGCGGTAACGATCTCCATTGAGCGTATCGCAAGCTCCGGCTTCATTTTTAAGAAAATATTGTCAAATGATACCACCAGTGTTTAAAGCGTACCAAACGGTGCATTTTTCTGGATGATTAATAAACCCAAAAAGATCCTCATCGCTGAACCCAATTCGTCGTCCATAAGTTACTTCGCATAACTCATTTCCAGACTTTACTGATTTTCCAGAGTTTACTGATCATAAATTTCAAAATGTGAGCGCAGTATAACAGTTCGTTTGACATATAACCCTTTCGTAAATTCTAATGGGCTTAAAAAAATACCCTTTACAACAGAATTTCGGTTGGAATACATTTGGTAGCAACAATAATTCAGCTGCTACAACCATACTATTCAGTTGGTAAGTAACTCGATTGTCACAATGAATCTGTTTTGCTGTGCAGCAAAAAAGAAAAAAATATAGACAAATATCGCCATAAGTCCTATTTAGGTAGGTTAACTTTGTTACAATAAATAAAAACAATATTCGTATTATTCATAAAACGTTATAAAATATAAAGTATTTATTTTGGATGAAGATTTCATAATTTATTTTTATTTTATTTGCTTGACTTTCAACCAGGCTCGTGTATGATATTTTATGGTCCGCATGCTTGACCGTTTTTAATCGTTTTTTCTTCATGTTCTAAAAATTTCGCTATAAATTTTTGAAGCTTAATTTCTTTAAAATAACTACAAGGTAATTTAAAGTTTTTTTCAGTGTTTAAGTTTGTTTTAAGTTAATTTTAAAAATTATGTACATTAAGTGCAGTGTTATAAGTAAAACAATAATAATTATAAGAATTTATTTAAATGTTACAAATTTTCTATTCATAATATTTAACCACTTTATATTTTATGCTTTTCATTTTAATGCTCAACATTATAAAGACTTTCCCATGCTTGTAATTTAACCATTTCTGGCAAATCAATCAAATCTAATTCTCTGCCAATATTTAAACATTTTATATTATCTATGGTACAGACGGGCAACCAACGTTTGTCGTTTAATACTTCTTCAATATGTTCACAGTTGGGATTGGATTTCATTGCAAATGACGACCAAATATCAATCATGCGTTTAATGGTTTTATATTCTGCCGTCTCTGGGGATAATTTCCAAGAAAAAGTACCATAAAACAAATATGAATGATCATCGACGTGTGCTACGCCACGCATTTGCTTGCCACAATATTTGATACGTTGATGATTAAAATCAGGTGAATCGAAATCAAAGCGATATAAAAATGTTGGTGCGGCTTGTCCAGAGAGAATACGAGCTTTCAATGAGCGTAAAATTGGATGCCAAAATACTTTGTAGCAAGCGAGCTGAAAAAAACACAATATAAATTGATAAAATGTTAAACAGTTTAATAAATTGCAAAAACTAAATACATTTAAATCTAAAGCAAAATTAAAAAGAGCTTAACATGAAATTCAAAGAATACAAAGTGTTTGCCACATTGAATGATTTTAAAAGTAAACTATTTTGTGTTTTTTAATTCAGATTTTATGTTTTATAACTTACATCACAATAATTCATAACATTATTCATATCGGCTTTCTTATCACCAAAATGATGAGTTTTTATTTTCGATCCTAATGCCTTTTGCAGTTCTAAAGAATACTTTAACTTCAAAGGTAGTGGTAGAAAATGCTCTGGATTTTCTTCCAACTCGGTGAGTATAAATGGTGTCATATAAACTCGAGCATACATTAGAAGACCCTCAAAGGAGGTACCACCCATCATTACAGGTATTTCATTACCCCAACAACCACCCAAAAGATTTTCCGGATGTTTAGCTACAATACACAAATCATTTTCATATGGTTCCACACATGGCCCAAAAGCAAATAGGGCGTCATTCATATTTTCTGCCATTGTTGGTAAATATGGTTTCATTAGTTCTCCGGCTGGTATTTTTTGTAAATATTCCAATATATGTTTTTCATCTCCATCTGGACCCTCATAACCACAAGCTTTAGCCAATCGTTCAGGCAGATTTTCTAAAGGTGAGTATGCCCAGGGACATAATATGTTGCCGGACATTAATATAGCTTTGTGAAATAATCCCTTAGCTAAAGGACAACACATCAAATAGTGTACCGAAGCAGCACCAGCACTTTCACCAAATAGTGTAATATTATTAGGATCACCATTGAAATTTGGTATATTTTCTTTAATCCACTTTAAAGCCATAAGCTGATCTTTTAGTCCAGTATTGCCAGGAATTTGCAGGTTAGGATTTTTAAATGACATGAAACCTGTTAATAATTAAATATTTGAAGTTTTATTTATATTAATCATGTAATTACAAATTATATCCAAACATCCTAACCGAGCCCTAGCAACAAAGGCTATCGGGTCGTTGTAGCGAAAACAGACCAGAGCCTCTGGTGGGAATTGAACCCACGACACTCGCACTGATAGACTAGCACGCTACCAACTAGCCTACCGGGTCGCTCAATTAACTTCCATTAAGCTTTTAAAAGAAACTGGTACAAAATTAATGATTAAAGTGTCTTTTATATATATAATGACCCATTAAAAATTGTCAGTGGTACAAATTAAAAATATATTACAGACAGAACACTTATTTAAGGCGCTGTTTTTTTTTTTTTTGCTGCAGAAAGCGTTTCGGCAGCATTTGTATTTTTTTTTTTTTTGAAAAAGGAGTGACACTTAGGAAATTCTTCCTACCAAATAGTGTGTTGCTTTCTTTAAAAAGGGGAAAGAGAAAAAATCAAAGGTGGTGAAACTAGAATATGGCAACACTGATATTTCGCGAGATGATAATTCTTTGAACAGTTGTTGTCCGCCATCTGATAAAAAGTTGGCGGAATTGTGGAAGCTTTCTAGTTCATATTCCTGTAAGTACTGTGGGAACACCGAAGGAGGACGTTGCGATGTGTATGAGAGATAAAAACTCGTACATATTTTTGTTCTAAATTAATGTTGCCGTCGCTGTGGATCGTACGAGCAATTTTCTGTGTAACGGCCCAACGCCACGACGCCCACAAATATTCAAGGGTTTTTTAAGACAACACTGATATTTCGCGAGATGATAATTCTTTGAACAGTTGTTGTCCGCCATCTGATGAATAGTTGGCGGAATTGTGGAAGCTTTCAAGTTCATATTCCTGTAAGTGCTGTGGGAACACCGAAGGAGGACGTTGCGATGTGTATGAGAGATAAAAACTCGTACATATTATTGTTCTAAATTAATGTTGCCGTCGCTGTGGATCGTACGAATTGTGGAAGCTTTCTAGTTCATATTCCTGTAAGTGCTGTGGGAACACCGAAGGAGGACGTTGCGATGTGTATGAGAGATAAAAACTCGTACATATTATTGTTCTAAATTAATGTTGCCGTCGCTGTGGATCGTACGAGCAATTTTCTGTGTAACGGCCCAACGCCACGACGCCCACAAATATTCAAGGGTTTTTTAAGACAAGTGGCTAAGATTCAAAAGTGCTGTTAAATGTGACCTCGTTGATATTTACGTTCCTTTTTTCCAACCAATTTTATTCTTTTTTAAAATGAACAAATTTAAAAAAAAAAAAAAAATTCTCAAAATATTTAATGATTTTCATGTTTTTTCCGGAAAATAATTAAAAATAAAATATGAAAATATACAGAAGTTTTTTAAACAGCATGATTGTGTGTCTCGTAATAACAGGAGATAGTGGGTACCCCCAGTAAATCTCTCTAGAGACAAATAAGGAATTTATAGAACATGCAAATTGAGAAGCTCGACGAGGAACACTTTCACTTAGCTACAAGGATGAGCGTTTCCCAATATAAGTTTTTGCTTAATTTAATAAGCCAACTTGATTTGCTATTCTAGCGCACAAATCTTTGTATTGGAAGTTTTTGTATAATGGAGATTGTAAACCATAAATACAATCATATCTTTTATCGTCTTCTGTAATTTTTTCGAATATATAATTTTTCTCCATTTTTAATTAATTTTTAAATTTTTTTTCCTCCAAATTTGCTTCTTCTTTTTCTTGAAATATTCAAATTATGCAAACATATATGGCAACGTTGGTGAGAGAAAATATTTTAAAAGTGACAGCATAAGAGAAAACGCAATGAAAATGAAATTTGTTTTATTTTATTGCGTTTTTCCTCAGCGTTTATATATGCCAAATCTTCATATAAAAACAAAAATCTCACACCGCATCGTAAGGTTCTGTTTAGAGTCTTAGTTCGAATGTTTTATTTCGTTGTAACTTTTCAAAAATATTTGTTTACATCGTTCTACTCTCAAGTTAAATTAGAAATTTTCATCAAACACAGTGTTACCATATCTTAAAAACTATTTAAGAGATTTGAAATATTTTGGCATTTTAAGAGCTTAAGATAATTTATCGGAATTCGGAAATAACAAAAATTCAAACTCTATATACATATTTATTTTTACTCACCTAATGGTCCCAAACGGTAGCCAAAAGTTACAAATATCATATCTTTCATCATAAAATAATCCGGACCGTGTAAATCTGTTGTGGGATCGCCTTTTTCAAAACCTCCACCAAAAATAAATATCATTACCGGTAAAGGTTTTGAAGATTTTAACTGTAAAAACAATAATAGAATTTAAATTTCTCATATTTCGCTTCAATGTTGTGTTAATTATCCAAAAGCTATTTCTCTTCACTATTCTCTTAGTTTTTCAAATGCGTTAACACAAACCTGTTTGGCATAAATGTTTACATATAAACAATCTTCACTTCCTTCTATCTGATTATTTAGTGGATTTTTTTGCATTGGTTTTAGAGGTTTTTGAGTGCAATCCAAAATGTCTGTCCATTGTTTTTTCGGTTGTGGTGGCCGAAAACGCAATGTTCCCAAGGGCACTTCGGCAAAGGGTATTTTTTCAAACGAATAGTATGCGTCATCATATACGCCTATGCAATTTTTGCCCCTTATTGGACCTAAAGTTGTTTGTATTATTAAGTCACTAGCGAAAATAAAATGTTAATTATTATCTTGTTTAATAAATTTTGACCTTTGTAAGCCATTTACCTTGCCGGCATTGCCTGTAATTATAATCTTTTTTTTAGTTTAGTTAACTTTTATATTTTTTTCTGTTAGCGCTTCGATTTCAACGCGTAGTACTATGACAACCGTCCGAATGACTGTATGTGTATTATTATGTTATACAGTTTAGATACTAATATATTACTCGTATATACATTGCACCATAATGTTTCATACTCAATGGCAGTGCTAATCATTTAGAGCTTTTTTTTAATTGATTTAACGATTTTATGAATAAAAGCGCCGAATTTTAGATATTTTTAAATGATTTGAAATCTTATCAGCAAAGAAGGTATCCCAATCGGTACCATTTGAAATGTAAGACGAATTGTGCATCAAATGAAATGTTTTTTTCGAAGAGGAATCCTTTGTTTTGTGAAACATTCCTGAAGATTTTTCAAAGAAATATCTAAATTAACTTTTTTATACATTTATTCGAAATGATTTACTATCATTTACCGATTTTTTTCAGTTTCATTTATTTTTTTCATTTGTTTGAAATTTTATAAAAAATTACCCACAAAACGGAAACAAGTGGTTAATTTGTGTCCGTTACAGTTATTACAAATCTAAATTTTGTTTGCTGCCTATTTCAAAAAAATTTTCAATTTGTTTTTTTAATTAAATTGGTTGTATATATACAAAATTTTTCAATACAAATTACAAGAACTTCATAAACACACATACATACACAAACACATTTACACGAAATGTGTTTATAGCTTTATATGCATACATACATTTTGTATTGTACGAGTACATTAAAAAAAAAGTAAAAAATACAAAAACGGAAACAATTTAAAATAAATGAACATTTAATTTTTAAGGATTGGTAGGTAAAATTTTGACATTTATTTTAACTGATTATATCATTTGTTTCTTACGGATGTGTCAGTTGATTAATCAACATTTTATTAAATGAAAATTAAGTAGACCGGTTTATAAATTATATATCATTTCTTTTAAATGATATTTTCAGTTAATTTAACTTACAAACTTTTTTAAGTGTATAACCCAACTTTGAATTACATCGGAGTAGTCTCACAACTACTCTTTGTCACTTCTCGATATACCACCTTCAGAGGATCAGTTTCAAAAGTACTACTTACCACAATCAACAAAGACAGTACTGCAGCTCGTGGCAACACTTTACGGCATCGTAAAAACGCGAGCCCTTGTCGCTTAACTACAAACTCTTATTTGAGAATGACATGGTGCATGACTGCATTACATAGGACCATGTTGTAACTAGTCTGTTTAAGCTATGTGGTCCATCATGTCCATTTTTTTTTATTAAAAAAGTGTTTTGCGAAAAACACGTTGTGGGACAACTCTATTGAGAAAATTTATAACTAAAGAGGTAAACAAGAGAAAAAGTTTTTATTACATTTAAAGAAATAAGAAAAAATAATATTTTTTCTTAACATTTGTATTGAAAATATCAAATATTTCTAGGAAGAAAACTTTAATAAATCTTGTATTGAAAAAATATCAAAAATACTTCTCTGAAATTTTTAGAACATCAAGAAAAAAAGGACATTAAATGTATTTTGTATAAAAATTTTCTTTATATTTTTTCTTTAGTATTTTTCTATATTATTTTTACATTAAAGATTAAGTTTTTTAATAAAAAACCAAAAAATTTTATTTTATCAAATTGTTTTATTGACAAACTATTTAACTAAAAAATATTCAATAATAAAGTCAACAACAGCGTATGTTAAATTTTGCTGCGAATTTCAACAAATTAAGTTGTTGGCTATTTAGTTAAAATAAACAGATAACAAAATTGTTGTTTCTATTTACAAAAATCAAACATGCTTAATTTCAATTAAAAGTTTAATTGTGTTTTCCAAACAGTTAAATTATATTAACGGCCTATTTTAATCTCATAATTAACAAATAAAAAATGTATAATAATTTTCCGCTTGAATAAGGGTATATAATACAAGATGACATTATTGGTTTCATTGTTGTTGCGACTACACTGAATATTTATTGATAGCACTATCGTTTATTTCTTATTCTCTATGTACTCTTTATTTTCTCTTCACAACCGCAAGATATTTTTTACACTCTTTTGTTTATTTTTATGTATTTCATCGAGATCATGGTTATTATACCCTATACCACTAAGTGGTCAGGGTATAATGAGTTCAAGCGTTTGTACACTTAATATAGTTTATAGTTTAAATTAACTGAAAATTTAATTTAAATCAAAATAACTTTTCATTTATTTTAACATGTTATTAAAAGAACTTACAATATCCGTAAAAAATAAATGATTTTTAATTTTTTTTAGCTGTGAACAAAATATATTTTATGATTTTTTTTAAAAGCTGGCAATTTCTAATCCTAAATTTTTTGACCTTGTTGAAGCATTAAATCAAAATTTACAGCTTTTAAATTCATAAGCAATTTTTATTTAAAACTTTATTATTACTTCTTCCGTTTTTATGTAAATCATTTTAACAAAAATCTATTATGCTACAAAATTCTTTTAAAGAAACGTCCAAGACTCGGCATGGTGCAATACGTATATTATAAATTCTTTACCACATTATCGTGAACGGAAAATCTGGCGAAAAGTTTTACTAAAAGCCGCGCGATTTTTATTAAACAATTTTAATTTTGGTTTTCGTATATTAATAATTGTAGAAGTTGGTATCGCAGGCGAAAATTTTGTTTTTCATACATTAAGAACATATATAATTCCTAACAAAATTGACAAGCTCTAAGACGCAATGTCATAGAAAACCATTCGCTCTAAAATTTTATAAAGTTGTCGGATGCTCCATTGTTACCAGCAAATTTAATAAAAACTAGCGAAGAGGACACACTCATGGACTAAGGGCAAAAATTTATTTATTTTTTAAAGTATTTCCAAAGGCAGTGGTTGTGCATCACTAAAATATTTGAATAATATAATGATTTCTATTCGAATTATTTAAAATATTTCAATTTAGTTGGCCCAAGTAACTTTAGTGTTTATAAGTGGTATTTTTCCATATATTTTTAGTGTTAATTTATATTATTGAATTTTTTCCCAAACTATGGGACTTAATTTAATTTTCAAATTGGGGTCATATTTCTTGGGGCCATTTTGCACAACGCCACCGTGAACTACATCGAATTTTTAAAATTAAAAAAGCACAGATATCATGAAAACGTGGAATAGCTACGTGCAAATTTTTACTCAAACTCAAAGACCATATCTAAAACGATTCGATTGCTTCAAAAACATTTGGAATGACTCAAAATGTAATTTATTAAGCATCAATTGTAATTCAAAAACACCAAATTAAATAAATATTTGTTGAATTTCAATAATTTTTTTAACTGCGCTTGGTATTGTTTAATTTTAATTGATTTTTAAATATCGATTGCGAATTTTTGAATTTTTTTTGTAAATTTTTTGAACTCAAACTGTGTTCTTTCATTTCGGATTTTTTTAATTTCAATTGTAACTTTTGGTCAATTTTGTCTACTTTTTTTATAAAAAAGCTTTAGTTTTATGTCTCTATATCTATAACTACGAAATATAGCAATCATATTGTGTGCCCTGCTCTACATTTACTCAATAAAAATTATTTATTTGTTAGCTTTTGTTGTTATTTATCAAATTAAAAACACAAAAATGTCAAATATTTTTAAGACAAATATTTTTGTTTACATTTAAAAGAGAAAAGCCAAGAATTGCCAAGACTAGACAACATTTTTATAAATTCTTACTTTTTAACTACTATAATTGCTTTGAAAGTCTATATAAGTTAAGTTGTTAATTAAATATTTTTAATTTTGAATACATATGTTTTTATATAAAAGTAAACTCATAAATCTGAAATTGTGGGGATTCCAGTTAAAACTAAATGTGATATTTGAATCTCAGATTTTTAATTAAAAAAAGTAATACAATTGGAAACACGATTTTTTTTTTGTTTTAAAAGAAAATATAAATACAACTTAAATAATTACATTTAGAACCTATGCAAGATAGCTTAATAAATTTTAAACTAAACACAAATTCAAAAAAGATTTTAAAATTTCTTTGAAAGAATATTTGAATGATTTTTAAAATTTCATAGAAATTTGGATACATGTAGTTAGTTTAGATTTTATTTAACCAGCTCACATTGACACAAAATCCAACATTTCAAAACAATAAACTACATATATTTTTTCTAACGTCTTTATTTATTTTATTCCCATGTAAAAATCGAAATATATATGAGCATACAAGGGCCTGTATATGATCATACATGGTCATATACGTCCATACATTGTGCAATATATGACCATACATAATCTCATATATGATCATATATCTTCGGATCTAAAATTTGAGGGTATATGGACGTATATGATCATATACGAGCATACATGAATAATATATGAGCATGTATGATAATATATGCACATATATCACCATATACCCTCAAATTTCGGATCCGAAGATATATGGTCATATATGAGATAATGTATGGACGTATATGACCATGTATGCCCATGTATGATCATATACAAGCCCATGTATGATCATGTATGTTCATATATATTTCGATTTTTACATGGGTTCAGCAAATATAGCATATGTTAAGTCATTATTTAAAATAATCAAAATAAGCTTATAACTATAAATAAATTGTTAACAAAAAAAAGTTGAAATATAAATACATAATACTAGCTTTATGAATGAAAAGTTTAAAATTATTTAGAATAAATTTCAAATAATTGATTTGATTCAATTCAACGATTTTTGTAGTTATTTTGTAAAAATTATGAGCAAAAAAATCTCAATTTAGCCACTTTTATCGATATCGTTTGTCACATAGGTATTTAAAATAGCAGAATCACTTTTCCGGTAATTTAACTGACAATTATCGTTAGTTAATCAAATCGATAAAATCCTAAAGAAAGTTAGAGAACCTCACTGCTCGGTTTATATATTTATTCCACTTTGTCTGTCGGCAGTCTATCTGTCTATGACAGTCACGCTATAGGTCCTACACTCACAATATATTTTCCGTTACCGACTGTAGTTTATTTAAAAGTAATACGTAAAGTTTATTTTTAAATAAATAATCAATTGAAATTCATAGAAATATATTTTTTAACTATTTGAATCAGTCGTTCAAAAAACAAACTATAAAAATTTACAGACATTCAGTAGGAGTTGATATTTTCAGTTAAATGTTAAATTTTATGTTTTCTGTTTTAAAAAATATAAATTCATATAATTCCTTTTCGTTTTTTTACCAAAATAGTTTGTATATATACAAAATTATTTTAAATAAAAATTACAAGAAATTATTCAAATATACAATAAAAATATACACACCTGCATGTGTTGTGTTCTGTTTTGTAATTACACACAAATAAAAAACTTTCAATTTGAAAAACAAACCACAAAAGTAGTTTTTTCTAACTTTTTGTTAGTCAAAATTTGACGGTTATTTTAAACGACTTTCTATTGTTTTTACTTTTATCGATTATTAAACAATGATTAAAAATAAACAACAAAATGGGTTGAATATAATAAAAATTAAAAGTCCTCTTTTTTATTGTATTTTCGATTAATTTAATATGTATTTTAAGTTATTTTTAACGAAATAATATTGTGAGTGTACATATATTGATGTTTCGATAAAATTTGGGTCACTAAATCATATGGATCTAAGGACAAAGCCTATACATAGATTCCATACATGTGCATGTTACTTATCGTAAACATGCATCAAAATATTTTAAAGAAATTTCGCACACAAGCCCAGTGATTTACACAACAATACTGACTTTTTTATTATGTTAAAATCAGACTATGTTTAGATTTAAACCGCATAAGAATTCATAAGTAGCTATCAATATCATATTTAGTAAATAATGAGTATACGACCCATCTTGAGACTTAGTTTGCATATGACTGTATACCCGTTTTCGCATAAAAACAATTAAAATTAAAGAAAGTCCAAATGATGATAGCTGAACTGTTTTATCCATTGAAATTTCGAACCGAGTTACTAGTCAACTTCAGCAAAACTCTTGTAGGGTATAATGTAGTCGGAATGACCGACTTTAATATTGTAACTCGGTTTGTTATTATTAAAGTTTATTTATTTTGTTTTAATGTTTATCGCTTGTTTCCCTTTCGTAACATTTCGTAAACTATAACAGCTGTTAAGTGATATTCTGTTACTTTTTTATAGCATGATAGTTTTTTTTAAGTAACTATAAAATTATTTTTTTTTATCTATAATCTATTAATACGTGTATAAAAATTTGTTTTGATTTCTTCTCTCAAGGGAATCCGCCCAACGGTTAAACGCCGGTTTGCCTGAAATTTGAATAACTACAATAATACAGAATAAAAATCTACACAGGAAAACGTATCACAAAATTTTAAGTAATTAAATTTTAATTCAAATTCTAACAATTTTTTATTTGAGATGTTTGTAAATTGTTACTGTTGATATAAAAATATATTAAAAATAAAAACTAAAATTACAAATAATAATAAAAATTCCTCAACCAGGTAAAAATGTTCATATATGTTGATATATCGTCATATATGGTTTCATGTATGAGCATATATGGTTTCATGTATTAGCTTATATGAACATATATGCCATGTATGTAAGCATATATGGACAAATACATTCAAAGAAAAATTTCATCTATGATAAAAAATATGGCAATATATGATAATATATTGCATATATTGGTTCATATATGCCATATATGTGCAGCTATCAATACATATATTATTCCATATATTGGAAATATGTTTTCTCTTTTGTCAGATATGACCATGTTTTAAAGCAAAGCTTTTTTTTTAATTTAAACCCTTCTTTTACCGAACTAAGATCCATTTTAAATTCTTAAGCGAAAATTGGAGTGAACATAAGACTTTAAGTAATTTTTATCCTACGTAACCAAAAATAAAACTTTGAAATACCAAGGTCAAGAGCGCCAATATGGCCATAAAAAAGGGGATGTGTACAATAGAGTACCTTCAGTATAAATAGAGCCCTAAGCCAAAAAATTTGGCGAGTTTAAGAAAATGTATTTTTGTTAATTATAAATAATAACAAATATAGTTAATAATAATGTATGGTTATGTATACTGATTTAAAAAAAGTTGTGTGACAGATTTTCAGTTGTGGTACAAAATTTGAAAAAAAAAATAAATATATTTTATAATAATTTTGGTCACCACCACCACGAAAACACCAGCATAACTAAAAGTCAATTGTTTTAATATCAATTTGAGGTAAGTGTTAAAAAAAACATATAAATTAAATCAAAATAAAAATTCTAAAAACAAAATATAAACAGAAATTCAAAAATATACAAAAGAATTGTTGCGTTTATAGATACTTACAAATGAGTGCGATATTGTAATGTGTAATGCAGTTGATAAAAAACATATTAAATGTAATTTAAGAAAATATACTAAAAAATGCATAGAACAACTTTCTCAAGGTTCTGTAGTTTTTCATATGGAAAAACCAAACAGAGTTTTTTCAGCTGGTTTTTGCTGTAAGAAAAAGATTTCAAAATCGAGGGTTTTTTAACAAAGATAAGTTTCTCTACTAAAAGTTTCAGATCATACTTTCTTCTTCTTATGAACTAAAATCTTAAATATTTTTTACATCTTCATTATCAACATACATATATTTTCTATCATCTTAAACTAACGTATTTTTTTTTTTTTAATTTATCTCAACATTTTTTATTAATAAAAAATATTTCGAAACAGTGTTTTTATTACATAAATAAATTCGGTCGGGTTTTTCCAAAAAATTCATTTAATTTTACTGAATAGTACTCATATGTGCCCATATATGGAAATTCATATATGTCCATATATGATCATATACGGCCATATATCAGCATATAGGGCCATATATCAGGATATACGGCCATATATTCTCAAATTGCGGATCCGAGCATATATGGAATAATATATGAACCCATATATTACCATATATGAACATTTTCACCTGGGCATTTAAAAAGAATTTTGTTTGTAACTACAAAAATGGTGTATGAAATATGTTAATAATAAAAATAAAATTTCTCAAATTTTTACTGTGTAAGGTTCGTCGGCCTTTTAAGTGCCACTGCCAAAATTTGAGGAATAAAAGATTGCGTCAAAAATTTTTTTATATATTTAGTTTTTTGAATGATTTTAACATTCTCTCTAAAGGAACTTTATAAAAATTGATTTTTTTTTACTTT
Source organism: Eustalomyia histrio (assembly GCA_949748255.1). Classification (NCBI taxonomy): domain Eukaryota; kingdom Metazoa; phylum Arthropoda; class Insecta; order Diptera; family Anthomyiidae; genus Eustalomyia; species Eustalomyia histrio. The sequence continues at coordinate 196,336,091 of OX456523.1, forward strand.
TTTTTGTTGTTTTTTAAAATAAACAGTCACTTTTCTGTAACTCGTTAAGCTAGCTTTTTATGTTATATCAAACTCGTTAAGTTACCTGTTGGTGTATTGTTAAAATAACCTCAAAAATACTGAAATTATTCAGATAAAAAAAAAAAACTTGGCTGTGATAGCTTAACTAGTTACAGAAATAATGTGATGAAAATTAGTTAATATAATTGTACAATGTTTTTTCGTAACTGTATAAAGTTTTTGATATTCTATATGGAGATGTATACCCCAAGGACTGTTAAATTCATAAGTGATATTCCAAAAAGGTCAAGAAAAAAACCTTGGAATTGGATTTTGTATTACATATTTGAGTTTCATCAAATTCGACATTTAAGCGGTATGGAGATACACTTATTAATGAACGATTAACTTTGTGATGTTACATCGGGTGAAAAATGAAATATCGATATGAGTTTTTGGAACTACTAACCTTCAAATGATATCTGTCAAGATTAAATGATAATTCGTTCTTTAGTTACTAAAACAGCGTTAATAAAACAGCTGTACTTTAGTAACGCTACTTGTGCGATTTTAAAAACAGTGTTGATTTATCATTCCTTGGCTTATTAAGTGTTATTCGGACTCTATTCCATCGTGACAAATGATACAAAAGTAATTACAATTTCAATTCCGCAACCACCGGATTCACCAGATTTGACTCCCAGCGATTTTTACCTGTTTCTAGACTTAAAAAAAAAAAAAGAAATTCTCCCTGAAAAGAGATTTGGATCGAAAGAAGATGTGATTGCAGAAACAGAGGACTATTTTGAGGCCAAAGATAAATCATTCTAAAAAAACATATCGAAATTTTATTAAGGCATTTGAGAAATTGCATCGCTTTTGAAGTAGACTATGTTGATGAATAAAGTCAAATTTTGCCAAATAGAAATTGTTGCTTTATTGGTTATCCTACGGAATTGTCAGCCGATGTGTTAGGAGGTGAATAATATTGATTTTTAAATTTTAGAAATTAAAATTTTCTATGACAAATTAAAAAACTAGTCCCAGTTTAACCAAGGACCCTATAAACCAGGATTACAAACTACCAAAATTTTAGCCACCATGATTAAATAAGTATTTAATTTCTAAGCAAAATGTAATATTGAAATAAATCAGTTATTGCACATCTTATCAGCCATATAAACTCATACAATACTTATCTTATCAGCGTATATTTTACCAACTATACTTAAAGCTTTTAGAATTATTTCTGTTATCAATAAACAAAAACCAAAAATTTGCACAATTAGTATATTAAATTTCAAAGTTCTACAATTCCTGAAATTTTACTCATTTAAGAAGTTCACATAGCACACTAAACATAGGTGTCTATTGTTTTACTATTTTTTTTTAAATTTAACCTAAGCAACTAATAGCACAATACAAAACATACAACAAATAGTACACCCCTTATGAACAACCTTATTGTGAAATAATGAATCGATTTATTGATATTTTTCAAAAAAGTTCCAAATAAGGGCAAATTATTCTATAACGCGGTTTTTTGACAAATACGGGATTTCAGCTTTAAATACACGCACTAATAAAAAAATTTTCTACAAAATGTATTAAAATTAATACTTTATATTTATAATGTTTTGCTCAAATTATTTAAAATTCATGATTTGAAAATTTCAACATAAAAATTTAAAACTGCTATTATAAAAATATCGTTTTGTAAATATTGTACTCAGTTATGCTAGAAAAGAGCTGCGCAAAAATCCGCCCAAAAATTTAAAATACCATAAATATTAAAAAAAAAAAAAATCAAAATTTCGTATTCTCTTAAATTAAATAGGATATGAAATATAAGAATTCAAAACTAATTGTGTTATACTTCTTTATTTACATTTGTTACACCAATAATTTAATAAATGTTAAAAGTAACAAAAAAAAGCTACCAGAAAATAGCCTTTGAATATCCCTTTCTAACTATGCCAGGTATCAAAATATTTGCTTTGGATAAAACACTAAAGAAGAAAAAAATTAGAAATAGAACTGATATGTTTACCCTATTTTGACCACTTAAATACCCGAAATGACCCAAATGCCATAACAATTCAATTTTTTATTTTATAATAATATTGTACAAGTATTTACATATAATATTTTTTTAATTTAGAGTTTAGATCAAGTAAATCTGTTCTACTCAAAAATTAATTTTTCTTACATTTAAAAATCAAAAAGGAACATTTAATATACTATATATGATTTTGAGGAAAATTAAAAAAAAAAACCTCTCAAACAAAAAAAGAATATTTTCCTATATAAAAACTTAAATTATAAAAATACTTGACTACCCAGCAAAATAAGAGTTGAGGAAGAAGTAGTTTAACACTAAATCTACTGAACACGAAGTTGTGAAAATTTCGGTGAATCATTCATGATTTTACATTGGCGTGTCATTGGGAGGAAGTAGTTTCGTTCGGTGCTATGAAAAATCGCTGAGCAGATGATCTTTTTCATTAGTTTACGGAAGTTGTTAAATATAGGGACTACAAAATAAATATAGGGAGTGGCTTTATTTAAGTTAAAAATGTGATTTTAAACACACCAAAAATTATTATTCCGACCAGGACAAAGTGAATTTCACTGGCATGCAAAATATGTTTTCAATAAGGCATTTAATGGCTTAATGAATTAACCATTTATGGACTAACTAAATAATTGTTTTTTTACTAGTAGGGATAAATATCAATATTTTGGAAGCTGTTTAAAATGACTTCTTACAAATCGAAAAATTTGCACTATTAACTTCTTTAGATGTTCTGAAAAAGAGATTCGTTAAGAATAACATCCATTTTATTTTGCTGGGTACTGATGATACCGTCATGTTGAGGTAACTGAATCTTTGGTTAAAATTTTGTTGGATTTTAACGTTTACCATTTCGATGTTGTTAATATTGTTCAATCTCTTGGTTGAAAAGTGCCAAGGAAGGTTGTATATCATTTTCAATAACTCATTCTGTGATATTTTTAGTTTCTTAATATGACAAATGAGCTATATTTGCCCAAATGGGGGCACAATAAAACATTATTTACTGAAATATAACTTTTAATATAATTATTTTATTTTCGCAACTCAGTTTGGAATTTTTATCGATGACATTTGAAACATGATCTTTGAAGTTTAGCTTTGGGTCTTAAATTACACCTAAGTGCTTAACTTTGGAATCCCAGGATATATTGGTTGCTTCGAAAAGTAGACTACGTTAGGGTTTAAAACACTCTTTTCTTGTAAAATAAATGGCTTGTGTCTTTGAGTTATAAATGATGATTTTCTATTTTGTGAAATAGTCACGTACAATAGTTAATGATTATTCAAGGTTGTTATTTATATCTTCTGCTAGGTTTCCTGGACACAATAAAGCTGTGTCATCAGCAAATATAGAAGTTTTACATCCTGCTGTATATACACTCAGAATATTATGTAGTTAACTGTTTGTAGTTTAATAAAAAAGTTTTCCGTTCCATTTAAAAATAAAGGAACATACATTTATTTTTCAAAAAAATATCTACATTAACTTTTTATACATTTATTCGAAATAATTTACTATCATTAACCATTTTTTTCTGTTTCGTTTATTTTTTTCATTTGTTTGAAATTTAATAATAATTTACCCCCAAAACGGAAACTTGTGGTTTATTTGTGTCCGTAACAGTTATTACAAACTTAAAGTTTGTTTGCTGTCTGTTTCAAAAAAAATATTCAAGAAATTTCAATTTGTTTTTTTATTTTAATTGGTTGTATATATACAAAAATTTTCAATACAAATTACAAGAACTTCATAAACACACATACATAAACAAATACATTCACACAAAAAGTGTTTATAGCTTCATATGCATACATACATTTTGTATTGTACGAGTATATTAAAAAAAAAACAAAAAATACAAAAACGGAAATAATTTTAAATAAATGAAAAAACATATATTTTTTAAGGATTGGTAGGTAAAATTTTGACATTTATTTTAACTGATTATAACATTTGTTTTTTACGGATGTTTCAGTTGATTAATCAGCATTTAAAAATAAATAACAAAGGCATTTAATTTAAATGAAAATTAAGTAGACCGGTTTTTAAATGAAATATCATTTCTTTTAAATGATATTTTCAGTTATTTTAACTTACAAACTTTTTTAAGTGGACATATATTATAAAGAATGGGTGACAAACTTGAACCCTGCGGGCATCCTGCAGTAACGTCAATTATGTATGAAGATGATTTTCCTATGTGAACTTTAAACTCTCGATTTTGTAAATAACGTTGGATCATTTTTATGAGTGGTATTGGGATGTTGAGATTACTCATTTTGAAAATCAGGGCATCGTGCCAGACTGAATCGAATGCGACTTTTACATCTAAGAGAACCATACCGGTGGATAAAACATTTTGAAAGTTTGATTTGACTATGTTTCGTATTCTTGTTAAAGCATGAGAAGTGTTAAGTCCACTTCTGAATCCAAATTGCTGCTTAGGTAACAGGTTATTTTCGTAAATAAATGCGCTTGGCTTTATTTTAATAACTTTTTCTAATATCTTACTAACGGAGGACAAAAGACTAATGGGACGGTATGAAGACGGAGAAATAGTGGGCTTGTTTGGCTTGGCAATAGGAATAACTTTGGCTTCTTTCCAACTAATTGCGTAATAGTTCATCCTTAAGCATGAGTTAATTATAAAAGTAAGTAGTTTATTAAATATTTTAAATAAGTTTCAGTTACCGCATGAATATCAAGGTGATTATGTCGGTTATTATTTAGATTATGAATACAATTGCCAACTTCACATATTGTTTCTGGATCTCTTAGATGTACTGAGGACGAATTATTAATTTTGAATGTTTCAGCTAGAATATTGCATTTTTGCACATACGAAGCATATTGATTTCCATTTTCAAGAAGCGTTGGTATTTGTTGTGGCTTCTTCCTTAAAACTTTTGTAATATTCCAAAAGTGTAAGAGCTTTTTTCTAAATTAGATACATAGTTATTCCATGAAGAGTTTCTAAATTTAGAGATTTCATCTTGTAAAATCTGATTAAGGCGTCTCATTTCTATCTTGTCAACAGTATTTCTGTATCTTAACCAATTTCTTCTATAATGATTTCTGGCTGTAATCAAGTTTTGAATTTGATTTGGAAGTTATTTATGGTGATACGAAAACTCCTTTTTTGGAACACTTATATCAATAGCTTCTTTTATTGCATTGTTTAATACTGTAATTAAGTTATCAATTTAATTAGTTTCTGTAATTGTATTATAATTAAAGAGTCCAAGAGAGCGTTTTTTATGCGTGGAATATATTTGCCAATTAGCTTTTGAAAAAATATAGTATCTGTAGTTTGGGAAGTTTTTCACAGAAAGGTGATCCGAACTTAACTTATTAAAAGTTGTTACTGCCGATAATATGATAATATGATCTAATATGAGTTGGATCGGGTGGATATTTTATTATTATACTTCTTGTAATGAGTTTTTCAAGTAGAATATTACCCTAGCAATTCGATCTAACGCATCCCCATTCTTGGTGTCTACAATTTAAATCGCCGCCTAAAATATAATTCTTGTTGTTGTTTGTAAGTTTATTGATATCAGACGCAAACATATTTTTTTTTTTTGAGTTATTTGGACCAGCAGACCCCCCAGGAGCCATAACAATTCGAGCTTAAAATTTTAATTTATAATACATATTCTAGTTGGAGTGTTAAATTGAAACTTGTGCATTGTAGTTATATTTCATAACTTCCCAGCAAAAATAAATGGAAGTGATTCTTGAGGAATACATTTTTCATTGATTCCAAAGTATCATTTAGTTCTGATTTTCCCATTCTAAGGCAGTTCTTTTTCACAACTTGCAATAATTTGATTTTGAATGAAATTTAGCTCTTTTCAAATCAGTGAAGGGAAAATTATTTTAGAAATAATTAAAGTGATTTGTATGACTTTTTAACTTCGAATAAAGTACTTTAAAAAATATATTCTCGATTGCTGAATGTCCGTTATAATTTAACCAACCGTCAAACTGGACCTTTATACGGGAGACAACAACAAATGTGTCAGTTAAATTCTCTAATAGAAGCTAATGGGACATTGAGAAAAAGAGGCTAACGCCAGATTACTGAACGTCCCGTATAATTTAAACTTCAAATTTCTTTGGAAACACCAAAATAACCATAAGAACTGTTTTGGATGCAATGAAAAGGGATCATAAGAGAAAACTTCCACCCTAAGAAAAATCAATTAGATCTAAATTTTCACAACACCGGAATCAAAATCGCTGTGCTTCTTTTCTTTTGCTACCTATTTTTGCTGGGGTATTTCAAGTTCAATGTTATATATAACTAGTTTTCAAAAGTAATAATATCTATTAAATATTTACTAGACATAATCCATTTTTTTAAAATTAATCGCTCATTTACTTTAAGACTGGCATAAGTCAAAAAACGCGATTTTTAATATAATCATGTATGAGTCACACCACAATCTACAACATATCAAAAAATGGTATTGATATCTCTTTTTTTTAATTAAGTGGCGGTCAAAAGTGTTTTGTACTTTTTTCTGTAGTTTTCTCCAAAATCAATGGTTTTGAAGTAAATGAGCAATTTATGTTTTGTAAGTCAACGATGTTTTGTAAAAGAAACTGGATTTATATTTCTATAAAAAAAAAATCACCTTTATTAATAATATTTTTTAGTAGTATACGAACCATATTTGGCCCAGAGGGCTTGGTTCTTGAATATTTGAATAAATAAAATAAAATAAAAATAAAGTTGTAATGTATATTCTTTTTATTCTATCACATCTTTGGCAAGTTGTAAGACTAACATTTTTAAAGGTAGGTACATATTAAAACAATGATTCCTTTGTATAAAAACTATTCCATATTTGTAGTTTACTATGGAGTGGTAAATCCTTGAACTCTAAATCATCACTTATGTTTAAGACTTTTATAGGTAGATCTTTATCATCTACAACAGGTTCCCATTTAACTTGCGCAATTTCTTTACAATTAGGATTGCCAGTTAAAGCAAAATTATACCACATTCCTACCATACGTTGTATACATTTATATTCGTTACAGGTTGCGGGCAACTTTTCAGCATTGGCATTATAAAACAGATAAGATAAATCATCAGCATGTGATACACCTCTGACTTTATGGCCACATGATAATATACGATAATGATTGAAGAATGATGAATCAAAATCGAATAGATAACAATAGGTAGCAGCTAGGGAAGCATATTTGGATCTACCTTTAATTGTTCTATAAATGCCATGCCAAAAAGTTTTATAGGACATAAGATCCATATATTCAAAGAGAGTCTTTTTAACACTGGGTTGCATATTACCAAAATAGGTTTGTTTAAGTTTTGAAGCCATTTCTTTTAATTCATTTTCATTATGTTGTTGTCTTATAACATCCGGCAATAAATTTATGCCATCGGTTATATCATTTACCAAAAAATTACTTTTTAATGTAGAACAATAATGAAATAGACCTTCAAAAGAATTTCCACCTATTATAACCGGTATTTGATTGCTCCAAGCATTAGGCATAAGTTCTTTGAATGGTTTTGTGGTTATACTCTCTTCTGTAGCATAAGGTTCTACCACTGGTCCAAAGGCAAATATTAAGTTTTCGAATCTTTCTTGTTTACTTAACAATGCATTATCACTTGCATGCAACCGTTTGGTATCTTGTTTTGCCAAATAACTATAGATTTCTTTATCATTATTATTACCCTTAAAGCCTATGGAACAGGCAAATTTATAGCCCCAGTCACGTTGTGGTGTGTCGACCCAAGGACATAAGGCTGTACCAGATTGTAAAATGGCTTTCTGAAAAAGACCTTTAGCTTGTGGCGTCAACATAAGTAAATGGGCCGATGCTGCACCGGCACTTTCACCAAACACTGTAATATTTTTGGAATCTCCATTAAAATTTTCAATATTTTGTTTAATCCATTTTAAAGCTAAAACTTGATCTTTTAAGCCAGCATTACCGGGAATTTGTAAATCGGGATCATTTAAGCAGAGGAAACCTGGAAATTGAAAGGATTTTTTGTTTTAATGTATTCTGTAAGGAAATTATTAAACATTTTTTCTTACCTAAGGCTCCCAATCTATAATTTAATGTCACTAATATCACATCCTTTTGCATAAAATAATCTGGTGAATAAATTTCTCTAGTAGCTTCACCTATCTGAAAGCCCCCACCATATATCCAAACCATTACTGGCAATGGTTTTTCCGAATTTAACTAAAAATAAAATGGATTATATAAATATAATATTTGCATATATTGAGTTAAAATATTGTTCTACCATAAGTCCTAAAATATAATATATAATAAATATATATAATATGATATTTGTTGCCTTTCAAAAAAGTTGATGTTTTTTATGATTGACAATACAATTGTTTTATAGGCATCAAATAAAATCTAATATTAGATTTTTGGACTTAAGGTAAAACAATATTTTAACTAAGTATATGCAAATATTGAAAGTCCAAAAATAAATATGATTTTAATGAAAATTTATACATCAACTACCTCCATCTACTATTTTCCAGTATTGGTAATACGAGTTGTCTAATCTCCCTCAATATTCCTTTGAAAATGCTATTGAATATCCCAAATACTGGAAAATAGTAGATATGAGTGATAAGCGATGGCTAGCTTGTAAATCGATCTATATATTTTATTAAATTATTGTCCAGGTTATCTTACCGTTTTAGCATAAATATTCAAATATAAACAATCTTCTGATCCCTCTATCATTTTCTTTATAAAATGTTTTTGCAATGGTTTCGATTTGTAATGTGTACAATCTAGTTCATCTTCCCAGGGTTCTGGTGGCTGTGGTGCTCGAAAACGTAACTCGCCCACGGGAGGTTTGGCATATGGTATACCTTCAAATGCAAAATATTTATCATGTTCTTCATAAACGTTTTTACGTTTTACACCCCTCACTTTGCCATACATCGTGTTGAGGACTTTATATTCATTGGTGGCCAAACGATTTTGTTCATATTTATGAGCAATAAGGCTGAAAGAACAATATTTTAGTGTTAAAAGTTATAAACAATATTAGCGATTATAATTAATTGTGCTGTAGAGTTTATTTCTTTAGATTTTTAATCAACGCTCACGAAATACCTCTACTAATGCAGTGCATTGCGTTGCTTTAACAAAAGGAAGTTATATTTGAGCAAGTAGGTAGTAGTGACTTTTTTAGTGTAAGTGAGGGAAACCCTCTGCGAGGAGTTAACACTACATACGAGTAGTACGAATGATAAAGGAATTTTCCCTCACAGAGGAAACGGATTAATTGTGACAACCGAATTGGAATTATTTGGTTGACGCAAACAAATGTATTTCTATTCTGTTGTTTTAACCGAATTTGAAGCCTCTGCTCATATATGACAGTTGTTTTCAATTTTCGGACGAATATAGGTGGAATAGATAATGAGAAGATCTGATAAAATGAAATAGTTGTTGCACCTGTTAAACACATAAATGCTTCTTTCGACACCTGATTAATGTGAACGATAATTACAATAAATTCTTCTGCCCTTACACTCAGAAAAAAAAGTTTGTAGAAAAATTTGTAAACGGTTTTCAATCCCACTTTACTATTTTCGTACTGATTTTTAGTAAAAAATATATTATTTAGCAAATCTTTTTGCTATTTACATTTTACAAATTACAGAATTTTTACAGAATATTTACAAATTTTCGTTGCTAATTTCAGAAATCATTTTACAAATTTTTGTAAACCGATTTGCTAAAATTAGCAAAAAAAATTACTAATTTTAAAAAGTCGATACTGAAGGAAATGTTATTTCTAATTAAAACTTATACACACAAACTTAAATTGCCCTAAAATGTTACATAGGATTAAAAAAGGGATCGAAAGTGAAGATACCGACTCATGTCTGAAAATAGGACATCCACTTAAAATATCACTAAAAAAGGTTTTTTAGTTCTAAAAATCAGCCCTAAAAACAATTAAATTTAACCTTAAAAGTAAAAAAAAAATTGACTAAAATATTTTTCAAAAAGGAAATTACCAAATTAAAACAAAATAACCCAGCAAAATAAGAGCTGAGGAAGAAGTAGTTTAACACTACATCTACTGAACACGAAGTTGTGAAAATTTCGGTGAATCATTAATGATTTTAACATTGGCGTGTCATTGGGAGGAAGTAGTTTGGTTCGGTGCTATGAAAAATCGATGAGCAGATGGACTTTTTCATTAGTTTACGGATATTGTTAAATATAGAGACTACAAAATAAATATAGGGAGTGGCTTTTTTTTTAAGTAAAAAATTTAATTTTGAACACCCCAAGAATTATTATTCCGACCAGGACAAAATGAATGTCACTGGCATGCAAAATATGTTATCGATAAGGCATTTAATGACTTAATGAATTAACCATTTATGGACTAACTAAATAATTGTTTTTTTTTACTAGTAGGGGTTAATATCAACATTTTGGAAGTTGTTTAAAATGACTTCTTACAAATCGAAGAATTTGCACTATTAACTTCTTTGGATGTTCTGAAAAAGAGATTCGTAAAGAATAACATCCATTTTATTTTGCTGGGAATAAATTCGTTTATGTTTTAACAATTTTTAAGATTTTTAAGCCTTTGATAATTTTTTCATTTTGTATAAAATATTTTTTAAAAAATATAATCAAATTTTTTGATGCTCGATAAAAAAAATTAATCTAAAACTTTGTACTAATATTATTATTATTTAGTATTTTTTTTTGCTGATTTTAGCAAACCGATTTTAAATTCCACTTTACAAAAAGTCTACTAAAATTTAGTAGCGGCTATTAATTTTTCTACTAATTTCATTGTACTACACGTCAGCAGACATGTGTTGCTAAGATTAGCAAAAAATACCGCTGGGCTCAAATTAGCAGAATTTCCCGTAGTAACAGCAAAATTTTCAGTCTCCATTACATACTTTTTTTGGTGAGTGTAAATTTAACATTAACTTCACGTAAAATTATATATATTTAAATTATCAGTTTATAGTGAATGCCCAATTTAACACCTTGATGGACAAGCAAAGATATTATTTAATTTTTGGAATAAATTAACATTTTTCGGTAAAGCTTCTGTTAGTAAATATTAACAGATATTAAAGTACAAAAGAAACGGAAAAGCGCTGGCAAGTCAGTTTAAAGGGTTGTACATGTGCTGGCAGAAGTCAGATTGAGAGAAAAATGTTATAGCTAAAAGTTAAAGGATGGGCATAAAGTTGGTTGAAACTAACTTGTCAACGGCTTGTTGTGCTCGTTCATGTGGGTTCGAATTTCACTGGGGATCGGATCAAACATTTATCTCAAGGACTTGCCATATTTTCCGGACTTCAGTCAAGACAAGATTTATTAGATAAAGCTTTGGTTTACCTAAGTATTAAATAAGTCTCCATCCAGACAAATTTGCATGTACTTATCGGGAGGAAATTATAGATACGAGGACTCTTAAATATTTTTAGAGAAAACTGATTTTTAAGTTCATTTTACTAATGTTTTATTTATTTTATGGCCGCGTAATTTTCCTTTATTTAATTTCTTGGATGTAACATATAATTATGATATATATTTTTTCGGATTTGGATTATATGACAACGTAACCGAAAAGCCATTATTTAATTTTTTTAAAGACTATCAATCCTGTAAGCTGGGCATTTGACAGTTTAAATTTCGATTATTTTTAGTATACTATAAAAAAAAATAATACATAGTAAAAAATCTGAAAATATTCCATTTAAAATGGCCTTACATTTTATCCTAATTCTTTGACACCTGACGTGAGAACAATTTTTACAACTGGTGGTAATGATGCTCTATGTCGCCTTTGCGATGTAGAAATCATTTGACATCCTTATTTTAAGTTATAAAAAGTGTCAGCTGAAAGGTGCTGATTTATGACCATCGATCCAAAATTTACAATTAAATTCAAAATATACGTTTTTGTTTTTTGTTCAGGCTCTGCCGTCTTCTAAAGGCTCTAACTTGTCTAAAACTTCGGTTTCTGAAGAGAGATTTTTTGCCGGATCGAACCACATATATCAGCCTCAATTAATTTGCTTTGTTTTTGTGACTATACGGAGGTTGAAATCTCGTTATAAATTAACAATAACAAATTAAAAATCTTAAAGTATATGAAAACAAAAAAAAAAAAAACTGAGATTATAATTTGAGATATTTTCTAGTTTTGTTTAACAAATCTAATTGATATATTTCCGTATACGGTAAGATAGTTTCAAAGTTATATTATAATTATAGGAAAACATGTTACTAACCAGGGCAGCAACTTTTATGAAAATGCATGTTTAGAGTCAAAACGATTTTGATCGGATGCTGTTTCAATGAATTTGCAACAAAAGTAAATCAATTTTTTGTAACATATTATTGAATTATTTCTTATAAATGTATATTTTTGTAATGATTTTGAATGCATATTTTTCTATAGCTTGCATTTTATTCCTTTTTACTGAAAAATTTCTTTAAACTAAAATCATATTTTAATCAAAAATAAATTAAAGAAATAATTTTTAAACCTTGTTTTACCACATACTCAAAGATTAAGTACCTTGTTGACACATATGATACTTTCACAATTATAGTGGACTTCATTTAAATAAAAACACTCTCAAGTAATAAATATAATCTATTAAAATTGGAAAATTTTAAGTATTTTTTTATTTTCAGTGCATATTTGTATAATTATAGTGCATATTTTGGTTTTAGTGCATATTTTTGTTCTGTATATTTTGTATATATCGAAAATATATTTTTTGTGCATGAGAGTTGCTGCTCTGTTAAAAACACAAAGCTTTTGATAGGAGTTCATTAATGCAAGTACATACTAGTGTAATTATAAAAAATATTTTTTTTTAATTATACCGTTTTAACAACAAGTATCTGTATAATTTTAATAGAAAAACCAGTACAGTAAAAACCGATTAAGATGAATTCTAAAGAACCAGAAAAAGTAGCTCGTTGTAAGTGAAGTCATTATTAACCGGGGTAAAATTTGTTGAAAAAATCTTAGTTGTTCACCAAATGTTTAATATTCCTCAAAACAATTTAAAACAATTGAAAGTTTTTGAAATGGGGTTCTCAAACAAAGAAACAAAAATTGTTTGCAATAAATTAAAACTCTTTCATTGAATTTCTTAAATAAACTGTGATATATTAAAAGAAAAACCTCAGATTGTTGAGAAACAAAAACATATAAATTTCCAAAATTTTTTAGAATTTCAAATGGGAAAGATTTATAAACTTTTGTTTCTAGGAGTGCTAGAAACAGCTCGTGTTGAGCTAGGATTCATCTTCAACGAGTTCGTATTAACCGATATTTCTATATCAAGAATTAGTCTTAAACGAGATTTACTGTATGTAATAAAGTTTTGTTTAAATAATTACAAAAATAGTCGCATATAATCACATTGGTTTTCAAATTCATATTTATGTGCTGTCCCGGAAATTAAAATCTTTCAAGAAATTCTTGATGGTTATTGTATTTTTTAAAATTTTCCATTACCTAAACTTTTTAAGGAATTTTATATTTAAAGAAGACGTAATAGCGCAATCTTTTTGAAATTTCTAGTTGTTTGATTGAAAATAAGTATAAAAGTATCATTAATTAAAATTTTAAAGTATTATAAAAAATGTTGGATTTTCATGTCAATTATTAGGTAAACAATTTTAATTTTGGAACTACAGTACAGTGAAAAAATTCCTGATTTCTTAATCAAAAAGGGGAATGCACACTGAGAAATCAAATTCGTCCTCACAGTTGAATTTGTTACCAGTAGAATAATTCCTGAAATTTCATCACTACATGTTCATTAATAAACTTTGAGTGCAGAATAATATTACCAAATAGATCCGCTGGATATTTTGTAACGAAATCTTGAAATAACTCCAAAATAAAATAAGTCCAAATTAAGTAACATCTAATTAAGTAAATTCTAAAAAATGAAATAACACCAAACTTAAAAAAATGCAATAACTCCCAAAGACTTATTGACTTTTTATTTGTTAAAATAGTGGAAATATCTAATAAAAGTAACAAGAAATTATTTCACAATCTCGTCATGATATATAAAATAGAACTCCCACGCGTGGCACTGGATGCGACGCAGCCCCCTCCCACACTTTGTCACTCCTTTTAATAATACTCTACGTGGAGCAAAATCAACTGCTCTTCATTCCCGAGGGAAAAGTACCTATTCCAGGACAAGTCACGTTACCAGTTTTTGTGATAGGAACCAGTCACGGGACCGGTTTTTTTATATGCAAAGTACCGGTAACTTTAACATGGACTCAACCGAGGAGGGGGTTAATTGCCCTCCGTGACATGTCATAGGACTAGTCTAATAGAACACGTCGCACAACTAACCCCAAAGAACATATCCCAAAAGAATATGTCATGACCAGGGAAACCGCAAATATGCAATACCATGTTTTTTCCTGAGCGTCGTATGAACCCATGAATAAACTATTTATCCGATTCAGAACAATTTAAGAATTCTGGCATCGATTTGTTAGAGCATATTTTTGCATGTTTCCGCATATTTCTAAATTTTTAGAGCATATTTGTATCTTTTAGGGCATTTTTTGACTTCTTTTTTTTATACATATCTTTTTTTATAATTTAATATACGATAAATAAATATTTGTTATCGCTCTTGGGTTAGTAACAGAAACAATCAAAAATATTGACAAGGTTCCAGAATGCTATAATAAAAAAATAAAAATGCGAAAATCAGACACGAAAGAGTCCAGAAGAGACATCTAAGCAAATAAAAAAAAATATTTAATTTATTTTTATTTTACTAAATGAAGAATAGACTGAAATATGGAAAAATTTACAGTTTTTCGTAATACCTTTTAAAAACTTAAGTTCCTATTGCTTTGCATTCCTTTGTTTTTTCGTTTTAGTTGTTATGTTTATCTAAGTTTTTTAATACTCAAATTTTTTGTGTATATTAAATTGAATAGTAGTGATTTTTTAATAAAAAATATTTTTTTGTTTAAGAAAATATATCAATTTTTTTTATTTTTTGAGCATATTTTTAAAATTTTAAGGGCATATTTTCAAAAGATATGCGCATAAAACACTTTTTTTAGAGCATATTTGCGGTTTCCCTGGTCATGACTTTTAAACCGGTCACGTGGTAGGTACTTTAGGAACGGGTCCTCTTTACTCCTATTTCTTGATATTAATTTTGGAACCGGTCCAGTTTTTACCTAACACAGGACACGTTCTAATTCCCAAATGACCCCTTTATTCCCGCAGGGATCTTACAATACAATTAATTCTTCTTTTGTAACTCATTTTTTCGAACGCAAGACTTGATATTTTTTAGGATGTGGTATAACTGATTGAAATTCTAACAAAGAACTGATTATGTAGGCATTGTTTTAAGTAAAATAACTAATTGTTTTGCCACTACTTACTTTACAACAGTTTTAAGAACCGTTACAAAAACTTGTGAATTTATTCAAATGTAATTTTAAGAGAAATGAAATAACTCCCAACAAAAAAGTAGAATCACTCGCAATGCTCAAATTGCAGCCACAATTAAGAAAGTCCAAACAAAAATTAAGCAACTCTTAATGGTAAAATAAAATGAATAAACTCCCAACAGAATTTCATTGGAAGTTACTTCATTTGAAAGTTACTTCATTACGAAATGATTTCCAACAGAAACTTGTGAAATAAGTTCCAACGTATCGGGAGTTATTTCAAAATGAAACAAGTCCCACTTTGCATTGAAAATGTTTGAAAGTTATTTCTTTGTTTATTGCGGACTTATTTCATTTGGGAGTTATTTGATTGTACTTATCAAAATGGAAACACATTTGTTCTGGCAACCGAATTCGTGGCTAATAGAATGGAAATGTACAACCAATTTTTTTAGTGATGACCAGTAAATATTTGTTGAGTCTTCCAAATTTTCTGTAAATAACTGTTGTTACATCCAAATAAAATATCAGTTTCAATTAGCTATAAATTTGATTGTCATCACGAATCTGTTGTTTCTGAGTAGGACATAATTCATACATAGATGTTTTTTGATTATAAATTTTATTTTTTTTTTTGTACTTTTATGAATAAATCTTTATTCAAAATAAGAAACTTTTATTTATTTGAGTTAACCATTTTTATTTGTCTTTTTTTATACAAAATATGGTGGTTTTAAACCGTAATTTTTTAAATTCTCATATGGTAACCCTGACTTAATTTTTATAAACAAGCTTTCAACCACAGTTTCTTTGCAAAATTAAATATAACTAATTGTTTTAAGCCGAGCTGATATATATATACGAGTAAATACTTTGATCTAGCAAAAGGATCTCATCAGAAAAAAGAACGGAAACACATCTATCAGTCCAGCTAAAATTAATTATTTTCTTTATTAGCCTTTAGCTGATACATGTACTTAGAAAAACTACATTATGTTAAAAGCAGATTGATCTTGGAGTTTTTTTTCTACACATACCTTTTATCATAATGGAAGTATTATGATTGATGTACCTTTCTTGTTAGTGCAGTGGCGGCATAAATAAATTATGAAAATAAACCCAGCAAAAGTAAATGGAAGTAATTCTTAAGGAATTAATTTCTGATTTTAATCTTCTAAGGCAGTTCTTTTTCACAACTTACAGAGATGTGATTTTTAATGAAATTTAACACTTTTCAAATCTATGATGGGTAACTTGTTTTAAAAACAGCCAAAGCTAAACACTAATCATAGATATTTCTATAAAATTTGACATTTATAACTATGGTTTAAGTTTTAGTAACTTGTTTAAATCTTTAACTTACAATTTACCAGATTCTAAATTCTTAAAATCGTAGTTGTTATTGCTACAACAAGTAAAAAAGTGATTGTAAGAATTTCGAATAAAGTATTTTTATAAATAAGGCCCGATTACTGAAACAACAACCCGTTATAACTTAACCACAGTAAAACTCAAACTTTATATGAGAAAAGGGAGATTTTGAAAGTGAGGCTATGGCCCGATTACTGATGTCCTATTAAAATCTAAATAACAAATTCCAAATTTATTTGGGAACATCGAAAGATCTCGTTTTTTACTAAACCATAAGAAGGGGTTTAGATGCAAGGAAAAAGGATTATAAAATAAAGCTGCCACCCTATGTTATGTCACCCCTATGTAAAAATCATTGGTTCCGATCCAAGTTTTCACAACACCGGAATCAAAATCACTGCTTGTTTTTCTCTTCTTTTGTTACTTTTTTCGCTGGGTATGTGGTTTGTGATAAACAAATGTGTTGCCTAATACCGAAAAATTTAAAATTAAATGCAATTTCTTTCAAAATTGTTAAATAGCTTTTGTTGTTCCACATCATTCTTAAAGTTAATTTTACCTTACTTTGTGAATTTCTTCTCTCTCCTGTAATGACATTCTTTATATATTTTTTGTGTACTTAATTATATACTAAAATTCAAATGTTAGAACTTATGATTTTAAACTAAACTTTATATAGCAAATAAGGCAAATTATATAATATTTTTAATTTTAAAATTTACAAAAGCAATATTCAGAGCTTATGTATTGTTAGTTAATTGAGGATATACTACAAACTGAAGAAGTTCGAATTGTTATATTACAGAAAAGAACATTTTAATATGAGGCTTTCTATACCAAATGCCCCGCTGCAAGGGAAATTATAAAGCATTAACAACAAATCTATAGAATTTATTGTTTTATATAGTAGCGGTGATAGAATATTAACAACTACATAAAATTTCAGGGAATACGGGAAGTGTTCAAAAGCAATAGAGTTTTATATGGGGAAATGATTTTTTAGTGTTGATAACAATTAATTTATTTAAAAATCGGCCATAATTAATAAAATTTTTTTTTAGTTTAGATGTCCATTTGTCAGTAACAGTAACAATTAACATTTTTGTTTGATATATTGGAACACCTTGACGTATAAGTAATGTAAAGATACGTATACGTACAGTGGTACTAAAAAATTATGGAACAAATATAATTTAAATTTTAATTAAAATCCCAACAAAAAAATAATAGTCATTCTGGAGCTATAACTTTTTTCATTGCTTCCTTAACTTTAGTTAAATTTTTTTTTATGTTTTTTTTTTTTGTTCTTTTAAGAAACTCATATACTGATTTGTAAATATAAAAACTCATTGCATATCTTAAAAAATTACTCTTCATTGCTTCTAAAGCATAAGTTGTAGTATATCGTATATTTTCTGAATTTTAAGAATTTATTCAAAATTTTGTTTTCTGATCATTAAAAATCAAAAATTTCAATGAGAAAATCGTTCTGATGAATTTTTATAATTTTTTTTATTAAACCATTTTTTTATATATTTTTTTCTTTAAATTTTATGAAGGTTAAAATTGATGCAATTTGTAATAAAATTTTTAAAAAATCAAGCAAAACGGATTTCTTTAACCTTTATTTGAAACTAGCTTAACTTGTAATCAAGAATTTACCAAAATAATTTTAAAATTGTGTAAAAATGTTTAAAAAATAATACAAAATAATTTTAAAATTGTCTAAAAATAATTTAAAATTGCACAAAATGTTTTAAAATTATTATTTCAAATTGTTCAAAAATATTTAAAAATTGTCTAAAACTGTTTTAAAATTGTACAACCAGTTTTTAAATTATCAAATATATTTTAAATTTGTCCGAAAATTCATCAACATTTTTGAAAAATATTTCAAATTTTCCCAAAAATGCTTTTTTCACTAATGCAGAATTATTTGTTCAAATAAGGAAAATAAACTTCATAAAAAACTTTCGACACAATGTTATAATGTAAAACTTTCTTATGCGTATAAATGTAGTTTTAAATGAAACTTTTTCATAATGTGCACACTTAAAATAGTTTGTAAGTAAAAATTACAGAAAATAACGTTTACGAAAAAAAAAAAAGAAAGTTCATTGAAAACCCGGTCTACTTGCTTTTCATTTGAAACAAATGGTTTTTGTTAATTATTTTTTAATGTTGTTTTAACAACTGAGACATAGATGTGAACAAATGATTATTTAATTAAAAATAAATAATAAAATTTTACCTACCAATTCGGTAAAAATAAATGATTATTATTTATATGAAATTGTTTCGGTTTTTTGTAATTTTTTAAACTACAAAATGTATTTCCAATTGAAATAACTTTATGTATAAACAAACAATTTAAATAAAAAACAATACTAGAATTCTTTTTTGAATCAGACAGCAAACAAAAGTAAATTTTGTAATAACTTTAACAGAATTAAATAAACCACAAATTTCCATTTTGTAGGTAAATTTTAATTAAATTTCAAACAAAGGAAAAAACAAATGAAACTAAAAAATAATCGGTAAATGACAAAACGACATTTTGAAAAAATGTATAAAAAAGTTAAAATATTCATTTGAAAAATAAATTTATGTTCTTTTATTTTTATCTGAACTAAAAAGTTTTTTTTATTAAACTATAAACAGCAACTACATAGTGTTCTGAGTGCATAAAATTTTTAAGAAAAAATAATTTTTTTTAAAACTGAATGCTTAAAGTAAAATTTCACTTAGTTAATTTTATCCAACTTAAGTTTTTTTTCTGTAAAATCTCTCATATATGCATGAGTGACATTATTTTAAGTGGTTTGTTTTCTGTGTATGTAATTAACATAATTATTTTTTTTATCGTACTTGAAACATTGCACTTTGTCTGTGAACTTTTTTTATTTTCTTCTATTAAATATAAATGTTTAGTAAAGCCTCCCAATATCGGACGATGACTGTAGATGTTTGCATATACCATAAAATTTCTAAATAACAGATATTTTATGTAGCAGAAGCCTTTTTAGGGACAAAATAATAATTTAAATTTTGTATCCTATGCCATCTTTGAAATTCTCCATTTGGGGAAATTACTTTATATTGAAAACGCCTGGTTTTTTTAAACATGAATTTCGTGCTTGTAGTCTGAGTTAAAAATTTAATTGGATGCGTATGAATAATATTTTTTATTTGATGTTAATTATACCCGGGTGATATTACTTTGACAACCATAGAGAGCAATCTTATTTTAAATTAAAAGGAAAAATATTCTGATGAATATGTTATAGAGCAGAAAAAGTGCCCAATCTCACACTTTATTTAAAAGATTTATAATTGTTTTGTTGTTTTTATTTAATTCAAAAAACCTTTGGGCAAATTTTCTATTAAATAAAACTTTTTTGTTATTTAAAACAATATTTCTGCTGCGTTCATACTGAATGCCAAAATATTCCAATAAACCTATTTGCTGGAATTAGAGCTAAAATCAAGTGTTATTCAAAACATCTTTTCCAAATTAAGCCTTGATTTATACTTTAATTCAATAGCATATTTCAGTCAAACTAATACTGGAATTCAAGTCGAACATAACAGTAAAAATATACTTTAATTCAAGCCTTAATACAACTTCAAACAACATAATAAGAACACTTATTTTCAAGCCTTAACTTCAAGTTTAAACAAAGCCATGAAAATATGGTAATGATTGGTTTTGGTACAATTTATTTACTCTTTTTAACTTACACAAATTTTTATAATTTTAGTTTTGTATATCTAATCTTGATTTTTTGACTTTCGATGTTTTTTTTCTCTAATCCTTTTTATATATCTAAAAGCGTAGAAATAAAAAATAGATAATAAAGGGTGGTTAAATTTTAAGGGCCAATGTTGATTTTGAATTAAACACAAATTATATAGGAAATTATTTTGATTTCTTTTTATTATGATAATATGGTATATTTCAATTATGTATGGAAAAAAATATCGGCCAAATGGCCGCCACGACCTCGGTGGCACATCTCCATCCGATGGTCCAAATTTACGATGACGCTAATGCATAATTGAGGTGAATTATCTCATCCTTTAGCTCTTGAATTGTTGCTGGCTTATCGACGTACACTTTTTCTTTCAAATAACCCCAAAGAAAGAAGTCCAACGGTGTTAAATCACATGATCTACCGACATCATGACACACTATCGCGAACAATAGCAATGTTTTCCGCAGAACGAACTGGGCGAGCATGCACAGATGTTGTCACAGACCCGGTTTGCTGAAATTTTCCCACAATTGTCCCGATTGTGGATACATTTGGTCGATTATGCTGACAAAAAAAAAAAAATAACGAAGTGCACGAAATGCATTTTGATTTGAACGCCCATTTTCATAATAAGCCTGAATAACTTTAACTCGTTGCTCGATTGTGTATCTTTCCATGGTTCAAATTAAGTTAGTTTGAAATTGAGAAATGTCAAATGAAATGCAGAAAAAAGCTTGACGTTTAGTTATGGTTCACATTCAACATCGGCCCTTAAAATTTAACCACCCTTTATAAGGACAGAGATTAGCGCCAAGTAAGTTTGGCTTACCTTTTTCATGGAAGAAATTCAGATTTTATAAAAATATTCTCAGGAAAATTGTAAATTTGAACAAATGTTTTAATTTTATTTTTAAATATTGACAATAAACAAAAAAAAACAAGTATGAACTTGATTTTGACTGTAAAAAATACTTAAAATAAAGTACAATACAAGCAATATTTAAAGAACTTGAATTTTGAACGTTTCAATTTTTATTGGGTACCTAATTTATTGCTTGAAATTACGGGTAGAAATTGGAAAAATGTGGCACTGAGCGAGCAGTTGTTTGAGTTTAAATTTATATATAAAAATGATTATAAAATTTTGTTAAGTCTGGTGTCTGGACGTTTTCTTGATTTTTGCCCTTTTTCCGAAAGAGATTTTTTACCCTTATTTTAAACACGTGGCAACCATGCGCAATATAGTTAACAAAATTTCTGTTTTTATAGTTATATAAATCTGTGCTCAAAAAAATTTATATATCCTAAATTTTTGAGCCGGGAAGGTATCTTATTACAAGGGCGGAAAACTTATTCTATCAATAAACATAGTGAAAAATACAAATGAAGCTACCTTAAAAAATCATTCAAGCAAATGCCGAAAAGGGTGTTTAT